>OY734944.1:18041080-18356080 GCA_963457585.1 Spergularia bocconei
TTTAAGCTTATTTTTTGATTCTAAGCTTATTTTTGAATTCTAATGACATGGAGACGATTATATGTGTTAGGGTTGTCATAAAGGTAAACCAAATGACATTTCTAACAACACTCATTCCACAACATTCACACATTTGAATCAAACTTGTAAAACGAACTGTGCATGCTTGTATTCTACTTTTCAGCTTATTCTTTGATTCTAAGCTTATTTTTGAATACTAATAACATGGAGTCGATTATATGTGTTAGGGTTGTCATAAAAGTAAACCAAATGTCATTTCTAAAAACACTCACTCCACAACTTTCACACATTTGAATCAAACTTGTAAAACGAACTGTGTAGCTTGTATTCTACTTTTAAGCTTATTTTTGAATTCTAATGACATGGAGACGATTATATGTGTTAGGGTTGTCATAAAAGTAAACCAAATGTCATTTCTAACCACACTCACTCCAGAACATTCACACATTTGAATCAAACTTGTAAAACGAACTGTGCATGCTTGTATTCTACTTTTAAGCTTATTCTTTGATTCTAAGCTTATTTTTGAATTCTAATGACATGGAGACGATTATATGTGTTAGGGTTGTCATAAAAGTAAACCAAATGACATTTCTAACCACACTCACTCCACAACATTCACACATTTGAATCAAACTTTTAAAACGAACTGTGCATGCTTGTATTCTACTTTTAAGCTTATTCTTTGATTCTAAGATTATTTTTGAATACTAATGACATGGAGACGATTATATGTGTTAGAGTTGTCATAAAAGTTAACCAAATGTCATTTCTAAAACTACTCACTCCACAACATTCACACATTTGAATCAAACTTGTAAAACGAACTGTGCATGCTTGGATTCTACTTTTAAGCTTATTCTTTGATTCTAAGCTTATTTTTGAATTCTAATGACATGGAGACGATTAAATGTGTTAGGGTTGTCGTAAAAGTAAAACAAATGTCATTTCTAACAACCCTCACTCCTCAACATTCACACATTTGAATCAAACTTGTAAAACGAACTGTGCATGCTTGTATTCTACTTTTAAGCTTATTTTTTGATTCTAAGCTTATTTTTGAATTCTAATGACATGGAGACGATTATATGTGTTAGGGTTGTCATAAAAGTAAACCAAATGACATTTCTAACAACACTCACTCCACAACATTCACACATTTGAATCAAACTTGTAAAACGAACTGTGCATGCTTGTATTCTACTTTTCAGCTTATTTTTTGATTCTAAGCTTATTTTTGAATACTAATAACATGGAGACGATTATATGTGTTAGGGTTGTCATAAAAGTAAACCAAATGTCATTTCTAAAAACACTCACTCCATAACTTTCACACATTTGAATTAAACTTGTAAAACGAACTGTGTAGCTTGTATTCTACTTTTAAGCTTATTTTTGAATTCTAATGACATGGAGACGATTATATGTGTTAGGGTTGTCATAAAAGTAAACCAAATGTCATTTCTAACAACACTCACTCCAGAACATTCACACATTTGAATCAAACTTGTAAAACGAACTGTGCATGCTTGTATTCTACTTTTAAGCTTATTTTTTGTTTCTAAGCTTATTTTTGAATTCTAATGACATGGAGACGATTATATGTGTTAGGGTTGTCATAAAAGTAAACCAAATGTCATTTCTAACAACACTCACTCCACAACATTCACACATTTGAATCAAACTTGTAAAACGAACTGTGCATGCTTGTATTCTACTTTTCAGCTTATTCTTTGATTCTAAGCTTATTTTTGAATTCTAATGACATGGAGACGATTATATGTGTTAGGGTTGTCATAAAAGTAAACCAAATGTCATTTCGAAAAACACTCACTCCATAACTTTCACACATTTGAATCAAACTTGTAAAACGAACTGTGCATGCTTGTATTCTACTTTTCAGCTTATTCTTTGATTCTAAGCTTATTTTTGAATACTAATAACATGGAGTCGATTATATGTGTTAGGGTTGTCATAAAAGTAAACCAAATGTCATTTCTAAAAACACTCACTCCACAACTTTCACACATTTGAATCAAACTTGTAAAACGAACTGTGTAGCTTGTATTCTACTTTTAAGCTTATTTTTGAATTCTAATGACATGGAGACGATTATATGTGTTAGGGTTGTCATAAAAGTAAACCAAATGTCATTTCTAACCACACTCACTCCAGAACATTCACACATTTGAATCAAACTTGTAAAACGAACTGTGCATGCTTGGATTCTACTTTTAAGCTTATTCTTTGATTCTAAGCTTATTTTTGAATTCTAATGACATGGAGACGATTATATGTGTTAGGGTTGTCATAAAAGTAAACCAAATGACATTTCTAACCACACTCACTCCACAACATTCACACATTTGAATCAAACTTTTAAAACGAACTGTGCATGCTTGTATTCTACTTTTAAGCTTATTCTTTGATTCTAAGATTATTTTTGAATACTAATGACATGGAGACGATTATATGTGTTAGAGTTGTCATAAAAGTAAACCAAATGTCATTTCTAAAACTACTCACTCCACAACATTCACACATTTGAATCAAACTTGTAAACCGAACTGTGCATGCTTGGATTCAACTTTTAAGCTTATTCTTTGATTCTAAGCTTATTTTTGAATTCTAATGACATGGAGACGATTATATGTGTTAGGGTTGTCGTAAAAGTAAAACAAATGTCATTTCTAACAACCCTCACTCCACAACATTCACACATTTGAATCAAACTTGTAAAACGAACTGTGCATGCTTGTATTCCACTTTTAAGCTTATTTTTTTATTCTAAGCTTATTTTTGAATTCTAATGACATGGAGACGATTATATGTGTTAGGGTTGTCATAAAAGTAAACCAAATGACATTTCTAACAACACTCACTCCACAACATTCACACATTTGAATCAAACTTGTAAAACGAACTGTGCATGCTTGTATTCTACTTTTCAGCTTATTTTTTGATTCTAAGCTTATTTTTGAATACTAATAACATGGAGACGATTATATGTGTAAGGGTTGTCATAAAAGTAAACCAAATGTCATATTTAAAAACACTCACTCCACAACTTTCACACATTTGAATTAAACTTGTAAAACGAACTGTGTAGCTTGTATTCTACTTTTAAGCTTATATTTGAATTCTAATGACATGGAGACGATTATATGTGTTAGGGTTGTCATAAAAGTAAACCAAATGTCATTTCTAACCACACTCACTCCAGAACATTCACACATTTGAATCAAACTTGTAAAACGAACTGTGCATGCTTGTATTCTACTTTTAAGCTTATTTTTTGTTTCTAAGCTTATTTTTGAATTCTAATGACATGGAGACGATTATATGTGTTAGGGTTGTCATAAAAGTAAACCAAATGTCATTTCTAACCACACTCACTCCACAACATTCACACATTTGAATCAAACTTGTAAAACGAACTGTGCATGCTTGTATTCTACTTTTCAGCTTATTCTTTGATTCTAAGCTTATTTTTGAATTCTAATGACATGGAGACGATTATATGTAATAGGGTTGTCATAAAAGTAAACCAAATGTCATTTCGAAAAACACTCACTCCATAACTTTCACACATTTGAATCAAACTTGTAAAACGAACTGTATAGCTTGTATTCTACTTTTAAGCTTATTTTTGAATTCTAATGACATGGCGACGATTATATGTGTTAGGGTTGTCATAAAAGTAAACCAAATGTCATTTCTAAAAACACTCACTCCACAACATTCACACATTTGAATCAAACTTGTAAAACGAACTGTGCATGCTTGGATTCTACTTTTAAGCTTATTCTTTGATTCTAAGCTTATTTCTGAATTCTAATGACATGGAGTCGATTATATGTGTTAGGGTTGTCGTAAAAGTAAAACAAATGTCATTTCTAACAACACTCACTCCACAACATTCACACATTTGAATCAAACTTGTAAAACGAACTGTGCATGCTTGTATTCTACTTTTAAGCTTATTTTTTGATTCTAAGCTTATTTTTGAATTCTAATGACATGGAGACGATTATATGTGTTAGGGTTGTCATAAAAGTAAACCAAATGTCATTTCTAACCACACTCACTCCACAACATTCACAGATTTGAATCAAACTTGTAAAACGAACTGTGCATGCTTGTATTCTACTTTTAAGCTTTTTCTTTGATTCTAAGCTTATTTTTGAATTCTAATGACATGGAGACGATTATATGTGTTAGGGTTGTCGTAAAAGTAAAACAAATGTCATTTCTAACAACACTCACTCCACAACATTCACACATTTGAATCAAACTTGTAAAACGACCTGTGTAGCTTGTATTCTACTTTTAAGCTTATTCTTTGATTCTAAGATTATTTTTGAATACTAATGACATAGAGACGATTATATGTGTTAGAGTTGTCATAAAAGTAAACCAAATGTCATTTCTAAAACTACACACTCCACAACATTCACACATTTGAATCAAACTTGTAAAACGAAGTGTGCATGCTTGGATTCTACTTTTAAGCTTAATTTTTTATTCTAAGCTTATTTTTGAATTCTAATGACATGGAGACGATTATATGTGTTAGGGTTGTAATAAAACTAAACCAAATGTCATTTCTAAAAACACTCACTCCACAACATTCACACATTTGAATCAAACTTGTAAAACGAACTGTGCATGCTTGTATTCTACTTTTCAGCTTATTTTTTGATTCTAAGCTTATTTTTGAATACTAATAACATGGAGACGATTATATGTGTTAGGGTTGTCATAAAAGTAAACCAAATGTCATTTCTAAAAACACTCACTCCACAACTTTCACACATTTGAATCAAACTTGTAAAACGAACTGTGTAGCTTGTATTCTACTTTTAAGCTTATTCTTTGATTCTAAGATTATTTTTGAATACTAATGACATGGAGACAATTATATGTGTCAGAGTTGTCATAAAAGTAAACCAAATGTCATTTCTAAAACTACTCACTCCACAACATTCACACATTTGAATCAAACTTGTAAAACGAAGTGTGCATGCTTGGATTCTACTTTTAATCTTAATTTTTTATTCTAAGCTTATTAGTGAATTCTAATGACATGGAGACGATTATATGTGTTAGGGTTGTCGTAAAAGTAAAACAAATGTCATTTCTAACAACACTCACTCCACAACATTCACACATTTGAATCAAACTTGTAAAACGAACTGTGCATGCTTGTATTCTACTTTTAAGCTTATTTTTTGATTCTAAGCTTATTTTTGAATTCTAATGACATGGAGACGATTATATGTGTTAGGGTTGTCATAAAAGTAAACCAAGACATTTCTAACAACTCTCACTCCACAACATTCACACATTTGAATCAAACTTGTAAAACGAACTGTGCATGCTTGTATTCTACTTTTAAGCTTATTTTTTTATTCTAAGCTTATTTTTTGAATTCTAATGACATGGAGACTATTATATGTGTTAGGGTTGTCATAAAAGTAAACCAAATGACATTTCTAACAACACTCACTCCACATCATTCACACATTTGAATCAAACTTGTAAAACGAACTGTTCATGCTTGTATTCTACTTTTAAGCTTATTTTTTTATTCTAAGCTTATTTTTGAATTCTAATGACATGGAGACGATTATATGTGTTAGGGTTGTCATAAAAGTAAACCAAATGTCATTTCTAACCACACTCACTCCACAACATTCACAGATTTGAATCAAACTTGTAAAACGAACTGTACATGCTTGTATTCTACTTTTAAGCTTTTTTTTTTATTCTAAGCTTATTTTTGAATTCTAATGACATGGAGACGATTATATGTGTTAGGGTTGTCGTAAAAGTAAAACAAATGTCATTTCTAACATCACTCACTCCACAACATTCACACATTTGAATCAAACTTGTAAAACGACCTGTGTAGCTTGTATTCTACTTTTAAGCTTATTCTTTGATTCTAAGATTATTTTTGAATACTAATGACATGGAGACGATTATATGTGTTAGAGTTGTCATAAAAGTAAACCCAATGTCATTTCTAAAGCTACACACTCCACAACATTCACACATTTGAATCAAACTTGTAAAACGAAGTGTGCATGCTTGGATTCTACTTTTAAGCTTAATTTTTTATTCTAAGCTTATTTTTGAATTCTAATGACATGGAGACGATTATATGTGTTAGGGTTGTAATAAAACTAAACCAAATGTCATTTCTAAAAACACTCACTCCACAACTTTCACACATTTGAATCAAACTTGTAAAACGAACTGTGTAGCTTGTATTCTACTTTTAAGCTTATTCTTTGATTCTAAGATTATTTTTGAATACTAATGACATGGAGACAATTATATGTGTTAGAGTTGTCATAAAAGTAAACCAAATGTCATTTCTAAAACTACTCACTCCACAACATTCACACATTTGAATCAAACTTGTAAAACAAAGTGTGCATGCTTGGATTCTACTTTTAAGCTTAATTTTTTATTCTAAGCTAATTAGTGAATTCTAATGACATGGAGACGATTATATGTGTTAGGGTTGTCGTAAAAGTAAAACAAATGTCATTTCTAACAACACTCACTCCACAACATTCACACATTTGAATCAAACTTGTAAAACGAACTGTGCATGCTTGTATTCTACTTTTAAGCTTATTTTTTGATTCTAAGCTTATTTTTGAATTCTAATGACATGGAGACGATTATATGTGTTAGGGTTGTCATAAAAGTAAACCAAATGACATTTCTAACAACACTCACTCCACAACATTCACACATTTGAATCAAACTTGTAAAACGAACTGTGCATGCTTGTATTCTACTTTTCAGCTTATTTTTTGATTCTAAACTAATTTTTGAATACTAATAACATGGAGACGATTATATGTGTTAGGGTTGTCATACAAGTAAACCAAATGTCATTTCTAAAAACACTGACTCCACAACTTTCACACATTTGAATCAAACTTGTAAAACGAACTGTGTAGCTTGTATTCTACTTTTAAACTTATTTTTGAATTCTAATGACATGGAGACGAATATATGTGTTAGGGTTGTCATAAAAGTAAACCAAATGTCATTTCTAACCACACTGACTCCAGAACATTCACACATTTGAATCAAACTTGTAAAACGAACTGTGTATGCTTGTATTCTACTTTTAAGCTTATTTTTTGATTCTAAGCTTATTTTTGAATTCTAATGACATGGAGACGATTATATGTGTTAGGGTTGTCATAAAAGTAAACCAAATGTCATTTCTAACCACACTCACTCCACAACATTCACACATTTGAATCAAACTTGTAAAACGAACTGTGCATGCTTGTATTCTACTTTTCAGCTTATTCTTTGATTCTAAGCTTATTTTTGAATTCTAATGACATGGAGACGATTATATGTTTTAGGATTGTCATAAAAGTAAACCAAATGACATTTCTAACCACACTCACTCCACAACATTCACACATTTGAATCAAACTTTTAAAACGAACTGTGCATGCTTGTATTCTACTTTTAACTTATTCTTTGATTCTAAGATTATTTTTGATTTCTAATGACATGGAGACGATTATATGTGTTAGGGTTGTCATAAAAGTAAACCAAATGTCATTTCTAACCACACTCACTCCACAACATTCACACATTTGAATCAAACTTGTAAAACGAATTATGCATGCTTGTATTCTACTTTTCAGCTTATTCTTTGATTCTAAGATTATTTTTGAATACTAATGACATGGAGACGATTATATGTGTTTGAGTTGTCATAAAAGTAAACCAAATGTCATTTCTAAAACTACTCACTCCACAACATTCACACATTTGAATCAAACTTGTAAAACGAACTGTGCATGCTTGGATTCTACTTTTAAGCTTATTCTTTGATTCTAAGCTTATTTTTGAATTCTGATGACATGGAGACGATTATATGTGTTAGGGTTGTCGTAAAAGTAAAACAAATGTCATTTCTAACAACACTCACTCCACAACATTCACACATTTGAATCAAACTTGTAAAAACTTGTAAAACGAATTGTGCATGCTTGGATTCTACTTTTTAGCTTATTCTTTGATTCTAAGCTTATTTTTGAATTCTAATGACATGGAGACGATTATATGTGTTAGGGTTGTCGTAAAAGTAAAACAAATGTCATTTCTAACAACACTCACTCCACAACATTCACACATTTGATACAAACTTGTAAAACGACCTGTGTAGCTTGGATTCTACTTTTAAGCTTATTTTTGAATTCTAATGACATGGAGACGATTATATGTGTTAGGGTTGTCATAAAAGTAAACCAAATGTCATTTCTAACCACACTCACTCCACAACATTCACAGATTTGAATCAAACTTGTAAAACGAACTCTACATGCTTGTATTCTACTTTTAAGCTTTTTTTTTTTATTCTAAGCTTATTTTTGAATTCTAATGACATGGAGACGATTATATGTGTTAGGGTTGTCATAAAAGTAAACCAAATGTCATTTCTAACCACACTCACTCCACAACATTCACAGATTTGAATCAAACTTGTAAAACGAACTGTGCATGCTTGTATTCTACTTTTAAGCTTTTTCTTTGATTCTAAGCTTATTTATGAATTCTAATGACATGGAGACGATTATATGTGTTAGGGTTGTCGTAAAAGTAAAACAAATGTCATTTCTAACAACACTCACTCCACAACATTCACACATTTGAATCAAACTTGTAAAACGACCTGTGTAGCTTGTATTCTACTTTTAAACTTATTCTTTGATTCTAAGATTATTTTTGAATACTAATGACATGGAGACGATTATATGTGTTAGAGTTGTAATAAAAGTAAACCAAATGACATTTCTAACAACACTCACTCCGCAACATTCACACATTTGAATCAAACTTGTAAAACAAACTGTGCATCCTTGTATTCTACTTTTCAGCTTATTTTTTGATTCTAAGCTTATTTTTGAATACTAATAACATGGAGACGATTATATGTGTTAGGGTTGTCATAAAAGTAAACCAAATGTCATTTCTAAAAACACTCACTCCACAACTTTCACACATTTGAATCAAACTTGTAAAACGAACTGTGTAGCTTGTATTCTACTTTTAAGCTTATTCTTTGATTCTAAGATTATTTTTGAATACTAATGACATGGAGACAATTATATGTGTTAGAGTTGTCATAAAAGTAAACCAAATGTCATTTCTAAAACTACTCACTCCACAACATTCACACATTTGAATCAAACTTGTAAAACGAAGTGTGCATGCTTGGATTCTACTTTTAAGCTTAATTTTTTATTCTAAGCTTATTAGTGAATTCTAATGACATGGAGACGATTATATGTGTTAGGGTTGTCGTAAAAGTAAAACAAATGTCATTTCTAACAACACTCACTCCACAACATTCACACATTTGAATCAAACTTGTAAAACGAACTGTGCATGCTTGTATTCTACTTTTAAGCTTATTTTTTGATTCTAAGCTTATTTTTGAATTCTAATGACATGGAGACGATTATATGTGTTAGGGTTGTCATAAAAGTAAACCAAATGACATTTCTAACAACACTCACTCCACAACATTCACACATTTGAATCAAACTTGTAAAACGAACTGTGCATGCTTGTATTCTACTTTTCAGCTTATTTTTTGATTCTAAACTAATTTTTGAATACTAATAACATGGAGACGATTATATGTGTTAGGGTTGTCATACAAGTAAACCAAATGTCATTTCTAAAAACACTGACTCCACAACTTTCACACATTTGAATCAAACTTGTAAAACGAACTGTGTAGCTTGTATTCTACTTTTAAACTTATTTTTGAATTCTAATGACATGGAGACGAATATATGTGTTAGGGTTGTCATAAAAGTAAACCAAATGTCATTTCTAACCACACTGACTCCAGAACATTCACACATTTGAATCAAACTTGTAAAACGAACTGTGTATGCTTGTATTCTACTTTTAAGCTTATTCTTTGATTCTAAGCTTATTTTTGAATTCTAATGACATGGAGACGATTATATGTGTTAGGGTTGTCATAAAAGTAAACCAAATGTCATTTCTAACCACACTCACTCCACAACATTCACACATTTGAATCAAACTTGTAAAACGAACTGTGCATGCTTGTATTCTACTTTTCAGCTTATTCTTTGATTCTAAGCTTATTTTTGAATTCTAATGACATGGAGACGATTATATGTTTTAGGATTGTCATAAAAGTAAACCAAATGACATTTCTAACCACACTCACTCCACAACATTCACACATTTGAATCAAACTTTCAAAACGAACTGTGCATGCTTGTATTCTACTTTTAACTTATTCTTTGATTCTAAGATTATTTTTGATTTCTAATAACATGGAGACGATTATATGTGTTAGGTTTGTCATAAAAGTAAACCAAATGTCATTTCTAACCACACTCACTCCACAACATTCACACATTTGAATCAAACTTGTAAAACGAATTATGCATGCTTGTATTCTACTTTTCAGCTTATTCTTTGATTCTAAGCTTATTTTTGAATTCGAATGACATGGAGACGATTATATGTGTTAGGATTGTCATAAAAGTAAACCAAATGACATTTCTAACCACACTCAGTCCACAACATTCACACATTTGAATCAAACTTTTAAAACGAACTGTGCATGCTTGTATTCTACTTTTAAGCTTATTCTTTGATTCTAAGATTATTTTTGAATACTAATGACATGGAGACTATTATATGTGTTAGAGTTGTCATAAAAGTAAACCAAATGTCATTTCTAAAACTACTCACTCCACAACATTCACACATTTGAATCAAACTTGTAAAACGAACTGTGCATGCTTGGATTCTACTTTTAAGCTTATTCTTTGATTCTAAGCTTATTTTTGAATTCTGATGACATGGAGACGATTATATGTGTTAGGGTTGTCGTAAAAGTAAAACAAATGTCATTTCTAACAACACTCACTCCACAACATTCACACATTTGAATCAAACTTGTAAAACGAATTGTGCATGCTTGGATTCTACTTTTTAGCTTATTCTTTGATTCTAAGCTTATTTTTGAATTCTAATGACATGGAGACGATTATATGTGTTAGGGTTGTCGTAAAAGTAAAACAAATGTCATTTCTAACAACACTCACTCCACAACATTCACACATTTGATACAAACTTGTAAAACGACCTGTGTAGCTTGGATTCTACTTTTAAGCTTATTTTTGAATTCTAATGACATGGAGACGATTATATGTGTTAGGGTTGTCATAAAAGTAAACCAAATGTCATTTCTAACCACACTCACTCCACAACATTCACAGATTTGAATCAAACTTGTAAAACGAACTCTACATGCTTGTATTCTACTTTTAAGCTTTTTTTTTTTATTCTAAGCTTATTTTTGAATTCTAATGACATGGAGACGATTATATGTGTTAGGGTTGTCATAAAAGTAAACCAAATGTCATTTCTAACCACACTCACTCCACAACATTCACAGATTTGAATCAAACTTGTAAAACGAACTGTGCATGCTTGTATTCTACTTTTAAGCTTTTTCTTTGATTCTAAGCTTATTTATGAATTCTAATGACATGGAGACGATTATATGTGTTAGGGTTGTCGTAAAAGTAAAACAAATGTCATTTCTAACAACACTCACTCCACAACATTCACACATTTGAATCAAACTTGTAAAACGACCTGTGTAGCTTGTATTCTACTTTTAAACTTATTCTTTGATTCTAAGATTATTTTTGAATACTAATGACATGGAGACGATTATATGTGTTAGAGTTGTAATAAAAGTAAACCAAATGACATTTCTAACAACACTCACTCCGCAACATTCACACATTTGAATCAAACTTGTAAAACAAACTGTGCATCCTTGTATTCTACTTTTCAGCTTATTTTTTGATTCTAAGCTTATTTTTGAATACTAATAACATGGAGACGATTATATGTGTTAGGGTTGTCATAAAAGTAAACCAAATGTCATTTCTAAAAACACTCACTCCACAACTTTCACACATTTGAATCAAACTTGTAAAACGAACTGTGTAGCTTGTATTCTACTTTTAAGCTTATTCTTTGATTCTAAGATTATTTTTGAATACTAATGACATGGAGACAATTATATGTGTTAGAGTTGTCATAAAAGTAAACCAAATGTCATTTCTAAAACTACTCACTCCACAACATTCACACATTTGAATCAAACTTGTAAAACGAAGTGTGCATGCTTGGATTCTACTTTTAAGCTTAATTTTTTATTCTAAGCTTATTAGTGAATTCTAATGACATGGAGACGATTATATGTGTTAGGGTTGTCGTAAAAGTAAAACAAATGTCATTTCTAACAACACTCACTCCACAACATTCACACATTTGAATCAAACTTGTAAAACGAACTGTGCATGCTTGTATTCTACTTTTAAGCTTATTTTTTGATTCTAAGCTTATTTTTGAATTCTAATGACATGGAGACGATTATATGTGTTAGGGTTGTCATAAAAGTAAACCAAATGACATTTCTAACAACACTCACTCCACAACATTCACACATTTGAATCAAACTTGTAAAACGAACTGTGCATGCTTGTATTCTACTTTTCAGCTTATTTTTTGATTCTAAACTAATTTTTGAATACTAATAACATGGAGACGATTATATGTGTTAGGGTTGTCATACAAGTAAACCAAATGTCATTTCTAAAAACACTGACTCCACAACTTTCACACATTTGAATCAAACTTGTAAAACGAACTGTGTAGCTTGTATTCTACTTTTAAACTTATTTTTGAATTCTAATGACATGGAGACGAATATATGTGTTAGGGTTGTCATAAAAGTAAACCAAATGTCATTTCTAACCACACTGACTCCAGAACATTCACACATTTGAATCAAACTTGTAAAACGAACTGTGTATGCTTGTATTCTACTTTTAAGCTTATTCTTTGATTCTAAGCTTATTTTTGATTTCTAATGACATGGAGACGATTATATGTGTTAGGGTTGTCATAAAAGTAAACCAAATGTCATTTCTAACCACACTCACTCCACAACATTCACACATTTGAATCAAACTTGTAAAACGAACTGTGCATGCTTGTATTCTACTTTTCAGCTTATTCTTTGATTCTAAGCTTATTTTTGAATTCTAATGACATGGAGACGATTATATGTTTTAGGATTGTCATAAAAGTAAACCAAATGACATTTCTAACCACACTCACTCCACAACATTCACACATTTGAATCAAACTTTCAAAACGAACTGTGCATGCTTGTATTCTACTTTTAACTTATTCTTTGATTCTAAGATTATTTTTGATTTCTAATAACATGGAGACGATTATATGTGTTAGGTTTGTCATAAAAGTAAACCAAATGTCATTTCTAACCACACTCACTCCACAACATTCACACATTTGAATCAAACTTGTAAAACGAATTATGCATGCTTGTATTCTACTTTTCAGCTTATTCTTTGATTCTAAGCTTATTTTTGAATTCGAATGACATGGAGACGATTATATGTGTTAGGATTGTCATAAAAGTAAACCAAATGACATTTCTAACCACACTCAGTCCACAACATTCACACATTTGAATCAAACTTTTAAAACGAACTGTGCATGCTTGTATTCTACTTTTAAGCTTATTCTTTGATTCTAAGATTATTTTTGAATACTAATGACATGGAGACTATTATATGTGTTAGAGTTGTCATAAAAGTAAACCAAATGTCATTTCTAAAACTACTCACTCCACAACATTCACACATTTGAATCAAACTTGTAAAACGAACTGTGCATGCTTGGATTCTACTTTTAAGCTTATTCTTTGATTCTAAGCTTATTTTTGAATTCTAATGACATGGAGACGATTATATGTGTTAGGGTTGTCGTAAAAGTAAAACAAATGTCATTTCTAACAACACTCACTCCACAACATTCACACATTTCAATCAAACTTGTAAAAACTTGTAAAACGAATTGTGCATGCTTGGATTCTACTTTTTAGCTTATTCTTTGATTCTAAGCTTATTTTTGAATTCTAATGACATGGAGACGATTATATGTGTTAGGGTTGTCGTAAAAGTAAAACAAATGTCATTTCTAACAACACTCACTCCACAACATTCACACATTTGATACAAACTTGTAAAACGACCTGTGTAGCTTGGATTCTACTTTTAAGCTTATTTTTGAATTCTAATGACATGGAGACGATTATATGTGTTAGGGTTGTCATAAAAGTAAACCAAATGTCATTTCTAACCACACTCACTCCACAACATTCACACATTTGAATCAAACTTGTAAAACGAACTGTGCATGCTTGTATTCTACTTTTCAGCTTATTCTTTGATTCTAAGCTTATTTTTGAATTCTAATGACATGGAGACGATTATATGTGTTAAGAGTGTCATAAAAGTAAACCAAATGACATTTCTAACCACACTCACTCCACAACATTCACCCATTTGAATCAAACTTTTAAAACGAACTGTACATGTTTGTATTCTACTTTTAAGCTTATTCTTTGATTCTAAGATTATTTTTGAATACTAATGACATGGAGACTATTATATGTGTTAGAGTTGTCATAAAAGTAAACCAAATGTCATTTCTAAAACTACTCACTCCACAACATTCACACATTTGAATCAAACTTGTAAAACGAACTGTGCATGCTTGGATTCTACTTTTAAGCTTATTCTTTGATTCTAAGCTTATTTTTGAATTCTAATGACATGGAGACGATTATATGTGTTAGGGTTGTCGTAAAAGTAAAACAAATGTCATTTCTAACAACACTCACTCCACAACATTCACACATTTCAATCAAACTTGTAAAAACTTGTAAAACGAATTGTGCATGCTTGGATTCTACTTTTTAGCTTATTCTTTGATTCTAAGCTTATTTTTGAATTCTAATGACATGGAGACGATTATATGTGTTAGGGTTGTCGTAAAAGTAAAACAAATGTCATTTCTAACAACACTCACTCCACAACATTCACACATTTGATACAAACTTGTAAAACGACCTGTGTAGCTTGGATTCTACTTTTAAGCTTATTTTTGAATTCTAATGACATGGAGACGATTATATGTGTTAGGGTTGTCATAAAAGTAAACCAAATGTCATTTCTAACCACACTCACTCCACAACATTCACACATTTGAATCAAACTTGTAAAACGAACTGTGCATGCTTGTATTCTACTTTTCAGCTTATTCTTTGATTCTAAGCTTATTTTTGAATTCTAATGACATGGAGACGATTATATGTGTTAAGAGTGTCATAAAAGTAAACCAAATGACATTTCTAACCACACTCACTCCACAACATTCACCCATTTGAATCAAACTTTTAAAACGAACTGTACATGCTTGTATTCTACTTTTAAGCTTATTCTTTGATTCTAAGATTATTTTTGAATACTAATGACATGGAGACGATTATATTTGTTAGAGTTGTCATAAAAGTAAACCAAATGTCATTTCTAAAACCACTCACTCCACAACATTCACACATTTGAATCAAACTTGTAAAACGAACTGTGCATGCTTGGATTCTACTTTCTTGCTTATTCTTTGATTCTAAGCTTATTTTTGAATTCTAATGACATGGAGACGATTATATGTGTTAGGGTTGTCGTAAAAGTAAAACAAATGTCATTTCTAACAACACTCACTCCACAACATTCACACATTTGAATCAAACTTGTAAAACGACCTGTGTAGCTTGTATTCTACTTTTAAGCTTATTTTTGAATTCTAATGACAAGGAGACGATTATATGTGTTAGGGTTGTCATAAAACTAAAACAAATGTCATTTCTAACAACACTCACTCCACAACATTCACAGATTTGAACTGTGCATGCTTGTATTCTACTTTTAAGCTTATTTTTTGTTTCTAAGCTTATTTTTGAATTCTAATGACATGGAGACGATTATATGTGTTAGGGTTGTCATAAAAGTAAACCAAATGTCATTTCTAACCACACTCACTCCACAACATTCACACATTTGAATCAAACTTTTAAAACGAACTGTGCATGCTTGTATTCTACTTTTCAGCTTATTCTTTGATTCTAAGCTTATTTTTGAATTCTAATGACATGGAGACGATTATATGTGTTAGGGTTGTCATAAAAGTAAACCAATTGTCATTTCTAAAAACACTCACTCCATAACTTTCACACATTTGAATCAAACTTGTAAAACGAACTGTGTAGCTTGTATTCTACTTTTAAGCTTATTTTTGAATTCTAATGATATGGAGACGAATATATGTGTTAGGGTTGTCATAAAAGTAAACCAAATGTCATTTCTAACCACACTGACTCCAGAACATTCACACATTTGAATCAAACTTGTAAAACGAACTGTGTATGCTTGTATTCTACTTTTAAGCTTATTCTTTGATTCTAAGCTTATTTTTGAATTCTAATGACATGGAGACGATTATATGTGTTAGGGTTGTCATAAAAGTAAACCAAATGTCATTTCTAACCACACTCACTCCACAACATTCACACATTTGAATCAAACTTGTAAAACGAACTGTGCATGCTTGTATTCTACTTTTCAGCTTATTCTTTGATTCTAAGCTTATTTTTGAATTCTAATGACATGGAGACGATTATATGTTTTAGGATTGTCATAAAGGTAAACCAAATGACATTTCTAACCACACTCACTCCACAACATTCACACATTTGAATCAAACTTTTAAAACGAACTGTGCATGCTTGTATTCTACTTTTAACTTATTCTTTGATTCTAAGATTATTTTTGATTTCTAATGACATGGAGACGATTATATGTGTTAGGGTTGTCATAAAAGTAAACCAAATGTCATTTCTAACCACACTCACTCCACAACATTCACACATTTGAATCAAACTTGTAAAACGAATTATGCATGCTTGTATTCTACTTTTCAGGTTATTCTTTGATTCTAAGCTTATTTTTGAATTCGAATGACATGGAGACGATTATATGTGTTAGGATTGTCATAAAAGTAAACCAAATGACATTTCTAACCACACTCAGTCCACAACATTCACACATTTGAATCAAACTTTTAAAACGAACTGTGCATGCTTGTATTCTACTTTTAAGCTTATTCTTTGATTCTAAGATTATTTTTGAATACTAATGACATGGAGTTATATGTGTTAGAGTTGTCATAAAAGTAAACCAAATGTCATTTCTAAAACTACTCACTCCACAACATTCACACATTTGAATCAAACTTGTAAAACGAACAGTGCATGCTTGGATTCTACTTTTAAGCTTATTCTTTGATTCTAAGCTTATTTTTGAATTCTAATGACATGGAGACGATTATATGTGTTAGGGTTGTCGTAAAAGTAAAACAAATGTCATTTCTAACAACACTCACTCCACAACATTCACACATTTGAATCAAACTTGTAAAAACTTGTAAAACGAATTGTGCATGCTTGGATTCTACTTTTTAGCTTATTCTTTGATTCTAAGCTTATTTTTGAATTCTAATGACATGGAGACGATTATATGTGTTAGGGTTGTCGTAAAAGTAAAACAAATGTCATTTCTAACAACACTCACTCCACAACATTCACACATTTGATACAAACTTGTAAAACGACCTGTGTAGCTTGGATTCTACTTTTAAGCTTATTTTTGAATTCTAATGACATGGAGACGATTATATGTGTTAGGGTTGTCATAAAAGTAAACCAAATGTCATTTCTAACCACACTCACTCCACAACATTCACACATTTGAATCAAACTTGTAAAACGAACTGTGCATGCTTGTATTCTACTTTTCAGCTTATTCTTTGATTCTAAGCTTATTTTTGAATTCTAATGACATGGAGACGATTATATGTGTTAAGAGTGTCATAAAAGTAAACCAAATGACATTTCTAACCACACTCACTCCACAACATTCACCCATTTGAATCAAACTTTTAAAACGAACTGTGCATGCTTGTATTCTACTTTTAAGCTTATTCTTTGATTCTAAGATTATTTTTGAATACTAATGACATGGAGACGATTATATGTGTTAGAGTTGTCATAAAAGTAAACCAAATGTCATTTCTAAAACCACTCACTCCACAACATTCACACATTTGAATCAAACTTGTAAAACGAACTGTGCATGCTTGGATTCTACTTTCTTGCTTATTCTTTGATACTAAGCTTATTTTTGAATTCTAATGACATGGAGACGATTATATGTGTTAGGGTTGTCGTAAAAGTAAAACAAATGTCATTTCTAACAACACTCACTCCACAACATTCACACATTTGAATCAAACTTGTAAAACGACCTGTGTAGCTTGTATTCTACTTTTAAGCTTATTTTTGAATTCTAATGACATGGAGACGATTATATGTGTTAGGGTTGTCATAAAACTAAACCAAATGTCATTTCTAACCACACTCACTCCACAACATTCACACATTTGAATCAAACTTTTAAAACGAACTGTGCATGCTTGTATTCTACTTTTCAGCTTATTCTTTGATTCTAAGCTTATTTTTGAATTCTAATGACATGGAGACGATTATATGTGTTAGGGTTGTCATAAAAGTGAACCAAATGTCATTTCTAACCACACTCACTCCACAACATTCACACATTTGAATCAAACTTGTAAAACGAACTGTGCATGCTTGGATTCTACTTTTAAGCTTATTCTTTGATTCTAAGCTTAATTTTGAATTCTAATGACATGGAGACGATTATATGTGTTAGGGTTGTCGTAAAAGTAAAACAAATGTCATTTCTAACAACACTCACTCCACAACATTCACACATTTGAATCAAACTTGTAAAAACTTGTAAAACGAATTGTGCATGTTTGGATTCTACTTTTTAGCTTATTCTTTGATTCTAAGCTTATTTTTGAATTCTAATGACATGGAGACGATTATATGTGTTAGGGTTGTCGTAAAAGTAAAACAAATGTCATTTCTAACAACACTCACTCCACAACATTCACACATTTGATACAAACTTGTAAAACGACCTGTGTAGCTTGTATTCTACTTTTAAGCTTATTTTTGAATTCTAATGATATGGAGACGATTATATGTGTTAGGGTTGTCATAAAAGTAACCAAATGTCATTTCTAACCACACTCACTCCACAACATTCACACATTTGAATCAAACTTGTAAAACGAACTGTGCATGCTTGTATTCTACTTTTAAGCTTATTTTTTTATTCTAAGCTTATTTTTGAATTCTAATGACATGGAGACGATTATATGTGTTAGGGTTGTCATAAAATTAAACCAAATGACATTTCTAACAACACTCACTCCACAACATTCACACATTTGAATCAAACTTGTAAAACGAACTGTGCATGTTTGTATTCTACTTTTAAGCTTATTTTTTGATTCTAAGCTTATTTTTGAATTCTAATGACATGGAGACGATTATATGTGTTAGGGTTGTCATAAAAGTAAACCAAATGACATTTCTAACAACACTCACTCCACAACATTCACACATTTGAATCAAACTTGTAAAACGACCTGTGTAGCTTGTATTCTACTTTTAACCTTATTTTTGAATTCTAATGACATGGAGACGATTATATGTGTTAGGGTTGTCGTAAAAGTAAAACAAATGTCATTTCTAACAACACTCACTCCACAACATTCGCACATTTGAATCAAACTTGTAAAACGACCTGTGTAGCTTGTATTCTACTTTTAACCTTATTTTTGAATTCTAATGACATGGAGACGATTATATGTGTTAGGGTTGTCGTAAAAGTAAAACAAATGTCATTTCTAACAACACTCACTCCACAACATTCGCACATTTGAATCAAACTTGTAAAACGACCTGTGTAGCTTGTATTCTACTTTTAACCTTATTTTTGAATTCTAATGACATGGAGACGATTATATGTGTTAGGGTTGTCATAAAACTAAAACAAATGTCATTTCTAACAACACTCACTCCACAACATTCACAGATTTGAATCAAACTTGTACAACGAACTGTGCATGCTTGGATTCTACTTTTAAGCTTATTCTTTGATTCTAAGCTTATTTTTGAATTCTAATGACATGGAGACGATTATATGTGTTAGGGTTGTCGTAAAAGTAAAACAAATGTCATTTCTAACAACACTCACTCCACAACATTCACACATTTGAATCAAACTTGTAAAACGACCTGTGTAGCTTGTATTCTACTTTTAACCTTATTTTTGAATTCTAATGACATGGAGACGATTATATGTGTTAGGGTTGTCATAAAACTAAAACAAATGTCATTTCTAACAACACTCACTCCACAACATTCACACATTTGAATCAAACTTGTAAAACGACCTGTGTAGCTTGTATTCTACTTTTAACCTTATTTTTGAATTCTAATGACATGGAGACGATTATATGTGTTAGGGTTGTCGTAAAAGTAAAACAAATGTCATTTCTAACAACACTCACTCCACAACATTCGCACATTTGAATCAAACTTGTAAAACGACCTGTGTAGCTTGTATTCTACTTTTAACCTTATTTTTGAATTCTAATGACATGGAGACGATTATATGTGTTAGGGTTGTCATAAAACTAAAACAAATGTCATTTCTAACAACACTCACTCCACAACATTCACAGATTTGAATCAAACTTGTAAAACGAACTGTGCATGCTTGGATTCTACTTTTAAGCTTATTCTTTGATTCTAAGCTTATTTTTGAATTCTAATGACATGGAGACGATTATATGTGTTAGGGTTGTCGTAAAAGTAAAACAAATTTCATTTCTAACAACACTCACTCCACAACATTCACACATTTGAATCAAACTTGTAAAACGACCTGTGTAGCTTGTATTCTACTTTTAACCTTATTTTTGAATTCTAATGACATGGAGACGATTATATGTGTTAGGGTTGTCATAAAACTAAAACAAATGTCATTTCTAACAACACTCACTCCACAACATTCACAGATTTGAATCAAACTTGTAAAACGAACAGTGCATGCTTGGATTCTACTTTTAAGCTTATTCTTTGATTCTAAGCTTATTTTTGAATTCTAATGACATGGAGACGATTATATGTGTTAGGGTTGTCGTAAAAGTAAAACAAATGTCATTTCTAACAACACTCACTCCACAACATTCACACATTTGAATCAAACTTGTAAAACGAACTGTGCATGCTTGTATTCTACTTTTAAGCTTATTTTTTGATTCTAAGCTTATTTTTGAATTCTAATGACATGGAGACGATTATATGTGTTAGGGTTGTCATAAAAGTAAACGAAATGACATTTCTAACAACACTCACTCCACAACATTCACACATTTGAATCAAACTTGTAAAACAAACTGTGCATGCTTGTATTCTACTTTTCAGCATATTTTTTGATTCTAAGCTTATTTTTGAATACTAATAACATGGAGACGATTATATGTGTTAGGGTTGTCATAAAAGTAAACCAAATGTCATTTCTAACAACACTCACTCCACAACATTCACACATTTGAATCAAACTTGTAAAACGACCTTTGTAGCTTGTATTCTACTTTTAACCTTATTTTTGAATTCTAATGACATGGAGACGATTATATGTGTTAGGGTTGTCGTAAAAGTAAAACAAATGTCATTTCTAACAACACTCACTCCACAACATTCGCACATTTGAATCAAACTTGTAAAACGACCTGTGTAGCTTGTATTCTACTTTTAACCTTATTTTTGAATTCTAATGACATGGAGACGATTATATGTGTTAGGGTTGTCATAAAACTAAAACAAATGTCATTTCTAACAACACTCACTCCACAACATTCACAGATTTGAATCAAACTTGTAAAACGAACTGTGCATGCTTGGATTCTACTTTTAAGCTTATTCTTTGATTCTAAGCTTATTTTTGAATTCTAATGACATGGAGACGATTATATGTGTTAGGGTTGTCGTAAAAGTAAAACAAATGTCATTTCTAACAACACTCACTCCACAACATTCACACATTTGAATCAAACTTGTAAAACGACCTGTGTAGCTTGTATTCTACTTTTAACCTTATTTTTGAATTCTAATGACATGGAGACGATTATATGTGTTAGGGTTGTCATAAAACTAAAACAAATGTCATTTCTAACAACACTCACTCCACAACATTCACAGATTTGAATCAAACTTGTAAAACGAACTGTGCATGCTTGGATTCTACTTTTAAGCTTATTCTTTGATTCTAAGCTTATTTTTGAATTCTAATGACATGGAGACGATTATATGTGTTAAGGTTGTCGTAAAAGTAAAACAAATATCATTTCTAACAACACTCACTCCACAACATTCACACATTTGAATCAAACTTGTAAAACGAACTGTGCATGCTTGTATTCTACTTTTAATCTTATTTTTTGATTCTAAGCTTATTTTTGAATTCTAATGACATGGAGACGATTATATGTGTTAGGGTTGTCATAAAAGTAAACCAAATGACATTTCTAACAACACTCACTCCACAACATTCACACATTTGAATCAAACTTGTAAAACAAACTGTGCATGCTTGTATTCTACTTTTCAGCATATTTTTTGATTCTAAGCTTATTTTTAAATACTAATAACATGGAGACGATTATATGTGTTAGGGTTGTCATAAAAGTAAACCAAATGTCATTTCTAACAACACTCACTCCTTAACATTCACACATTTGAATCAAACTTGTAAAACGACCTGTGTAGCTTGTATTCTACTTTTAACCTTATTTTTGAATTCTAATGACATGGAGACGATTATATGTGTTAGGGTTGTCATAAAACTAAAACAAATGTCATTTCTAACAACACTCACTCCACAACATTCACAGATTTGAATCAAACTTGTAAAACGAACTGTGCATGCTTGGATTCTACTTTTAAGCTTATTCTTTGATTCTAAGCTTATTTTTGAATTCTAATGACATGGAGACGATTATATGTGTTAAGGTTGTCGTAAAAGTAAAACAAATATCATTTCTAACAACACTCACTCCACAACATTCACACATTTGAATCAAACTTGTAAAACGAACTGTGCATGCTTGTATTCTACTTTTAATCTTATTTTTTGATTCTAAGCTTATTTTTGAATTCTAATGACATGGAGACGATTATATGTGTTAGGGTTGTCATAAAAGTAAACCAAATGACATTTCTAACAACACTCACTCCACAACATTCACACATTTGAATCAAACTTGTAAAACAAACTGTGCATGCTTGTATTCTACTTTTCAGCATATTTTTTGATTCTAAGCTTATTTTTGAATACTAATAACATGGAGACGATTATATGTGTTAGGGTTGTCATAAAAGTAAACCAAATGTCATTTCTAACAACACTCACTCCTTAACATTCACACATTTGAATCAAACTTGTAAAACGACCTGTGTAGCTTGTATTCTACTTTTAACCTTATTTTTGAATTCTAATGACATGGAGACGATTATATGTGTTAGGGTTGTCATAAAACTAAAACAAATGTCATTTCTAACAACACTCACTCCACAACATTCACAGATTTGAATCAAACTTGTAAAACGAACTGTGCATGCTTGGATTCTATTTTTAAGCTTATTCTTTGATTCTAAGCATATTTTTGAATTCTAATGACATGGAGACGATTATATGTGTTAGGGTTGTCGTAAAAGTAAAACAAATGTCATTTCTAACAACACTCACTCCACAACATTCACACATTTGAATCAAACTTGTAAAACGAACTGTGCATGCTTGTATTCTACTTTTAAGCTTATTTTTTTATTCTAAGCTTATTTTTGAATTCTAATGACATGGAGACGATTATATGTGTTAGGGTTGTCATAAAAGTAAACCAAATGACATTTCTAACAACACTCACTCCACAACATTCACACATTTGAATCAAACTTGTAAAACAAACTGTGCATGCTTGTATTCTACTTTTCAGCATATTTTTTGATTCTAAGCTTATTTTTGAATACTAATAACATGGAGACGATTATATGTGTTAGGGTTGTCATAAAAGTAAACCAAATGTCATTTCTAACAACACTCACTCCACAACATTCACACATTTGAATCAAACTTGTAAAACGACCTCTGTAGCTTGTATTCTACTTTTAACCTTATTTTTGAATTCTAATGACATGGAGACGATTATATGTGTTAGGGTTGTCATAAAACTAAAACAAATGTCATTTCTAACAACACTCACTCCACAACATTCACAGATTTGAATCAAACTTGTAAAACGAACTGTGCATGCTTGGATTCTACTTTTAAGCTTATTCTTTGATTCTAAGCTTATTTTTGAATTCTAATGACATGGAGACGATTATATGTGTTAGGGTTGTCGTAAAAGTAAAACAAATGTCATTTCTAACAACACTCACTCCACAACATTCACACATTTGAATCAAACTTGTAAAACAAACTGTGCATGCTTGTATTCTACTTTTAAGCTTATTTTTTGATTTCTAAGCTTATTTTTGAATTCTAATGACATGGAGACGATTATATGTGTTAGGGTTGTCATAAAAGTAAACCAAATGACATTTCTAACAACACTCACTCCACAACATTCACACATTTGAATCAAACTTGTAAAACAAACTGTGCATGCTTGTATTCTACTTTTCAGCATATTTTTTGATTCTAAGCTTATTTTTGAATACTAATAACATGGAGACGATTATATGTGTTAGGGTTGTCATAAAAGTAAACCAAATGTCATTTCTAACAACACTCACTCCACAAGATTCACACATTTGAATCAAACTTGTAAAACGACCTGTGTAGCTTGTATTCTACTTTTAACCTTATTTTTGAATTCTAATGACATGGAGACGATTATATGTGTTAGGGTTGTCGTAAAAGTAAAACAAATGTCATTTCTAACAACACTCACTCCACAACATTCACACATTTGAATCAAACTTGTAAAACGACCTGTGTAGCTTGTATTCTACTTTTAACCTTATTTTTGAATTCTAATGACATGGAGACGATTATATGTGTTAGGGTTGTCATAAAACTAAAACAAATGTCATTTCTAACAACACTCACTCCACAACATTCACAGATTTGAATCAAACTTGTAAAACGAACTGTGCATGCTTGGATTCTACTTTTAAGCTTATTCTTTGATTCTAAGCTTATTTTTGAATTCTAATGACATGGAGACGATTATATGTGTTAGGGTTGTCGTAAAAGTAAAAAAAATGTCATTTCTAACAACACTCACTCCACAACATTCACACATTTGAATCAAACTTGTAAAACGAACTGTGCATGCTTGTATTCTACTTTTAAGCTTATTTTTTGATTCTAAGCTTATTTTTGAATTCTAATGACATGGAGACGATTATATGTGTTAGGGTTGTCATAAAAGTAAACGAAATGACATTTCTAACAACACTCACTCCACAACATTCACACATTTGAATCAAACTTGTAAAACAAACTGTGCATGCTTGTATTCTACTTTTCAGCATATTTTTTGATTCTAAGCTTATTTTTGAATACTAATAACATGGAGACGATTATATGTGTTAGGGTTGTCATAAAAATAAACCAAATGTCATTTCTAACAACACTCACTCCACAACATTCACACATTTGAATCAAACTTGTAAAACGACCTGTGTAGCTTGTATTCTACTTTTAACCTTATTTTTGAATTCTAATGACATGGAGACGATTATATGTGTTAGGGTTGTCGTAAAAGTAAAACAAATGTCATTTCTAACAACACTCACTCCACAACATTCGCACATTTGAATCATACTTGTAAAACGACCTGTGTAGCTTGTATTCTACTTTTAACCTTATTTTTGAATTCTAATGACATGGAGACGATTATATGTGTTAGGGTTGTCATAAAACTAAAACAAATGTCATTTCTAACAACACTCACTCCACAACATTCACAGATTTGAATCAAACTTGTAAAACGAACTGTGCATGCTTGGATTCTACTTTTAAGCTTATTCTTTGATTCTAAGCTTATTTTTGAATTCTAATGACATGGAGACGATTATATGTGTTAGGGTTGTCGTAAAAGTAAAACAAATGTCATTTCTAACAACACTCACTCCACAACATTCACACATTTGAATCAAACTTGTAAAACGACCTGTGTAGCTTGTATTCTACTTTTAACCTTATTTTTGAATTCTAATGACATGGAGACGATTATATGTGTTAGGGTTGTCATAAAACTAAAACAAATGTCATTTCTAAAAACACTCACTCCATAACTTTCACACATTTGAATCAAACTTGTAAAACGAACTGTGTAGCTTGTATTCTACTTTTAAGCTTATTTTTGAATTCTAATGATTTGGAGACGATTATATGTGTTAGGGTTGTCATAAAACTAAAACAAATGTCATTTCTAACAACACTCACTCCACAACATTCACAGATTTGAATCAAACTTGTAAAACGAACTGTGCATGCTTGGATTCTATTTTTAAGCTTATTCTTTGATTCTAAGCTTATTTTTGAATTCTAATGACATGGAGACGATTATATGTGTTAGGGTTGTCGTAAAAGTAAAACAAATGTCATTTCTAACAACACTCACTCCACAACATTCACACATTTGAATCAAACTTGTAAAACGAACTGTGCATGCTTGTATTCTACTTTTAAGCTTATTTTTTTATTCTAAGCTTATTTTTGAATTCTAATGACATGGAGACGATTATATGTGTTAGGGTTGTCATAAAAGTAAACCAAATGACATTTCTAACAACACTCACTCCACAACATTCACACATTTGAATCAAACTTGTAAAACAAACTGTGCATGCTTGTATTCTACTTTTCAGCATATTTTTTGATTCTAAGCTTATTTTTGAATACTAATAACATGGAGACGATTATATGTGTTAGGGTTGTCATAAAAGTAAACCAAATGTCATTTCTAACAACACTCACTCCACAACATTCACACATTTGAATCAAACTTGTAAAACGACCTGTGTAGCTTGTATTCTACTTTTAACCTTATTTTTGAATTCTAATGACATGGAGACGATTATATGTGTTAGGGTTGTCATAAAACTAAAACAAATGTCATTTCTAACAACACTCACTCCACAACATTCACAGATTTGAATCAAACTTGTAAAACGAACTGTGCATGCTTGGATTCTACTTTTAAGCTTATTCTTTGATTCTAAGCTTATTTTTGAATTCTAATGACATGGAGACGATTATATGTGTTAGGGTTGTCGTAAAAGTAAAAAAAATGTCATTTCTAACAACACTCACTCCACAACATTCACACATTTGAATCAAACTTGTAAAACGAACTGTGCATGCTTGTATTCTACTTTTAAGCTTATTTTTTGATTCTAAGCTTATTTTTGAATTCTAATGACATGGAGACGATTATATGTGTTAGGGTTGTCATAAAAGTAAACGAAATGACATTTCTAACAACACTCACTCCACAACATTCACACATTTGAATCAAACTTGTAAAACAAACTGTGCATGCTTGTATTCTACTTTTCAGCATATTTTTTGATTCTAAGCTTATTTTTGAATACTAATAACATGGAGACGATTATATGTGTTAGGGTTGTCATAAAAGTAAACCAAATGTCATTTCTAACAACACTCACTCCACAACATTCACACATTTGAATCAAACTTGTAAAACGACCTGTGTAGCTTGTATTCTACTTTTAACCTTATTTTTGAATTCTAATGACATGGATACGATTATATGTGTTAGGGTTGTCGTAAAAGTAAAACAAATGTCATTTCTAACAACACTCACTCCACAACATTCGCACATTTGAATCATACTTGTAAAACGACCTGTGTAGCTTGTATTCTACTTTTAACCTTATTTTTGAATTCTAATGACATGGAGACGATTATATGTGTTAGGGTTGTCATAAAACTAAAACAAATGTCATTTCTAACAACACTCACTCCACAACATTCACAGATTTGAATCAAACTTGTAAAACGAACTGTGCATGCTTGGATTCTACTTTTAAGCTTATTCTTTGATTCTAAGCTTATTTTTGAATTCTAATGACATGGAGACGATTATATGTGTTAGGGTTGTCGTAAAAGTAAAACAAATGTCATTTCTAACAACACTCACTCCACAACATTCACACATTTGAATCAAACTTGTAAAACGACCTGTGTAGCTTGTATTCTACTTTTAACCTTATTTTTGAATTCTAATGACATGGAGACGATTATATGTGTTAGGGTTGTCATAAAACTAAAACAAATGTCATTTCTAAAAACACTCACTCCATAACTTTCACACATTTGAATCAAACTTGTAAAACGAACTGTGTAGCTTGTATTCTACTTTTAAGCTTATTTTTGAATTCTAATGATATGGAGACGATTATATGTGTTAGGGTTGTCATAAAACTAAAACAAATGTCATTTCTAACAACACTCACTCCACAACATTCACAGATTTGAATCAAACTTGTAAAACGAACTGTGCATGCTTGGATTCTATTTTTAAGCTTATTCTTTGATTCTAAGCTTATTTTTGAATTCTAATGACATGGAGACGATTATATGTGTTAGGGTTGTCGTAAAAGTAAAACAAATGTCATTTCTAACAACACTCACTCCACAACATTCACACATTTGAATCAAACTTGTAAAACGAACTGTGCATGCTTGTATTCTACTTTTAAGCTTATTTTTTTATTCTAAGCTTATTTTTGAATTCTAATGACATGGAGACGATTATATGTGTTAGGGTTGTCATAAAAGTAAACCAAATGACATTTCTAACAACACTCACTCCACAACATTCACACATTTGAATCAAACTTGTAAAACAAACTGTGCATGCTTGTATTCTACTTTTCAGCATATTTTTTGATTCTAAGCTTATTTTTGAATACTAATAACATGGAGACGATTATATGTGTTAGGGTTGTCATAAAAGTAAACCAAATGTCATTTCTAACAACACTCACTCCACAACATTCACACATTTGAATCAAACTTGTAAAACGACCTGTGTAGCTTGTATTCTACTTTTAACCTTATTTTTGAATTCTAATGACATGGAGACGATTATATGTGTTAGGGTTGTCATAAAACTAAAACAAATGTCATTTCTAACAACACTCACTCCACAACATTCACAGATTTGAATCAAACTTGTAAAACGAACTGTGCATGCTTGGATTCTACTTTTAAGCTTATTCTTTGATTCTAAGCTTATTTTTGAATTCTAATGACATGGAGACGATTATATGTGTTAGGGTTGTCGTAAAAGTAAAAAAAATGTCATTTCTAACAACACTCACTCCACAACATTCACACATTTGAATCAAACTTGTAAAACGAACTGTGCATGCTTGTATTCTACTTTTAAGCTTATTTTTTGATTCTAAGCTTATTTTTGAATTCTAATGACATGGAGACGATTATATGTGTTAGGGTTGTCATAAAAGTAAACGAAATGACATTTCTAACAACACTCACTCCACAACATTCACACATTTGAATCAAACTTGTAAAACAAACTGTGCATGCTTGTATTCTACTTTTCAGCATATTTTTTGATTCTAAGCTTATTTTTGAATACTAATAACATGGAGACGATTATATGTGTTAGGGTTGTCATAAAAGTAAACCAAATGTCATTTCTAACAACACTCACTCCACAACATTCACACATTTGAATCAAACTTGTAAAACGACCTGTGTAGCTTGTATTCTACTTTTAACCTTATTTTTGAATTCTAATGACATGGAGACGATTATATGTGTTAGGGTTGTCGTAAAAGTAAAACAAATGTCATTTCTAACAACACTCACTCCACAACATTCGCACATTTGAATCATACTTGTAAAACGACCTGTGTAGCTTGTATTCTACTTTTAACCTTATTTTTGAATTCTAATGACATGGAGACGATTATATGTGTTAGGGTTGTCATAAAACTAAAACAAATGTCATTTCTAACAACACTCACTCCACAACATTCACAGATTTGAATCAAACTTGTAAAACGAACTGTGCATGCTTGGATTCTACTTTTAAGCTTATTCTTTGATTCTAAGCTTATTTTTGAATTCTAATGACATGGAGACGATTATATGTGTTAGGGTTGTCGTAAAAGTAAAACAAATGTCATTTCTAACAACACTCACTCCACAACATTCACACATTTGAATCAAACTTGTAAAACGACCTGTGTAGCTTGTATTCTACTTTTAACCTTATTTTTGAATTCTAATGACATGGAGACGATTATATGTGTTAGGGTTGTCATAAAACTAAAACAAATGTCATTTCTAAAAACACTCACTCCATAACTTTCACACATTTGAATCAAACTTGTAAAACGAACTGTGTAGCTTGTATTCTACTTTTAAGCTTATTTTTGAATTCTAATGATATGGAGACGATTATATGTGTTAGGGTTGTCATAAAACTAAAACAAATGTCATTTCTAACAACACTCACTCCACAACATTCACAGATTTGAATCAAACTTGTAAAACGAACTGTGCATGCTTGGATTCTATTTTTAAGCTTATTCTTTGATTCTAAGCTTATTTTTGAATTCTAATGACATGGAGACGATTATATGTGTTAGGGTTGTCGTAAAAGTAAAACAAATGTCATTTCTAACAACACTCACTCCACAACATTCACACATTTGAATCAAACTTGTAAAACGAACTGTGCATGCTTGTATTCTACTTTTAAGCTTATTTTTTTATTCTAAGCTTATTTTTGAATTCTAATGACATGGAGACGATTATATGTGTTAGGGTTGTCATAAAAGTAAACCAAATGACATTTCTAACAACACTCACTCCACAACATTCACACATTTGAATCAAACTTGTAAAACAAACTGTGCATGCTTGTATTCTACTTTTCAGCATATTTTTTGATTCTAAGCTTATTTTTGAATACTAATAACATGGAGACGATTATATGTGTTAGGGTTGTCATAAAAGTAAACCAAATGTCATTTCTAACAACACTCACTCCACAACATTCACACATTTGAATCAAACTTGTAAAACGACCTGTGTAGCTTGTATTCTACTTTTAACCTTATTTTTGAATTCTAATGACATGGAGACGATTATATGTGTTAGGGTTGTCATAAAACTAAAACAAATGACATTTCTAACAACACTCACTCCACAACATTCACACATTTGAATCAAACTTGTAAAACGAACTGTGCATGCTTGGATTCTACTTTTAAGCTTATTCTTTGATTCTAAGCTTATTTTTGAATTCTAATGACATGGAGACGATTATATGTGTTAGGGTTGTCGTAAAAGTAAAACAAATGTCATTTCTAACAACACTCACTCCACAACATTCACACATTTGAATCAAACTTGTAAAACAAACTGTGCATGCTTGTATTCTACTTTTAAGCTTATTTTTTGATTTCTAAGCTTATTTTTGAATTCTAATGACATGGAGACGATTATATGTGTTAGGGTTGTCATAAAAGTAAACCAAATGACATTTCTAACAACACTCACTCCACAACATTCACACATTTGAATCAAACTTGTAAAACAAACTGTGCATGTTTGTATTCTACTTTTCAGCATATTTTTTGATTCTAAGCTTATTTTTGAATACTAATAACATGGAGACGATTATATGTGTTAGGGTTGTCATAAAAGTAAACCAAATGTCATTTCTAACAACACTCACTCCACAAGATTCACACATTTGAATCAAACTTGTAAAACGACCTGTGTAGCTTGTATTCTACTTTTAACCTTATTTTTGAATTCTAATGACATGGAGACGATTATATGTGTTAGGGTTGTCGTAAAAGTAAAACAAATGTCATTTCTAACAACACTCACTCCACAACATTCACACATTTGAATCAAACTTGTAAAACGACCTGTGTAGCTTGTATTCTACTTTTAACCTTATTTTTGAATTCTAATGACATGGAGACGATTATATGTGTTAGGGTTGTCATAAAACTAAAACAAATGTCATTTCTAACAACACTCACTCCACAACATTCACAGATTTGAATCAAACTTGTAAAACGAACTGTGCATGCTTGGATTCTACTTTTAAGCTTATTCTTTGATTCTAAGCTTATTTTTGAATTCTAATGACATGGAGACGATTATATGTGTTAGGGTTGTCGTAAAAGTAAAAAAAATGTCATTTCTAACAACACTCACTCCACAACATTCACACATTTGAATCAAACTTGTAAAACGAACTGTGCATGCTTGTATTCTACTTTTAAGCTTATTTTTTGATTCTAAGCTTATTTTTGAATTCTAATGACATGGAGACGATTATATGTGTTAGGGTTGTCATAAAAGTAAACGAAATGACATTTCTAACAACACTCACTCCACAACATTCACACATTTGAATCAAACTTGTAAAACAAACTGTGCATGCTTGTATTCTACTTTTCAGCATATTTTTTGATTCTAAGCTTATTTTTGAATACTAATAACATGGAGACGATTATATGTGTTAGGGTTGTCATAAAAGTAAACCAAATGTCATTTCTAACAACACTCACTCCACAACATTCACACATTTGAATCAAACTTGTAAAACGACCTGTGTAGCTTGTATTCTACTTTTAACCTTATTTTTGAATTCTAATGACATGGAGACGATTATATGTGTTAGGGTTGTCGTAAAAGTAAAACAAATGTCATTTCTAACAACACTCACTCCACAACATTCGCACATTTGAATCATACTTGTAAAACGACCTGTGTAGCTTGTATTCTACTTTTAACCTTATTTTTGAATTCTAATGACATGGAGACGATTATATGTGTTAGGGTTGTCATAAAACTAAAACAAATGTCATTTCTAACAACACTCACTCCACAACATTCACAGATTTGAATCAAACTTGTAAAACGAACTGTGCATGCTTGGATTCTACTTTTAAGCTTATTCTTTGATTCTAAGCTTATTTTTGAATTCTAATGACATGGAGATGATTATATGTGTTAGGGTTGTCGTAAAAGTAAAACAAATGTCATTTCTAACAACACTCACTCCACAACATTCACACATTTGAATCAAACTTGTAAAACGACCTGTGTAGCTTGTATTCTACTTTTAACCTTATTTTTGAATTCTAATGACATGGAGACGATTATATGTGTTAGGGTTGTCATAAAACTAAAACAAATGTCATTTCTAACAACACTCACTCCACAACATTCACAGATTTGAATCAAACTTGTAAAACGAACTGTGCATGCTTGGATTCTACTTTTAAGCTTATTCTTTGATTCTAAGCTTATTTTTGAATTCTAATGACATGGAGACGATTATATGTGTTAGGGTCGTCGTAAAAGTAAAAAAAATGTCATTTCTAACAACACTCACTCCACAACATTCACACATTTGAATCAAACTTGTAAAACGAACTGTGCATGCTTGTATTCTACTTTTAAGCTTATTTTTTGATTCTAAGCTTATTTTTGAATTCTAATGACATGGAGACGATTATATGTGTTAGGGTTGTCATAAAAGTAAACGAAATGACATTTCTAACAACACTCACTCCACAACATTCACACATTTGAATCAAACTTGTAAAACAAACTGTGCATGCTTGTATTCTACTTTTCAGCATATTTTTTGATTCTAAGCTTATTTTTGAATACTAATAACATGGAGACGATTATATGTGTTAGGGTTGTCATAAAAGTAAACCAAATGTCATTTCTAACAACACTCACTCCACAACATTCACACATTTGAATCAAACTTGTAAAACGACCTGTGTAGCTTGTATTCTACTTTTAACCTTATTTTTGAATTCTAATGACATGGAGACGATTATATGTGTTAGGGTTGTCGTAAAAGTAAAACAAATGTCATTTCTAACAACACTCACTCCACAACATTCGCACATTTGAATCATACTTGTAAAACGACCTGTGTAGCTTGTATTCTACTTTTAACCTTATTTTTGAATTCTAATGACATGGAGACGATTATATGTGTTAGGGTTGTCATAAAACTAAAACAAATGTCATTTCTAACAACACTCACTCCACAACATTCACAGATTTGAATCAAACTTGTAAAACGAACTGTGCATGCTTGGATTCTACTTTTAAGCTTATTCTTTGATTCTAAGCTTATTTTTGAATTCTAATGACATGGAGACGATTATATGTGTTAGGGTTGTCGTAAAAGTAAAACAAATGTCATTTCTAACAACACTCACTCCACAACATTCACACATTTGAATCAAACTTGTAAAACGACCTGTGTAGCTTGTATTCTACTTTTAACCTTATTTTTGAATTCTAATGACATGGAGACGATTATATGTGTTAGGGTTGTCATAAAACTAAAACAAATGTCATTTCTAACAACACTCTCTCCACAACATTCACAGATTTGAATCAAACTTGTAAAACGAACTGTGCATGCTTGGATTCTACTTTTAAGCTTATTCTTTGATTCTAAGCTTATTTTTGAATTCTAATGACATGGAGACGATTATATGTGTTAAGGTTGTCGTAAAAGTAAAACAAATGTCATTTCTAACAACACTCACTCCACAACATTCACACATTTGAATCAAACTTGTAAAACGAACTGTGCATGCTTGTATTCTACTTTTAAGCTTATTTTTTGATTCTAAGCTTATTTTTGAATTCTAATGACATGGAGACGATTATATGTGTTAGGGTTGTCATAAAAGTAAACCAAATGACATTTCTAACAACACTCACTCCACAACATTCACACATTTGAATCAAACTTGTAAAACAAACTGTGCATGCTTGTATTCTACTTTTCAGCATATTTTTTGATTCTAAGCTTATTTTTGAATACTAATAACATGGAGACGATTATATGTGTTAGGGTTGTCATAAAAGTAAACCAAATGTCATTTCTAACAACACTCACTCCTTAACATTCACACATTTGAATCAAACTTGTAAAACGACCTGTGTAGCTTGTATTCTACTTTTAACCTTATTTTTTAATTCTAATGACATGGAGACGATTATATGTGTTAGGGTTGTCATAAAACTAAAACAAATGTCATTTCTAACAACACTCACTCCACAACATTCACAGATTTGAATCAAACTTGTAAAACGAACTGTGCATGCTTGGATTCTATTTTTAAGCTTATTCTTTGATTCTAAGCTTATTTTTGAATTCTAATGACATGGAGACGATTATATGTGTTAGGGTTGTCGTAAAAGTAAAACAAATGTCATTTCTAACAACACTCACTCCACAACATTCACACATTTGAATCAAACTTGTAAAACGAACTGTGCATGCTTGTATTCTACTTTTAAGCTTATTTTTTTATTCTAAGCTTATTTTTGAATTCTAATGACATGGAGACGATTATATGTGTTAGGGTTGTCATAAAAGTAAACCAAATGACATTTCTAACAACACTCACTCCACAACATTCACACATTTGAATCAAACTTGTAAAACAAACTGTGCATGCTTGTATTCTACTTTTCAGCATATTTTTTGATTCTAAGCTTATTTTTGAATACTAATAACATGGAGACGATTATATGTGTTAGGGTTGTCATAAAAGTAAACCAAATGTCATTTCTAACAACACTCACTCCACAACATTCACACATTTGAATCAAACTTGTAAAACGACCTGTGTAGCTTGTATTCTACTTTTAACCTTATTTTTGAATTCTAATGACATGGAGACGATTATATGTGATAGGGTTGTCATAAAACTAAAACAAATGTCATTTCTAACAACACTCACTCCACAACATTCACAGATTTGAATCAAACTTGTAAAACGAACTGTGCATGCTTGGATTCTACTTTTAAGCTTATTCTTTGATTCTAAGCTTATTTTTGAATTCTAATGACATGGAGACGATTATATGTGTTAGGGTTGTCGTAAAAGTAAAACAAATGTCATTTCTAACAACACTCACTCCACAACATTCACACATTTGAATCAAACTTGTAAAACAAACTGTGCATGCTTGTATTCTACTTTTAAGCTTATTTTTTGATTTCTAAGCTTATTTTTGAATTCTAATGACATGGAGACGATTATATGTGTTAGGGTTGTCATAAAAGTAAACCAAATGACATTTCTAACAACACTCACTCCACAACATTCACACATTTGAATCAAACTTGTAAAACAAACTGTGCATGCTTGTATTCTACTTTTCAGCATATTTTTTGATTCTAAGCTTATTTTTGAATACTAATAACATGGAGACGATTATATGTGTTAGGGTTGTCATAAAAGTAAACCAAATGTCATTTCTAACAACACTCACTCCACAAGATTCACACATTTGAATCAAACTTGTAAAACGACCTGTGTAGCTTGTATTCTACTTTTAACCTTATTTTTGAATTCTAATGACATGGAGACGATTATATGTGTTAGGGTTGTCGTAAAAGTAAAACAAATGTCATTTCTAACAACACTCACTCCACAACATTCACACATTTGAATCAAACTTGTAAAACGACCTGTGTAGCTTGTATTCTACTTTTAACCTTATTTTTGAATTCTAATGACATGGAGACGATTATATGTGTTAGGGTTGTCATAAAACTAAAACAAATGTCATTTCTAACAACACTCACTCCACAACATTCACAGATTTGAATCAAACTTGTAAAACGAACTGTGCATGCTTGGATTCTACTTTTAAGCTTATTCTTTGATTCTAAGCTTATTTTTGAATTCTAATGACATGGAGACGATTATATGTGTTAGGGTTGTCGTAAAAGTAAAAAAAATGTCATTTCTAACAACACTCACTCCACAACATTCACACATTTGAATCAAACTTGTAAAACGAACTGTGCATGCTTGTATTCTACTTTTAAGCTTATTTTTTGATTCTAAGCTTATTTTTGAATTCTAATGACATGGAGACGATTATATGTGTTAGGGTTGTCATAAAAGTAAACCAAATGACATTTCTAACAACACTCACTCCACAACATTCACACATTTGAATCAAACTTGTAAAACAAACTGTGCATGCTTGTATTCTACTTTTCAGCATATTTTTTGATTCTAAGCTTATTTTTGAATACTAAGAACATGGAGACGATTATATGTGTTAGGGTTGTCATAAAAGTAAACCAAATGTCATTTCTAACAACACTCACTCCACAACATTCACACATTTGAATCAAACTTGTAAAACGACCTGTGTAGCTTGTATTCTACTTTTAACCTTATTTTTGAATTCTAATGACATGGAGACGATTATATGTGTTAGGGTTGTCATAAAACTAAAACAAATGTCATTTCTAACAACACTCACTCCACAACATTCACAGATTTGAATCAAACTTGTAAAACGAACTGTGCATGCTTGGATTCTACTTTTAAGCTTATTCTTTGATTCTAAGCTTATTTTTGAATTCTAATGACATGGAGACGATTATATGTGTTAGGGTTGTCGTAAAAGTAAAACAAATGTCATTTCTAACAACACTCACTCCACAACATTCACACATTTGAATCAAACTTGTAAAACGAACTGTGCATGCTTGTATTCTACTTTTAAGCTTATTTTTTTATTCTAAGCTTCTTTTTGAATTCTAATGACACGGAGACGATTATATGTGTTAGGGTTGTCATAAAAGTAAACCAAATGACATTTCTAACAACACTCACTCCACAACATTCACACATTTGAATCAAACTTGTAAAACAAACTGTGCATGCTTGTATTCTACTTTTCAGCATATTTTTTTATTCTAAGCTTATTTTTGAATACTAATAACATGGAGACGATTATATGTGTTAGGGTTGTCATAAAAGTAAACCAAATGTCATTTCTAACAACACTCACTCCACAACATTCACACATTTGAATCAAACTTGTAAAACGACCTGTGTAGCTTGTATTCTACTTTTAACCTTATTTTTGAATTCTAATGACATGGAGACGATTATATGTGTTAGGGTTGTCATAAAACTAAAACAAATGTCATTTCTAACAACACTCACTCCACAACATTCACAGATTTGAATCAAACTTGTAAAACGAACTGTGCATGCTTGGATTCTACTTTTAAGCTTATTCTTTGATTCTAAGCTTATTTTTGAATTCTAATGACATGGAGACGATTATATGTGTTAGGGTTGTCGTAAAAGTAAAAAAAATGTCATTTCTAACAACACTCACTCCACAACATTCACACATTTGAATCAAACTTGTAAAACAAACTGTGCATGCTTGTATTCTACTTTTAAGCTTATTTTTTGATTTCTAAGCTTATTTTTGAATTCTAATGACATGGAGACGATTATATGTGTTAGGGTTGTCATAAAAGTAAACCAAATGACATTTCTAACAACACGCACTCCACAACATTCACACATTTGAATCAAACTTGTAAAACAAACTGTGCATGCTTCTATTCTACTTTTAAGATTATTTTTTGATTCTAAGCTTATTTTTGAATTCTAATGACATGGAGACGATTATATGTGTTAGGGTTCTCATAAAAGTAAACCAAATGTAATTTCTAACAACACTCACTCCACAACATTCACACATTTGAATCAAACTTGTAAAACGATCTGTGCATGGTTGTATTCTAATTTTCAGCTTATTCTTTGATTCTAAGCTTACTTTTGAATACTAATAACATGGAGACGATTATATGTGTTAGGGTTGTCATAAAAGTAAACCAAATGTCATTTCTAAAAACAGTCACTCCACAACATTCACACATTTGAATCAAACTTGTAAAACGACCTGTGTAGCTTGTATTCTACTTTTAAGCTTATTTTTGAATTCTAATGACATGGAGACGATTATATGTGTTAGGGTTGTCATAAAACTAAAACAAATGTCATTTCTAACAACACTCACTCCACAACATTCACAGATTTCAATCAAACTTGTAAAACGAACTGTGCATGGTTGTATTCTACTTTTCAGCTTACTTTTAAGCTTATTTTTGAATTCTAATGACATGGAGACGATTATATGTGTTAGGGTTGTCATAAAACTAAAACAAATGTCATTTCTAACAACACTCACTCCACAACATTCATAGATTTCAATCAAACTTGTAAAACGAACTGTGCATGCTTGTTTTCTACTTTTCAGCTTATTTTTTGATTCTAAGCTTATTTTTGAATTCTAATGACATGGAGACGATTATATGTGTTAGGGTTGTCATAAAAGTAAGCCAAATGTCATTTTTAAAAACACTCACTCCATAACATTCACACATTTGAATCAAACTTGTAAAACGAACTGTGCATGCTTGTATTCTACTTTTAATCTTATTCTTTGATTCTTAGCTTATTTTTGAATTCTAATGACATCGAGACGATTATATGTGTTAGGGTTGTCATAAAAGTAAAACAAATGTCATTTCTAACAACACTCACTCCACAACATTCACACATTTGAATCAAACTTGAAAAACGAGCTGTGCATGCTTCTATTCTACTTTTAAGATTATTTTTTGATTCTAAGCTTATTTTTGAATTCTAATGACATGGAGACGATTATATGTGTTAGGGTTCTCATAAAAATAAACCAAATGTCATTTCTAAAAACAGTCACTCCACAACATTAACACATTTGAATCAAACTTGTAAAACGAACTGTGCATGGTTGTATTCTACTTTTCAGCTTATTATTTGATTCTAAGCTTATTTTTGAATATTAATAACATGGAGACGATTATATGTGTTAGGATTGTCATAAAAGTAAACCAAATGTCATTTCTAAAAACACTCACTCCACAACATTCACACATTTGAATCAAACTTGTAAAACGAACTGTGGATGCTTGTATTCTACTTTTCAGCTTATTCTTTGATTCTAAGCTTATTTTTGAATTCTAATGACATGGAGACGATTATATATGTTAGGGTTGTCATAAAAGTAGACCAAATGTCATTTCTAACCACACTCATTCCACAACTTTCACATTTGAATCAAACTTGTAAAACGAACTATCCATGCTTGTATTATACTTTTAAGCTTGTTCTTTGATTCTAAGCTTATTTTTGAATTCTAATGACATGGAGACGATTATATGTGTTAGGGTTGTCATAAAAGTAAACCAAATGACATTTCTAACAACACTCACTCCACAACATTCACACATTTGAATCAAACTTGTAAAACGAACTGTGCATGCTTGTATTCTACTTTTCAGCTTATTCTTTGATTCTAAGCTTATTTTTGAATACTAATAACATGGAGGCGATTCTATGTGTATAGGTTGTCATAAAAGTAAACCAAATGTCATTTCTAACCACACTCACTCCACAACATTCACACATTTGAATCAAATTTGTAAAACGAACTGTGCATGCTTGTATTCTACTTTTCAGCTTATTCTTTGATTCTAAGCTTATTTTTGAATACTAATAACATGGAGTCGATTATATGTGTTAGGGTTGTCATAAAAGTAAACCAAATGTCATTTCTAAAAACACTCACTCCATAACTTTCACACATTTGAATCAAACTTGTAAAACGAACTGTGTAGCTTGTAATCTACTTTTATACTTATTTTTGAATTCTAATGACATGGAGACGATTATATGTGTTAGGGTTGTCATAAAAGTAAACCAAATGTCATTTCTAACCACACTCACTCCACAACATTCACACATTTGAATCAAACTTGTAAAACGAACCGTGCATGCTTGTATTCTACTTTTCCGCTTATTCTTTGATTCTAAGCTTATTTTTGAATTCTAATGACATGGAGACGATTATATGTGTTAGGATTGTCATAAAAGTAAACCAAATGACATTTCTAACCACACTCACTCCACAACATTCACACATTTGAATCAAACTTTTAAAACGAACTGTGCATGCTTGTATTCTACTTTTGAGCTTATTCTTTGATTCTAACCTTATTTTTGAATTATAATGACATGGAGAAGATTATATGTGATAAGGTTGTCATAAAAGTAAACCCAATGTCATTTCTAACCACACTCACTCCACAACATTCACACATTTGAATCAAACTTGTAAAACGAATTGTGTATGCTTGTAATCTACTTTTAAGCTTATTCTTTGATTCTAAGCTTCTTTTTGAATTCTAGTGAAATGGAGACGATTATATGTGTTAGGGTTGTCATAAAAGTAAACCAAATGGCATTTCTAACCACACTCACTCCACAACATTCACACATCTGAATCAAACTTGTAAAACAAACTGTGCATGCTTGTATTCTACTTTTAAGCTTATTCTTTGATTCAAAACATATTTTTGAATTCTAATGACATCGAGACGATTATATGTGTTAGGGTTGTCATAAAAGTAAACCCAATGTCATTTTTAACCACACTGACTCCACAACATTTACACATTTGAATCAAACTTGTAAAACGAACTGTGCATGCTTGTATTCTACTTTTAAGCTTATTCTTTGATTCTAAGCTTATTTTTGAATTATAATGACATGGAGACGACTATATGTGATAAGGTTTTCATAAAAGTAAACCCAATGTCATTTCTAACCACACTCACTCCACAACGTTCACACATTTGAATCAAACTTGTAAAACGAACTGTGCATGCTTGTATTCTACTTTTAATCTTATTCTTTGATTCTAAACATATTTTTGAATTCTAATGACATGTAGACGATTATATGTGTTAGGGTTGTCATAAAAGTAAACCCAATGTCATTTCTAACCACACTCACTCCACAATATTCACACATTTGAATCAAACTTGTAAAACGAACTATGCATGCTTGTATTCTACTTTTGAGCTTATTCTTTGATTCTAAGCTGATTTTTGAATTATAATGACATGGAGACGATTATATGTGATAAGGTTGTCAAAAAAGTAAACCCAATCTCATTTCTAACCACACTCACTCCACAATATTCACACATTTGAATCAAACTTGTAAAACGAACCGTGTAAGCTTGTATTCTGCTTTTAAGCTTATTCTTTGATTCTAAGCTTATTTTTGAATTCTAATGACATGGAGACGATTATATGTGTTAAGGTTGTCATAAAAGTAAACCCAATGTCATTTCTAACCACACTCACTCCACAACATTCACACATTTGAATTAAACATGTAAAACGAACTGTGCATGCATGTATTTTACTTTTAAGCTTATTTTTCTTTTCTAAACTTATTTTTGAATTCTAATGACATGGAGATGATTATATGTGTTAGGGTTGTCATAAAAGTAAAGCAAATGTCATTTCTAACCACACTCACTCCGCAACATTTACACATTTGAATCAAACTTGTAAAACGAACTATGCATGCTTGTAATCTAGTTTTTAGCTTATTCTTTGATCCTAACCTTATTTTCGAATTATAATGACATGGAGACGATTATATGTGATAAGGTTGTCATAAAAGTAAACCCAATGTCATTTCTAACCACACTCACTCCACAACATTCACACATTTGAATCAAACTTGTAAAACGAATTGTGTATGCTTGTATTCTACTTTTAAGCTTATTCTTTGATTCTAAGCTTCTTTTTGAATTCTAGTGAAATGGAGACGATTATATGTGTTAGGGTTGTCATAAAAGTAAACCAAATGGCATTTCTAACCACACTCACTCCACAACATTCACACATCTGAATCAAACTTGTAAAACAAATTGTGCATGCTTGTATTCTACTTTTAAGCTTATTCTTTGATTCAAAACATATTTTTGAATTCTAATGACATGGAGACGATTATATGTGTTAGGGTTGTCATAAAAGTAAACCCAATGTCATTTTTAACCACACTGACTCCACAACATTTACACATTTGAATCAAACTTGTAAAACGAACTGTGCATGCTTGTATTCTACTTTTAAGCTTATTCTTTGATTCTAAGCTTATTTTTGAATTATAATGACATGGAGACGATTATATGTGATAAGGTTGTCAAAAAAGTAAACCCAATCTCATTTCTAACCACACTCACTCCACAATATTCACACATTTGAATCAAACTTGTAAAACGAACCGTGTAAGCTTGTATTCTGCTTTTAAGCTTATTCTTTGATTCTAAGCTTATTTTTGAATTCTAATGACATGGAGACGATTATATGTGTTAAGGTTGTCATAAAAGTAAACCCAATGTCATTTCTAACCACACTCACTCCACAACATTCACACATTTGAATTAAACATGTAAAACGAACTGTGCATGCATGTATTTTACTTTTAAGCTTATTTTTCTTTTCTAAACTTATTTTTGAATTCTAATGACATGGAGATGATTATATGTGTTAGGGTTGTCATAAAAGTAAAGCAAATGTCATTTCTAACCACACTCACTCCGCAACATTTACACATTTGAATCAAACTTGTAAAACGAACTATGCATGCTTGTAATCTAGTTTTTAGCTTATTCTTTGATCCTAACCTTATTTTCGAATTATAATGACATGGAGACGATTATATGTGATAAGGTTGTCATAAAAGTAAACCCAATGTCATTTCTAACCACACTCACTCCACAACATTCACACATTTGAATCAAACTTGTAAAACGAATTGTGTATGCTTGTATTCTACTTTTAAGCTTATTCTTTGATTCTAAGCTTCTTTTTGAATTCTAGTGAAATGGAGACGATTATATGTGTTAGGGTTGTCATAAAAGTAAACCAAATGGCATTTCTAACCACACTCACTCCACAACATTCACACATCTGAATCAAACTTGTAAAACAAACTGTGCATGCTTGTATTCTACTTTTAAGCTTATTCTTTGATTCAAAACATATTTTTGAATTCTAATGACATGGAGACGATTATATGTGTTAGGGTTGTCATAAAAGTAAACCCAATGTCATTTTTAACCACACTGACTCCACAACATTTACACATTTGAATCAAACTTGTAAAACGAACTGTGCATGCTTGTATTCTACTTTTAAGCTTATTCTTTGATTCTAAGCTTATTTTTGAATTATAATGACATGGAGACGATTATATGTGGTAAGGTTGTCAAAAAAGTAAACCCAATCTCATTTCTAACCACACTCACTCCACAATATTCACACATTTGAATCAAACTTGTAAAACGAACCGTGTAAGCTTGTATTCTGCTTTTAAGCTTATTCTTTGATTCTAAGCTTATTTTTGAATTCTAATGACATGGAGACGATTATATGTGTTAAGGTTGTCATAAAAGTAAACCCAATGTCATTTCTAACCACACTCACTCCACAACATTCACACATTTGAATTAAACATGTAAAACGAACTATGCATGCATGTATTTTACTTTTAAGCTTATTTTTCTTTTCTAAACTTATTTTTGAATTCTAATGACATGGAGATGATTATATGTGTTAGGGTTGTCATAAAAGTAAAGCAAATGTCATTTCTAACCACACTCACTCCGCAACATTTACACATTTGAATCAAACTTGTAAAACGAACTATGCATGCTTGTAATCTAGTTTTTAGCTTATTCTTTGATCCTAACCTTATTTTCGAATTATAATGACATGGAGACGATTATATGTGATAAGGTTGTCATAAAAGTAAACCCAATGTCATTTCTAACCACACTCACTCCACAACATTCACACATTTGAATCAAACTTGTAAAACGAATTGTGTATGCTTGTATTCTACTTTTAAGCTTATTCTTTGATTCTAAGCTTCTTTTTGAATTCTAGTGAAATGGAGACGATTATATGTGTTAGGGTTGTCATAAAAGTAAACCAAATGGCATTTCTAACCACACTCACTCCACAACATTCACACATCTGAATCAAACTTGTAAAACAAACTGTGCATGCTTGTATTCTACTTTTAAGCTTATTCTTTGATTCAAAACATATTTTTGAATTCTAATGACATGGAGACGATTATATGTGTTAGGGTTGTCATAAAAGTAAACCCAATGTCATTTTTAACCACACTGACTCCACAACATTTACACATTTGAATCAAACTTGTAAAACGAACTGTGCATGCTTGTATTCTACTTTTAAGCTTATTCTTTGATTCTAAGCTTATTTTTGAATTATAATGACATGGAGACGATTATATGTGGTAAGGTTGTCAAAAAAGTAAACCCAATCTCATTTCTAACCACACTCACTCCACAATATTCACACATTTGAATCAAACTTGTAAAACGAACCGTGTAAGCTTGTATTCTGCTTTTAAGCTTATTCTTTGATTCTAAGCTTATTTTTGAATTCTAATGACATGGAGACGATTATATGTGTTAAGGTTGTCATAAAAGTAAACCCAATGTCATTTCTAACCACACTCACTCCACAACATTCACACATTTGAATTAAACATGTAAAACGAACTATGCATGCATGTATTTTACTTTTAAGCTTATTTTTCTTTTCTAAACTTATTTTTGAATTCTAATGACATGGAGATGATTATATGTGTTAGGGTTGTCATAAAAGTAAAGCAAATGTCATTTCTAACCACACTCACTCCGCAACATTTACACATTTGAATCAAACTTGTAAAACGAACTATGCATGCTTGTAATCTAGTTTTTAGCTTATTCTTTGATCCTAACCTTATTTTCGAATTAAAATGACATGGAGACGATTATATGTGATTAGGTTGTCATAAAAGTAAACCCAATGTCATTTCTAACCACACTCACTCCACAACATTCACACATTTGAATCAAACTTGTAAAACGAATTGTGTATGCTTGTATTCTACTTTTAAGCTTATTCTTTGATTCTAAGCTTCTTTTTGAATTCTAGTGAAATGGAGACGATTATATGTGTTAGGGTTGTCATAAAAGTAAACCAAATGGCATTTCTAACCACACTCACTCCACAACATTCACACATCTGAATCAAACTTGTAAAACAAACTGTGCATGCTTGTATTCTACTTTTAAGCTTATTCTTTGATTCAAAACATATTTTTGAATTCTAATGACATCGAGACGATTATATGTGTTAGGGTTGTCATAAAAGTAAACCCAATGTCATTTTTAACCACACTGACTCCACAACATCTACACATTTGAATCAAACTTGTAAAACGAACTGTGCATGCTTGTATTCTACTTTTAAGCTTATTCTTTGATTCTAAGCTTATTTTTGAATTATAATGACATGGAGACGATTATATGTGATAAGGTTTTCATAAAAGTAAACCCAATGTCATTTCTAACCACACTCACTCCACAACGTTCACACATTTGAATCAAACTTGTAAAACGAACTGTGCATGCTTGTATTCTACTTTTAATCTTATTCTTTGATTCTAAACATATTTTTGAATTCTAATGACATGTAGACGATTATATGTGTTAGGGTTGTCATAAAAGTAAACTCAATGTCATTTCTAACCACACTCACTCCACAATATTCACACATTTGAATCAAACTTGTAAAACGAACTATGCATGCTTGTATTCTACTTTTGAGCTTATTCTTTGATTCTAAGCTTATTTTTGAATTATAATGACATGGAGACGATTATATGTGATAAGGTTGTCAAAAAAGTAAACCCAATCTCATTTCTAACCACACTCACTCCACAATATTCACACATTTGAATCAAACTTGTAAAACGAACCGTGTAAGCTTGTATTCTGCTTTTAAGCTTATTCTTTGATTCTAAGCTTATTTTTGAATTCTAATGACATGGAGACGATTATATGTGTTAAGGTTGTCATAAAAGTAAACCCAATGTCATTTCTAACCACACTCACTCCACAACATTCACACATTTGAATTAAACATGTAAAACGAACTGTGCATGCATGTATTTTACTTTTAAGCTTATTTTTCTTTTCTAATCTTATTTTTGAATTCTAATGACATGGAGATGATTATATGTGTTAGGGTTGTCATAAAAGTAAAGCAAATGTCATTTCTAACCACACTCACTCCGCAACATTTACACATTTGAATCAAACTTGTAAAACGAACTATGCATGCTTGTAATCTAGTTTTTAGCTTATTCTTTGATCCTAACCTTATTTTCGAATTATAATGACATGGAGACGATTATATGTGATAAGGTTGTCATAAAAGTAAACCCAATGTCATTTCTAACCACACTCACTCCACAACATTCACACATTTGAATCAAACTTGTAAAACGAATTGTGTATGCTTGTATTCTACTTTTAAGCTTATTCTTTGATTCTAAGCTTCTTTTTGAATTCTAGTGAAATGGAGACGATTATATGTGTTAGGGTTGTCATAAAAGTAAACCAAATGGCATTTCTAACCACACTCACTCCACAACATTCACACATCTGAATCAAACTTGTAAAACAAACTGTGCATGCTTGTATTCTACTTTTAAGCTTATTCTTTGATTCAAAACATATTTTTGAATTCTAATGACATGGAGACGATTATATGTGTTAGGGTTGTCATAAAAGTAAACCCAATGTCATTTTTAACCACACTGACTCCACAACATTTACACATTTGAATCAAACTTGTAAAACGAACTGTGCATGCTTGTATTCTACTTTTAAGCTTATTCTTTGATTCTAAGCTTATTTTTGAATTATAATGACATGGAGACGATTATATGTGATAAGGTTGTCAAAAAAGTAAACCCAATCTCATTTCTAACCACACTCACTCCACAACGTTCACACATTTGAATCAAACTTGTAAAACGAACTGTGCATGCTTGTATTCTACTTTTAATCTTATTCTTTGATTCTAAACATATTTTTGAATTCTAATGACATGTAGACGATTATATGTGTTAGGGTTGTCATAAAAGTAAACCCAATGTCATTTCTAACCACACTCACTCCACAATATTCACACATTTGAATCAAACTTGTAAAACGAACTATGCATGCTTGTATTCTACTTTTGAGCTTATTCTTTGATTCTAAGCTTATTTTTGAATTATAATGACATGGAGACGATTATATGTGATAAGGTTGTCAAAAAAGTAAACCCAATCTCATTTCTAACCACACTCACTCCACAATATTCACACATTTGAATCAAACTTGTAAAACGAACCGTGTAAGCTTGTATTCTGCTTTTAAGCTTATTCTTTGATTCTAAGCTTATTTTTGAATTCTAATGACATGGAGACGATTATATGTGTTAAGGTTGTCATAAAAGTAAACCCAATGTCATTTCTAACCACACTCACTCCACAACATTCACACATTTGAATTAAACATGTAAAACGAACTGTGCATGCATGTATTTTACTTTTAAGCTTATTTTTCTTTTCTAAACTTATTTTTGAATTCTAATGACATGGAGATGATTATATGTGTTAGGGTTGTCATAAAAGTAAAGCAAATGTCATTTCTAACCACACTCACTCCGCAACATTTACACATTTGAATCAAACTTGTAAAACGAACTATGCATGCTTGTAATCTAGTTTTAGCTTATTCTTTGATCCTAACCTTATTTTCGAATTATAATGACATGGAGACGATTATATGTGATAAGTTTGTCATAAAAGTAAACCCAATGTCATTTCTAACCACACTCACTCCACAACATTCACACATTTGAATCAAACTTGTAAAACGAATTGTGTATGCTTGTATTCTACTTTTAAGCTTATTCTTTGATTCTAAGCTTCTTTTTGAATTCTAGTGAAATGGAGACAATTATATGTGTTAGGGTTGTAATAAAAGTAAACCAAATGGCATTTCTAACCACACTCACTCCACAACATTCACACATCTGAATCAAACTTGTAAAACAAACTGTGCATGCTTGTATTCTACTTTTAAGCTTATTCTTTGATTCAAAACATATTTTTGAATTCTAATGACATGGAGACGATTATATGTGTTAGGGTTGTCATAAAAGTAAACCCAATGTCATTTTTAACCACACTGACTCCACAACATTTACACATTTGAATCAAACTTGTAAAACGAACTGTGCATGCTTGTATTCTACTTTTAAGCTTATTCTTTGATTCTAAGCTTATTTTTGAATTATAATGACATGGAGACGATTATATGTGATAAGGTTTTCATAAAAGTAAACCCAATGTCATTTCTAACCACACTCACTCCACAACGTTCACACATTTGAATCAAACTTGTAAAACGAATTGTGTATGCTTGTATTCTACTTTTAAGCTTATTCTTTGATTCTAAGCTTCTTTTTGAATTCTAGTGAAATGGAGACGATTATATTTGTTAGGGTTGTCATAAAAGTAAACCAAATGGCATTTCTAACCACACTCACTTCACAACATTCACACATCTAAATCAAACTTGTAAAACGAACTGTGCATGCTTGTATTCTACTTTTAAGCTTATTCTTTGATTCAAAACATATTTTTGAATTCTAATGATATGTAGACGATAATATATGTTAGGATTGTCATAAAAGTAAACCCAATGTCATTTCTAACCACACTCACTCCACAACATTTACTCATTTGAATCAAACTTGTAAAACGAACTGTGCATGCTTGTATTCTACTTTTAAGCTTATTTTTTGATTCTAAGCTTATTTTTGAATTATAATGACATGGAGACGATTATATGTGATAAGGTTGTCACAAAAGTAAACCTAATGTCATTTCTAACCACACTCCCTCCGCAATATTCACCCATTTGAATCATCCTTGTAAAACGAACTGTGTAACCTTATATTCTACTTTTAAGCTTATTGTAGGCACGAAAATTTTATTAAACGTGCCACATCGGATTGTCATCGGTCAAGAAGTCAAATTATTGACTTATCGACTTGTCGGTAGATTTTAGTAATTAACTTGGGCTAAACTAATTCGATATTAACCATGTTAATAAATTAAATCGGTTCATTTTCTACTAGAGTGGTAAACCCATTGAATGGTCCACACCAATAAAAATGAGTACCAAGTCCAAGGCCCAAAAATGAAACCAAACCCTACTCCCACTATTCTTATAAATAGAGCCCCTCACTCCACTTATCAGAGTTAGTCACATTTGGGGAGAAAAACACAATCATACAGAGAAAACTCTCTACATATTTTTCCACCCACAAATCCTCTCCAAAACACAAAGAAAACCTAGAGACTCAAATACTCTCTACACATTTCTTCACCAAATCCTCTTCAAAGATCAAGACGTCAAGCACATAAATCGTCGTGCAGTCAATCAAAGAGAAGAATAAAACAACGAAGGAGATCAAGTCACAAAGACCCTCTTTCAACAAATCAAATCGTCACAACGTCGTCGAAATTCAAAGGAGATCAAGATCGACATCAAATTCGTCCAAGTCGTCAAATCATTTGGAGATTGAATCAGAGGAGAAATTAGAGATTGTAACCCAAATCAAAAATTAATAAAATTACCTTTGTCACATATTTTGTCTATTTGTCATTTTGCAAATTTACGAAATTTGTGTTTACAAATTTGGCACACCCGGTGGGACAATCTCTACCTCTCATCTCTTTCTCCACAAGACTTAAAACAATGGCGTCGAAGAATTCAAATCTCGTGTCCACGCTCGAGGAGGTCTACCGCGTGAATGAATCCGCGTCGCCGTCAGCAAGCAAGGATATGTCGTCAAAGTACGAGGATGGTGTCGTCTACATGATCTCATCGCCCAAGGTCTTCAACGACGTCACTACAGTCCATCCTTCAATCCGTGCGAGTGTTGGTTACCGCGTGAATGAATCCGCGTCTCCTTTGTCGAGCAAAGATCCATCGTCAAAGCAAGAGGATGACGTCGTCTCAATGATCTCAACGGCCGAAGAAGTCTCCAACGACTTTAGCGAGTCTGATCCATTAATTCAAGACGACTACTATGCAAACGAATACACGATTCATTCAGTCTACAATGATCTCTCTCCAAAGGTGATCGGCAACGTTGTCTCCGTGATGGTGATCGAAGCAAATACCATTGAAGAAGAACTCGTCAAAATGAAGGCTCTCCTCGAGGAACTCCAAAAAGAAAGCAAGGAGAAAGATGTTCAAATCGCCACTCTCACGAGCAAGTTGGAGAAGCTTCACATCAACGAGGACACCGACAACAATTCACAATCTGACGACGACGACGACGAGAAGTCCAATCATGAAGACGCCTTCAAATCATTATCAGCCAAACAAATTCAAAGGATGGTTGAAAAACAAGTCAAGGCGAAATTCGGCGGAGGTTCTTCCTGCAATCGTCTTTACACAAAGCCCTACACAAGAAGAGTCGACGAGTTGAAGATGCCAGTTGGTTACGAGCCGCCAAAGTTTCAGCAATTTGATGGCAAAGGCGGTGATCCGAGACAGCATGTCGCTCACTTCGTCGAAACGTGTAGCAATGCGGGCACACATGGCGATCTCTTGGTGAAGCAATTCGTTCGCACTCTCAACGGCACGGCGTTCGACTGGTACACCGACTTGCCTCATAAATCCATCGATAGTTGGGGGCAATTGGAACGAGAATTTCTCAACCGCCTCTACAGCACTCGTTGGGTGGTGAGCATGGTTGAACTTTCCGGCACCAAGCAAAGGGAAGGAGAGCCCGTCATCGACTACATCAACCGTTGGAGCGCACTCAGCTTGGAATGTAAGGATGACTTGTTGGAGCTCTCTGCAGTGGAAATGTGCATCCAAGGCATGAATATGGACTTGGTTTACATTCTTCAAGGAATTAAACCAAGGACATTTGTAGAATTGGCAACTCGAGCTTATGACATGGAGAGGACGATTGCAAATTACGGGGGACAACTCTTTCGTCGAAGTGCGTCAATGCAAGACATCGATTGATGCATGAAATCCGTCCAAAATCTCCCGGCAAAGTTGTGGGGGCAAAGAAGTTCATTCCTTTGGCTCCAAGCTCCTAAGCAAGAGCATAAACTGCATAACAAAAAAATTCCCCCGAAATGCTCCTAAACAAGAGCTGAAACTACAAAGTCAAAAAAAAAAAAAAAAAAAAAAAAAATCACCCAAGCTCCTAAGCATGAGCTTAAACTGCACACACACAAAAAAAAATCCACCAACACCCAAAATTACCAAAAAAAAAAAAAAAAACCAAATCATCGAACTACGTTGGCTTGATCTTGTGAAAGTGTCTTTCTTTCACGAGTACGTAGGCAGCTTATTTAAATTCTGTTTTACTTAAGTCCAGCCACACCAATAAAAAAGAGAAAAACAAGTCCAAAGTCCAAATTGTTGGGGGCATAAACTCTCCATCTCGATAACCAAATCTCAAATCACAATGGAAATTTGGAGAAAGCTTCCAAGCACCATAGTTTCCACCAAAAAAAAAAAACTGAAGACCACATATCGAAGTTTGAAAAAAGTAGATAAGCACTACTTCGTCGAATTTTGTTGAATTGGAGAAAATTTTCAAGCACCGATTCTCAAGAAAAAGGAAAACGTCTACAACAAGCACAATGCATTTCTGGCGCAACGGTACAAGCTCATAGAGACGAACGTCGGCTTCGGTACACCATGGGGACGTATACAAGAGCTAGGCGTGAGGCTGATCCGTGGTATCAAAGTTGATGGCTTAATTTCTTGTTGCTTGTCAATATGATATGGCGTCCCGTTCTCCGCCGTACGTGATCATGGAAACAACACTCCGGCTAGATCTTGGTGACGATGGCACTTCGCACTCGGTGGACTAGTCGTCTCTACAGGCATGGTCATGGCGTCAACTATAAAGTCGAATGTGGCGTCAGACATCAGTTCCTCGACTCTCCGCAGAACTTGGAAGATAGTCAGTGATCAGACGCACGTCTTCTACATGCTTGGTTATCCGAGTCGGTTCAAACCTGCAGTAAAAAAAAAACTGCGGAGTTCAAGATTTGTCGCTTCGAAGTCCGAACATCAACTCTATCATCTGGTAGGCGTGAGGTGCAGCCACGATCGTGATTAACATTGACTTGATAGTTGATGCGCGAGATGTACGTGCTCCCTCCTAGCAGGGCTGATTGCCTGATTGGGTCTAAATCGGATTAACACCAATGATCTGTTAACAATCAGCAAAAAGAAAATTAACGAGGGAAGCTTGACAGACGACAACTCTGATCAAATTGTGCTCAGCGACTCCCAATCAGGGCGTGTTTCCGAAAGACGTGTGCGTTGGCGTGGCTCTATCAAGGACGGTCGAAAAGTGTGAGAAGTCAGACGCTGGGTTCTCTTCAAGGCGAAAATCGGATCTGCTGCGGAACGCGGTCGTGGTGGCAATTCCCCCAAAGGTCGTGGTCACAGTGGCACTAGTTGACCAAATCATCGTGTGGTTATTCACGTTCAAAGTACCTGCAATAATAAAAAAAATGCCGAAGTGTGGAAGCTCAGTGACGGTGCGGCAACTCTACATACGACTCCAGGTCCGCTTACGTCGTCGCTGGGTAAGTTGGTCGCACAATGGTGTCGGCTGGTAAATGCAGGCTGTTCTCCGATGCGTTGGGTTGCTAGCCACGACCATGCTTCGTTTAAGAGGACGTTCGGCAGGCGGTGTCTCTGATCAAGTACGCGAAAAACCATTGGATGGGCATGACGATTGTAGCCTCTGGTGGTCTTTAGCGTACACGCAGGATTGCTCCAGGTTCACAAAAAGTACCTCTGCAATAATAAAAAAATCAAAGAAAATGTTATTGTTGCAGTCCGCCGCGGGCGTCGCATCGAAGTCCAATAATTCTGGGGCGTTTAACACCAACTCTGTCCTCTGTGAGCTGGACATGAAGATGGTGAGGCGCATCTATATAATAGCAAGCCTCTGTGTTTGACGTTGGTGTCGTCCGAACCAAGTTCCATGATAAGTTGGCGATTCCGAGTCCTATCTCATGAAGTATCCTGTACAAAATCAAAACAAAGAAAATTTAAGTAAATTTGCCGATCTTGATCGTGTGGCGTCTCCGCAGTAGCTGATGTTGCCTTCCGATGTCGTAAACATGTGTAATTTGCGATCATGACGGTCTGCTCTGTCCTGTCAAGGTTCGTGACTGCAGATCCACGACACCCGTATGAAGAAGCATTTGTAATTAAATGGTAGACTTTATCAACAAATTGTCGTCAGGTGCTTGGCCATGCGTTCAGTGATCGAAGAACTTGCTCCGTGCTGTGTTGCTGAATGCGAATGATATATGCATTTCATACAATTTAAATAGTCCAGATGAAGTTAGGCAAGCCTTGGACTCTTTGACCATTGGCTTAGCATTTGGCGGAAGATAAGATAAGAATCAAGCAATTGGAGGATTAATTAACTTTATCCGAAGAAAAAGAGGAGTCCAGGTTGTTAAAGGCTTTTTGACCAAGCTAATTTGTTTTCCACGAGGAACAACGTTTTATCTTGAAAGCTGCCCCAACTTTTAATTTATCCAATTGAAGTGTGCAACAAACTTTTATCAGAATCTAAAAATGCAGCCAAAGTCTTGATCAAGTGCAGTCGAAAGTGTCGCAAAGGCGATTAAGGGCATGGTGTCGTCCAAGCAGTTCGGCATTAAGAATTTCAAAATTAGTTTGCCATGAACAAGTCGAGAACCGACCACACTAAAACACTCAAATCGTGTATGTGGCCTGATCTCGAGGGGGCAATTTGTAGGCACGAAAATTTTATTAAACGTGCCACATCGGATTGTCATCGGTCAAGAAGTCAAATTATTGACTTATCGACTTGTCGGTAGATTTTAGTAATTAACTTGGGCTAAACTAATTCGATATTAACCATGTTAATAAATTAAATCGGTTCATTTTCTACTAGAGTGGTAAACCCATTGAATGGTCCACACCAATAAAAATGAGTACCAAGTCCAAGGCCCAAAAATGAAACCAAACCCTACTCCCACTATTCTTATAAATAGAGCCCCTCACTCCACTTATCAGAGTTAGTCACATTTGGGGAGAAAAACACAATCATACAGAGAAAACTCTCTACATATTTTTCCACCCACAAATCCTCTCCAAAACACAAAGAAAACTTAGAGACTCAAATACTCTCTACACATTTCTTCACCAAATCCTCTTCAAAGATCAAGACGTCAAGCACATAAATCGTCGTGCAGTCAATCAAAGAGAAGAATAAAACAACGAAGGAGATCAAGTCACAAAGACCCTCTTTCAACAAATCAAATCGTCACAACGTCGTCGAAATTCAAAGGAGATCAAGATCGACATCAAATTCGTCCAAGTCGTCAAATCATTTGGAGATTGAATCAGAGGAGAAATTAGAGATTGTAACCCAAATCAAAAATTAATAAAATTACCTTTGTCACATATTTTGTCTATTTGTCATTTTGCAAATTTACGAAATTTGTGTTTACACTTATTCTTTGATTCTAGGCTTATTTTTGAATTCTAATGATATGGAGACGATTATCTGTGTTAGGGTTGTCATAAAAGTAAACCAAATGTCATTTTTAACCACACTCACTCCACAACATTCACACATTTAAATCAAACTTGTAAAACGAACTGTGCATGCTTGTATTCTACTTTTAAGCTTATTCTTTGATTCAACACATATTTTTGAATTCTAATGACATGTAGACGATAATATGTGTTAGGGTTGTCAAAAAAGTAAACCCAATGTCATTTCTAACCACACTCACTCCACAACAATTACACATTTGAATCAAACTTGTAAAACGAACTGTACATGCTTGTATTCTACTTTTAACCTTATTCTTTGATTCTAAGCTTATTTTTGAATTATAATGACATGGAGACGATTATATGTGAGAAGGTTGTCATAAAAGTAAACCTAATGTTATTTCTAACCACACTCACTCCGCAATATTCACACATTTGAATCATAGTTGTAAAACGAACTGTGTAAGCTTGTATTCTACTTTTAAGCTTATTCTTTGATTCTAGGCTTATTTTTGAATTCTAATGACATGGAGACAATTATATGTGTTAGGGTTGTCATACAAGTAAACCAAATGTCATTTTTAACCACACTCACTCCACAGCATTCACACATTTAAATCAAACTTGTAAAATGAACTTTGCATGCTTGTAATGTACTTTTTAGCTTATTCTTTGATTTTAACCTTATTTTTGAATTATAATGACATGGAGACGATTATATGTGTTAGGGTTGTCATAAAAGTAAACCCAATGTCATATCTAACCACACTCACTCCACAACATTTACACATTTGAATCAAACTTGTAAAACGAATGTTGCATGCTTGTATTCTACTTTTAAGCTTATTCTTTGATTCTAAGCTTATTTTTGAATTATAATGACATGGAGACGATTATATGTGATAAGGTTTTCAAAAAAGTAAACCCAAAGTCATTTCTAACCACACTCACTCCGCAATATTCACACATTTGAATCAAACTTGTAAAACGAATTGTGCATGCTTGTATTCTACTTTTAAGCTTATTCTTTGATTCTAAGCTTCTTTTTGAATTCTAGTGAAATGGAGACGATTATATGTGTTAGGGTTGTCATAAAAGCAAACCAAATGGCATTTCTAACCACACTCACTCCACAACATTCACACATCTGAATCAAACTTGTAAAACGAACTGTGCATGCTTGTATTCTACTTTTAAGCTTATTCTTTGATTCAAAATATATTTTTGAATTCTAATGACATGGAGACGATTGTATGTGTTAGGGTTGTCATAAAAGTAAACCCAATGTCATTTCTAACCACACTCACTCCACAACATTTACAAATTTGAATCAAACTTGTAAAACGAACTGTGCATGCTTGTATTCTACTTTTAAGCATATTTTTTGATTCTAAGCTTATTTTTGAATTATAATGACATGGAGACGATTATATGTGATAAGGTTGTCATAAAAGTAAACCCAATGTCATTTCTAACCACACTCACTCCACAACATTCACACATCTGAATCAAACTTGTAAAACGAACTGTGCATGCTTGTATTCTACTTTTAAGCTTATTCTTTGATTCAAAACATATTTTTAAATTCTAATGACATGGAGACGATTATATGTGTTAGGGTTGTCATAAAAGTAAACCCAATGTCATTTCTAACCACACTCACTCCACAACGTTTACACATTTGCATCAAACTTGTAAAACGAACTGTGCATGCTTGTATTCTACTTTTAAGCTTATTCTTTGATTCTATGCTTATTTTTGAATTATAATGACATGGAGACGATTATATGTGATAAGGTTGTCATAGAAGTAAACCCAATGTCATTTCTAACCACACTCACTCCACAACATTCACACATTTGAATCAAACTTGTAAAACGAATTGTGCATGCTTGTATTCTACTTTTAAGCTTATTCTTTGATTCTAAGCTTCTTTTTGAATTCTAGTGAAATGGAGACGATTATATGTGTTAGGGTTGTCATAAAAGTAAACCAAATGGCATTTCTAACCACACTCACTCCACAACATTCACACATTTGAATCAAACTTGTAAAACGAACTGTGCATGCTTGTATTCTACTTTTAAGCTTATTCTTTGATTCAAAACATATTTTTGAATTCTAATGACATGGAGACGATTATATGTGTTAGGGTTGTCATAAAAGTAAACCCAATGCCATTTCTAACCACACTCACTCCACAACATTTACACATTTGAATCAAACTTGTAAAACGAACTATGCATGCTTGTATTCTACTTTTAAGCTTATTCTTTGATTCTAAGCTTATTTTTGAATTATAATGACATGGAGACGATTATATGTGATAAGGTTTTCATAAAAGTAAACCCAATGTCATTTCTAACCACACTCACTCCACAACATTCACACATTTAAATCAAACTTGTAAAACGAACTGTGCATGCTTGTATTCTACTTTTAAGCTTATTCTTTGATTCAAAACATATTTTTGAATTCTAATAACATGGAGACGATTATGTGTGGTAGGGTTGTCATAAAAGTAAACCCAATGTCATTTTTAACCACACTCACTCCACAACATTTACCCATTTGAATCAAACTCGTAAAACGAATTGTGTATGCTTGTATTCTACTTTTAAGCTTATTCTTTGATTCTAAGCTTCTTTTTGAATTCTAGTGAAATGGAGACGATTATATGTGTTAGGATTGTCATAAAAGTAAACCAAATGGCATTTCTAACCACACTCACTTCATAACATTCACACATGTAAATCAAACGTGTAAAACGAACTGTGCATGCTTGTATTCTACTTTGGGTTAGGGTTGTCATAAAAGTAAACCCAATGTCATTTCTAACCACACTCTCTCTACAATATTCACACATTTAAATCAAACTTGTAAAACGAACTGTGCATGCTTGTAATCTACTTTTTAGCTTATTCTTTGATTCTAACCTTATTTTTGAATTCTAAGGACATGGAGACGATTATATGTGTTAGGGTTGTCATAAAAGTAAACCAAATGTCATTTTTAATAACACTCACTCCACAACATTCACACATTTAAATCAAACTTGTAAAACAAACTGTGCATGGTTGTATTCTACTTTTAAGCTTATTCTTTGATTCTAAGCTAATTTTTGAATTATAATGACATGGAGACGATTACATGTGATAAGGTTGTCATAAAAGTAAACCAAATGGCATTTCTAACCACACTCACTCCTCAACATTCACACATCTGAATCAAACTTGTAAAACGAACTGTGCATGCTTGTATTCTACTTTTAAGCTTTTTCTTTGATTCAAAACATATTTTTGAATTCTAATAACATGGAGACGATTATGTGTGGTAGGGTTGTCATAAAAGTAAACCCAATGTCATTTTTAACCACACTCACTCCACAACATTTACCCATTTGAATCAAACTCGTAAAACGAACTGTGCATACTTGTATTCTACTTTTAAGCTTATTCTTTGTTTCTAAGCTTATTTTAAATTCTAATGACATGGAGACGATTATATGTGTCAGGGTTGTCATAAAAGTAAACCAAATGTCATTTCTAACCACACTTTCTGCACAACATTCACACATTTGAATTAAACTTGTAAAACGAACTGTGCATGCATGTATTTTACTTTTAAGCTTATTCTTTGATTCTAACCTTATTTTTGAATTATAATGACATGGAGACGATTATATGTGATAAGGTTGTCATAAAAGTAAACCCAATGTCATTTCTAACCACACTCACTCCACAACATTCACAAATTTGAATCAAACTTGTAAAACGAATTGTGCATGCTTGTATTCTACTTTTAAGCTTATTCTTTGATTCTAAGCTTCTTTTTGAATTCTAGTGAAATGGAGACGATTATATGTGTTAGGGTTGTCATAAAAGTAAACCAAATGGCATTTCTAACCACACTCACTTCACAACATTCACACATCTAAATCAAACTTGTAAAACGAACTGTGCATGCTTTTATTGTACTTTTAAGCTTATTCTTTGATTCAAAACATATTTTTGAATTCTAATGACATGTAGACGATAATATGTGTTAGGGTTGTCATAAAAGTAAACCCAATGTCATTTCTAACCACACTCACTCCACAACATTTACACATTTGAATCAAACTTGTAAAACGAACTGTGCATGCTTGTATTCTACTTTAAAGCTTATTCTTTAATTCTAAGCTTAGTTTTGAATTATAATGACATGGAGACGATTATATGTGATAAGGTTGTCATAAAAGTAAACCTAATGTCATTTCTAATCACACTCCCTCCGCAATATTCACACATTTGAATCATACTTGTAAAATGAACTGTGTAAGCTTGTATTCTACTTTTAAGCTTATTCTTTGATTCTAGGCTTATTTTTGAATTCTAATGACATGGAGACGATTATATGTGTTAGGGTTGTCATAAAAGTAAACCAAATGTCATTTTTAACCACACTCAATCCACAACATTCACTCATTTAAATCAAACTTGTAAAACGAACTGTGCATGCTTGTATTCTACTTTTAAGCTTGTTCTTTGATTCAAAACATATTTTTGAATTCTAATGACATGTAGACGATAATATGTGTTAGGGTTGTCAAAAAAGTAAACCCAATGTCATTTCTAACCACACTCACTCCACAACATTTACACATTTGAATCAAACTTGTAAAACGAACTGTACATGCTTGTATTCTACTTTTAAGCTTATTCTATGATTCTAAGCTTATTTTTGAATTATAATGACATGGAGTCGATTATATGTGATAAGGTTGTCATAAAAGTAAACCTAATGTCATTTCTAACCACACTCACTCCGCAATATTCACACATTTGAATCATACTTGTAAAACGAACTGTGTAAGCTTGTATTCTACTTTTAAGCTTATTCTTTGATTCTAGGCTTATTTTTGAATTCTAATGACATGGAGACGATTATATGTGTTAGGGTTGTCATAAAAGTAAACCAAATGTCATTTTTAACCACACTCACTCCACAACATTCACACATTTAAATCAAACTTGTAAAATGAACTTTGCATGCTTGTAATCTACTTTTTAGCTTATTCTTTGATTTTAACCTTATATTTTAATTATAATGACATGGAGACGATTATATGTGTTAGGGTTGTCATAAAAGTAAACCCAATGTCATTTCTAACCACACTCACTCCACAACATTCACACATTTGAATCAAACTTGGAAAACGAATTGTGCATGCTGGTATTCTACTTTTAAGCTTATTCTTTGATTCTAAGCTTCTTTTTGAATTCTAGTGAAATGGAGACGATTATATGTGTTAGGGTTGTCATAAAAGTAAACCAAATGGCATTTCTAACCACACTCACTTCACAACATTCACACATCTAAATCAAACTTGTAAAACGAACTGTGCATGCTTGTATTCTACTTTTAAGCTTATTCTTTAATTCAAAACATATTTTTGAATTCTAATGACATGTAGACGATATTATGTGTTAGGTTTGTCATAAAAGTAAACCCAATGTCATTTCTAACCACACTCACTCCACAACATTCACACATTTAAATCAAACTTGTAAAACGAATTGTGCATGCTTGTAATCTACTTTTTAGCTTATTCTTTGATTCTAACCTTATTTTTGAATTCTAAGGACATGGAGACGATTATATGTGTTAGGGTTGTCATAAAAGTAAACCAAATGTCATTTTTAATAACACTCACTCACAACATTCACACATTTAAATCAAACTTGTAAAACAAACTGTGCATGCTTGTATTCTACTTTTAAGCTTATTATTTGATTCTAAGCTAATTTTTGAATTATAATGACATGGAGACGATTACATGTGATAAGGTTGTCATAAAAGTAAACCAAATGGCATTTCTAACCACACTCACTCCTCAACATTCACACATCTGAATCAAACTTGTAAAACGAACTGTGCATGCATGTATTTTACTTTTAAGCTTATTCTTTGATTCTAACCTTATTTTTGAATTATAATGACATGGAGACGATTATATGTGATAAGGTTGTCATAAAAGTAAACCCAATGTCATTTCTAACCACACTCACTCCACAACATTCACACATTTGAATCAAACTTGTAAAACGAATTGTGCATGCTTGTATTCTACTTTTAAGCTTATTCTTTGATTCTAAGCTTCGTTTTGAATTCTAGTAAAATGGAGACGATTATATGTGTTAGGGTTGTCATAAAAGTAAACCAAATGGCATTTCTAACCACACTCATTTCACAACATTCACACATCTAAATCAAACTTGTAAAACGAACTGTGCATGCTTGTATTCTACTTTTAAGCTTATTCTTTGATTCAAAACATATTTTTGAATTCTAATGACATGTAGACGATAATATGTGTTAGGGTTGTCATAAAAGTAAACCCAATGTCATTTCTAACCACACTCACTCCACAACATTAACACATTTGAATCAAACTTGTAAAACGAACTGTGCATGCTTGTATTCTACTTTTAAGCTTATTCTTTAATTCTAAGCTTATTTTTGAATTATAATGACATGGAGACGATTATATGTGATAAGGTTGTCATAAAAGTAAACCTAATGTCACTTCTAATCACACTCCCTCCGCAATATTCACACATTTGAATCATACTTGTATAACGAACTGTGTAAGCTTGTATTCTACTTTTAAGCTTATTCTTTGATTCTAGGCTTATTTTTGAATTCTAATGACATGGAGACGATTATATGTGTTAGGTTGTCATAAAAGTAAACCCAATGCCATTTCTAACCACACTCACTCCTCAACATTTACACATTTGAATCAAACTTGTAAAACGAATTGTGCATGCTTGTATTCTACTTTTAAGCTTATTCTTTGATTCTAAGCTTATTTTTGAATTATAATGACATGGAGACGATTATATGTGATAAGGTTGTCATAAAAGTAAACCTAATGTCACTTCTAATCACACTCCCTCCGCAATATTCACACATTTGAATCATACTTGTATAACGAACTGTGTAAGCTTGTATTCTACTTTTAAGCTTATTCTTTGATTCTAGGCTTATTTTTGAATTCTAATGACATGGAGACGATTATATGTGTTAGGTTGTCATAAAAGTAAACCCAATGTCATTTCTAACCACACTCACTCCACAACATTTACACATTTGAATCAAACTTGTAAAACGAACTGTGCATGCTTGTATTCTACTTTTAAGCATATTCTTTGATTCTAAGCTTATTTTTGAATTCTAATGACATGGAGACGATTATATGTGATAAGGTTGTCATAAAAGTAAACCCAATGTCATTTCTAACCATACTCACTCCACAACATTCACACATGTAGATCAAACATGTAAAACGAACTGTGCATGCTTGTATTCTACTTTTAAGCTTATTCTTTGATTCTAAGCTTCTTTTTGAATTCTAGTGAAATGGAGACGATTATATGTGTTAGGGTTGTCATAAAAGTAAACCAAATGGCATTTCTAACCACACTCACTTCATAACATTCACACATGTAAATCAAACGTGTAAAACGAACTGTGCATGCTTGTATTCTACTTTTAAGCTTATTCTTTGATTCAAAACATAATTTATGAATTCTAATGACATGTAGACGATAATATGTGTTAGGGTTGTCATAAAAGTAAACCCAATGTCATTTCTAACCACACTCACTCTACAATATTCACACATTTAAATCAAACTTGTAAAACGAACTGTGCATGCTTGTAATCTACTTTTTAGCTTATTCTTTGATTCTAACCTTATTTTTGAATTCTAAGGACATGGAGACGATTATATGTGTTAGGGTTGTCATAAAAGTAAACCAAATGTCATTTTTAATAACACTCACTCCACAACATTCACACATTTAAATCAAACTTGTAAAACAAACTGTGCATGGTTGTATTCTACTTTTAAGCTTATTCTTTGATTCTAAGCTAATTTTTGAATTATAATGACATGGAGACGATTACATGTGATAAGGTTGTCATAAAAGTAAACCAAATGGCATTTCTAACCACACTCACTCCTCAACATTCACACATCTGAATCAAACTTGTAAAACGAACTGTGCATGCTTGTATTATACTTTTAAGCTTATTTTTGATTCAAAACATATTTTTGAATTCTAATAACATGGAGACGATTATGTGTGGTAGGGTTGTCATAAAAGTAAACCCAATGTCATTTTTAACCACACTCACTCCACAACATTTACCCATTTGAATCAAACTCGTAAAACGAACTGTGCATGCTTGTATTCTACTTTTAAGCTTATTCTTTGTTTCTAAGCTTATTTTAAATTCTAATGACATGGAGACGATTATATGTGTCAGGGTTGTCATAAAAGTAAACCAAATGTCATTTCTAACCACACTTTCTGCACAACATTCACACATTTGAATTAAACTTGTAAAACGAACTGTGCATGCATGTATTTTACTTTTAAGCTTATTCTTTGATTCTAACCTTATTTTTGAATTATAATGACATGGAGACGATTATATGTGATAAGGTTGTCATAAAAGTAAACCCAATGTCATTTCTAACCACACTCACTCCACAACATTCACAAATTTGAATCAAACTTGTAAAACGAATTGTGCATGCTTGTATTCTACTTTTAAGCTTATTCTTAGATTCTAAGCTTCTTTTTGAATTCTAGTGAAATGGAGACGATTATATGTGTTAGGGTTGTCCTAAAAGTAAACCAAATGGCATTTCTAACCACACTCACTTCACAACATTCACACATCTAAATCAAACTTGTAAAACGAACTGTGCATGCTTTTATTGTACTTTTAAGCTTATTCTTTGATTCAAAACATATTTTTGAATTCTAATGACATGTAGACGATAATATGTGTTAGAGTTGTCATAAAAGTAAACCCAATGTCATTTCTAACCACACTCACTCCACAACATTTACACATTTGAATCAAACTTGTAAAACGAACTGTGCATGCTTGTATTCTACTTTTAAGCTTATTCTTTAATTCTAAGCTTAGTTTTGAATAATAATGACATGGAGACGATTATATGTGATAAGGTTGTCATATAAGTAAACCTAATGTCATTTCTAATCACACTCCCTCCGCAATATTCACACATTTGAATCATACTTGTAAAATGAACTGTGTAAGCTTGTATTCTACTTTTAAGCTTATTCTTTGATTCTAGGCTTATTTTTGAATTCTAATGACATGGAGACGATTATATGTGTTAGGGTTGTCATAAAAGTAAACCAAATGTCATTTTTAACCACACTCAATCCACAACATTCACACATTTAAATGAAACTTGTAAAACGAACTGTGCATGCTTGTATTCTACTTTTAAGCTTATTCTTTGATTCAAAACATATTTTTGAATTCTAATGACATGTAGACGATAATATGTGTTAGGGTTGTCAAAAAAGTAAACCCAATGTCATTTCTAACCACACTCACTCCACAACATTTACACATTTGAATCAAACTTGTAAAACGAACTGTACATGCTTGTATTCTACTTTTAAGCTTATTCTATGATTCTAAGCTTATTTTTGAATTATAATGACATGGAGTCGATTATATGTGATAAGGTTGTCATAAAAGTAAACCTAATGTCATTTCTAACCACACTCACTCCGCAATATTCACACATTTGAATCATACTTGTAAAACGAACTGTGTAAGCTTGTATTCTACTTTTAAGCTTATTCTTTGATTCTAGGCTTATTTTTGAATTCTAATGACATGGAGACGATTATATGTGTTAGGGTTGTCATAAAAGTAAACCAAATGTCATTTTTAACCACACTCACTCCACAACATTCACACATTTAAATCAAACTTGTAAAACAAACTGTGCATGCTTGTATTCTACTTTTAAGCTTATTCTTTGATTCTAAGCTAATTTTTGAATTATAATGACATGGAGACGATTACATGTGATAAGGTTGTCATAAAAGTAAACCAAATGGCATTTCTAACCACACTCACTCCTCAACATTCACACATCTGAATCAAACTTGTAAAACGAACTGTGCATGCATGTATTTTACTTTTAAGCTTATTCTTTGATTCTAACCTTATTTTTGAATTATAATGACATGGAGACGATTATATGTGATAAGGTTGTCATAAAAGTAAACTAAATGGCATTTCTAACCACACTCACTCCACAACATTCACACATCTAAATCAAACTTGTAAAACGAACTGTGCATGCTTGTATTCTACTTTTAAGCTTATTCTTTAATTCAAAACATATTTTTGAATTCTAGTAAAATGGAGACGATTATATGTGTTAGGGTTGTCATAAAAGTAAACCAAATGGCATTTCTAACCACACTCATTTCACAACATTCGCACATCTAAATCAAACTTGTAAAACGAACTGTGCATGCTTGTATTCTACTTTTAAGCTTATTCTTTGATTCAAAACATATTTTTGAATTCTAATGACATGTAGACGATAATATGTGTTAGGGTTGTCATAAAAGTAAACCCAATGTCATTTCTAACCACACTCACTCCACAACATTCACACATTTGAATCAAACTTGTAAAACGAACTGTGCATGCTTGTATTCTACTTTTAAGCTTATTCTTTAATTCTAAGCTTATTTTTGAATTATAATGACATGGAGACGATTATATGTGATAAGGTTGTCATAAAAGTAAACCTAATGTCACTTCTAATCACACTCCCTCCGCAATATTCACACATTTGAATCATTCTTGTATAACGAACTGTGTAAGCTTGTATTCTACTTTTAAGCTTATTATTTGTTTCTAGGCTTATTTTTGAATTCTAATGACATGGAGACGATTATATGTGTTAGGTTGTCATAAAAGTAAACCCAATGTCATTTCTAACCACACTCACTCCACAACATTTACACATTTGAATCAAACTTGTAAAACGAACTGTGCATGCTTGTATTCTACTTTTAAGCATATTCTTTGATTCTAAGCTTATTTTTGAATTCTAATGACATGGAGACGATTATATGTGATAAGGTTGTCATAAAAGTAAACCCAATGTCATTTCTAACCACACTCACTCCACAACATTCACACATGTAGATCAAACATGTAAAACGAACTGTGCATGCTTGTATTCTACTTTTAAGCTTATTCTTTGATTCAAAACATATTTTTGAATTCTAATGACATGGAGACGATTATATGTGTTAGGGTTGTCATAAAAGTAAACCCAATGTCATTTCTAACCACACTCACTCCACAACATGTACACATTTGCATCAAACTTGTAAAACGAACTGTGCATGCTTGTATTCTACTTTTAAGCTTATTCTTTATTCTATGCTTATTTTTGAATTATAATGACATGGAGACGATTATATGTGATAAGGTTGTCATAAAAGTAAACCAAATGGCATTTCTAACCACACTCACTCCACAACATTCACACATTTGAATCAAACTTGTAAAACGAACTGTGCATGCTTGTATTCTACTTTTAAGCTTATTCTTTGATTCAAAACATATTTTTGAATTCTAATGACATGGAGACGATTATATGTGTTAGGGTTGTCATAAAAGTAAACCCAATGTCATTTCTAACCACACTCACTCCACAACATTCACACATTTGAATCAAACTTGTAAAACGAATTGTGCATGCTTGTATTCTACTTTTAAGCTTATTCTTTGATTCTAAGCTTCTTTTTGAATTCTAGTGAAATGGAGACGATTATATGTGTTAGGGTTGTCATAAAAGTAAACCAAATGTCATTTCTAACCACACTCACTCCACAACATTCACACATGTAGATCAAACATGTAAAACGAACTGTGCATGCTTGTATTCTACTTTTAAGCTTATTCTTTGATTCAAAACATATTTTTGAATTCTAATGACATGGAGACGATTATATGTGTTAGGGTTGTCATAAAAGTAAACCGAATGTCATTTCTAACCACACTCACTCCACAACATTTACACATTTGAATCAAACTTGTAAAACGAACTGTGCATAGTTGTATTCTACTTTTAAGCATATTCTTTGATTCTAAGCTTATTTTTGAATTCTAATGACATGGAGACGATTATATGTGATAAGGTTGTCATAAAAGTAAACCCAATGTCATTTCTAACCACACTCACTCCACAACATTCACACATGTAGATCAAACATGTAAAACGAACTGTGCATGCTTGTATTCTACTTTTAAGCTTATTCTTTGATTCAAAACATATTTTTGAATTCTAATGACATGGAGACGATTATATGTGTTAGGGTTGTCATAAAAGTAAACCCAATGTCATTTCTAACCACACTCACTCAACAACATTTACACATTTGCATCAAACTTGTAAAACGAACTGTGCATGCTTGTATTCTACTTTTAAGCTTATTCTTTATTCTATGCTTATTTTTGAATTATAATGACATGGAGACGATTATATGTGATAAGGTTGTCGTAAAAGTAAACCCAATGTCATTTCTAACCACACTCACTCCACAACATTCACACATTTGAATCAAACTTGTAAAACGAATTGTGCATGCTTGTATTCTAATTTTAAGCTTATTCTTTGATTCTAAGCTTCTTTTTGAATTCTAGTGAAATGGAGACGATTATATGTGTTAGGGTTGTCATAAAAGTAAACCAAATGGCATTTCTAACCACACTCACTCCACAACATTCACACATCTTAATCAAACTTGTAAAACGAACTGTGCATGCTTGTATTCTACTTTTAAGCTTATTCTTTGATTCAAAACATATTTTTGAATTCTAATGACATGGAGACGATTATATGTGTTAGGGTTGTCATAAAAGTAAACCCAATGTCATTTCTAACCACATTCACTCCACAACATTTACACATTTGAATCAAACTTGTAAAACGAACTGTGCATGCTTGTATTCTACTTTTAAGCTTATTCTTTGATTCTAAGCTTATTTTTGAATTATAATGACATGGAGACGCTTATATGTGATAAGGTTGTCATAAAAGTAATCCTTATGTCATTTCTAACCACACTCACTCCACAACATTCACACATTTGATTCAAACTTGTAAAACGAATTGTGCATGCCTGTATTCTACTTTTAAGCTTATTCTTTGATTCTAAGCTTCTTTTTGAATTCTAGTGAAAAGGAGACGATTATATGTGTTAGGGTTGTCATAAAAGTAAACCAAATGGCATTTCTAACCACACTCACTCCACAACATTCACACATCTGAATCAAACTTGTAAAACGAACTGTGCATGCTTGTATTCTACTTTTAAGCTTATTCTTTGATTCAAAACATATTTTTGAATTCTAATGACATGGAGACGATTATGTGTTAGGGTTGTCATAAAAGTAAACCCAATGTCATTTCTAACGACACTCACTCCACAACATTTACACATTTGAATCAAATTTGTAAAACGAACTATGCATGCTTGTATTCTACTTTTAAGATTATTCTTTGATTCTAAGCTTATTTTTGAATTATAATGACATGGAGACGATTTTGCCCCTGACTTTACCTCCCTATAAATAGGAGGGTTTTCCTCAATCATTTTCACTTTCACTTTCATTTTCATTTCCAAAATTTCCCTAGTTTTACTGCGCCGAACCCTCGATCTCTGAGCCGAAGACCTTCTTTTTCCGGCGAGTTTTCCTCGATTTCCGTCGTTCTTTCGACTCGCGCTTCTCCGACTTGATCCTTGGTAAGTCTTTCATCTCTTTTACTCGGTTTATTCGCCGCTTTTTTGGTTTGTTTTTGTTGTTGCCGTTGTCGTTTTACTTGTCCGGTGACAGTCTCGGGTTATCGGTCCTGCTCCGGCGGCAAAAAGATGCCAGCCGAGCGTTCTGGGATTGGGAACCCAGATAACACCCGATGAATCCGCTCGGTTTCGAGGTCGGCGATGAGAAGCGGTCTACCCTTCGCGCCGACTCGCTTCTCTCGCATCGATCCTTCGATTTTTTCGACTTTTGTCGACCCGTCGAGTGTTGGGTGTTGCAGATCCGTCATCGGAGAGAGTGAGGGGTAACGGCTCGCACAAGGCGAGTCCATAACTACCTTATCTCTTTTTCTCAAATGGCGCCAACCAAGCAGACTGTTAGGGTTTACTCGGGGGGTACGACTGACCCGAGGATGGCCCGGAGTGCCTATGTCGGTCCTAACTCGGTTGTTCGCCCCTCGCAGGAACCACCCGAAGTCATGCCTCCTCGAGCCGCTGCCCGAGTCACCAACAATACCTTCACAACTGCCGTCATCGACCCGAACTGGCGTCGAGCTCAGACAGAAGAAGTCGTTCGAGCTTTTTGCCAAGCCAATCAAATTTGGGACCCGCTCGTGCTGGTCGTCCCAGACGAGGGGTCAGTATGCTCCGAACCGCAGAGGAATTGCCTCGCAGTATATGCGCAAGCATTCGCATACGGATTTCGGGTACCCTTCAACCCTTTCTTGGAGAAACTGTATAACTACTACGGTATTTGTCCCTCGGAGCTCACCATCAACGCCCACATTACCCTCTCGGGTTTTATCATGACTTGTCGGTGTGCTCGGATACCTATATCCCTTAATCTTTTCCGCTATCTTCACAACACCTCCAACGATCAGTGGGGGTTTAAAAATTTTGCCGTTCGCGGCCAGACCAATTCCTACAGCATAGTGACCCATCCTCCGAAGCCTGGGAAGGGGCCGGAATGGAAGAACCGGTTTTATTGGCTTACCACCGCTGACGGTTCGCCACTTAGCGACAGAATTCGAGTGCCCCTTCGATCCTCTGGCTCTCGCCAGGTGAACAATTCTCTCCCTCGGCTCAATGGGGTGGAGGAGAGCTGTGCCGAGTACTTCCAGTAGAAGCTGGACCCACAGCTCGAGGACCTCACCTGGGTTCCGAGCGAGCAGATGTTGAGCGAGTACATGTGGCTCGTTCACGCGGGTTTGATCCTTCCCGCCACCGAGCAGGAGGAGAGTATGTCTCGTGTGATGCTTGTTTTCCCTTTACCTTATTATTTTTCCGCATTATTGACCAAGTTTTCTTTGCAGGGACTATCAGCGACCGTGTCTCTGCTCAGCTGCATTATTGGCATAAATCGATGCCGAACCTCAACCGTTTAATGGCTCAAAGGGCGAGGAGGGAGAATTCGCGAAGCCGGCGAGAAGCAGCTCAAGAAGAAGTCGCTCAGCCTGCTCCTCGCGGAGAGTGGGCCCGATCGGCTGGAGGCTACTCGACTGGTGAGCGAGCGTCTCCATCGACTCGTCCTCTACCCTCCGGCTCGGCACCACCTCGCACTCCTCAGGGTTCGGCACCCTCTCGTACTTCACAGGAGCCGGTCCTCCAAGCCACTCCTGTGCGAATGCACGCACCGGTTGGCACCGGGTCGGGAACTGCCCCGAGGTAGAGGGCCTCGGGTGTCAGTATTCGAGAACCCACTTCGGCTGTCTTCGAGGCGGTCTCTCTTTCGTCTTCCGAAGGCGACGAGGCAGAGGTAACCCCCTTGCTTTTGACACTTTAGACTTGGTGTTTCAGAAATAGTTTTGACTGATGTGTTTCTTTCAGGCTCGGCGCCGAGAGAAGAGACCGCTCGACGAGGGCGAGACGTCGGCTGCGAAGCGGTTGGATGTCGGCGCTTCGGCTACTCAAACATGTAACACTTTGAAGTTGGAACAGTTGTTAATAGCGTCCGAACGGGACCTTTCTAACTCTGGATTTCTTGCTGATGTAGTGGCGCAGCTCGAGGCATTGACAGCGCCTCTCCTTCCTGATACGTCGAAGGCTGCTGCGTCTGTGTACGACTCGGCTCGGGATTTCCCTTTCTGCCCTGACTGGGCTCGGCGAGCAGTCTCGCAGATGATCTAGGTACATCTTTGACTTCGTTTGGTTCGACTCTTTTTCTCTTTTTGGATTTCTAACTCCTTTTTTCCTTAGGCGACCGTCTTGGTTTGCCAAGGGGAGATGCACAGCTCCCAACAGGCCGAGGGAGGCCTCTGGAAGGAGAAGTGCCTGGCGGGAGTCGAGGTGGGTCTGAAGTTGGGTTGGTTGGCCTTGGTGAAGTGCGTCGAAGGCCGAGAGGACTTCGAGCTGGATGAGGAGCGGTTCGAAGCTGCTTACCGATCCGAGCTCGACAAGCACAACGAGGCCGAGTCCGGTGCGGCTCCCGAGGAGGGCGAGATCAATGATGAGGACATCGAAGCACTTGAGGCAGCTGCTGCGGCCGAGGAGGCGGCAGCGAAGAAGGAGCTGTTCGAGCTGCCCGAGGCCTTCGACTTCACTACTCCTGCCGAGAAACCTGCCAACAACACCAACACTTAACTTATTATTTCAATTGGGCTGTTTAGTCTTGTACTCATACAATCTTTTAATTTTCTGTTCGTTTGCCGCCCTCTCGAGGGTTTTTGGCTTTTTAACAATGCTGCTCGAAACCGCCCACTTTTCACGGTGTTTGGGTTCGAGCCTTTTATTAAAATTAATGCAAGTTTGTTGTTTCTCATACAACTCTTTTGTACTGTTCGTTTTAGTCATTCATGGGTGGTCTCGCCCTCGAGACGAATGCCTTTTTGGGGTTGAGGGCTCGCTGCCCTTAACGGTGAAGGTATTCGACTCCTCGCATGGATGACGAACTTTTCCGGCGAAGTTGCCTTTGTTCGGGTGCTTCGCTTCTGTTCGAGAAGCGAGCGCAAGCACTCAGTCGAAGCCTATCTTTTGATGTTCGGCATTGGAGGGGAGACCTCCCACAGGCCTCCTTATCCGAGTTGAAATTTAATGGACTACGGGATCTCATCCTTCGTAGGCGAATATGTTCTCGGCTGAACTTTTACTCGACGCGAGCCCTAGTTGGGAAAGCGTGTCGCTACCGAGGCAAGTTCAACCCACTCCGAGCGGTTGTCATTCCTAACAACGCTTTCGACCTTGGTAGAGCAATTTATAGACTCTTGTCTTCGGCAAAAATGCCTCGAGCGACTTCTCGTATGGGTGACTGCACTCGGCTCGCCTCTTTGCAAGGGGCTATAAGGTGTGCCCTTCAAGTGAGTTCCCATACGAGTGATTGCGCTCTTGTCTCACTCGGGTGATTGCACTCGGATAAATTTTTTGCTCACTGTCGAAGCGATTGTCTCGCTCCTGCTCTTGAGTTGTCGACTCTTCGTCGATTCGGGTGGCAGTCGTTGGGGTTTTGACACTTAATATTTGAATAGCATTGTGGCGCTCGGCCTTTCATTACTTGATACTTTCAAGAATTACAAAATATGGCCCTCGGCCTACTAAAAAACAAAATACATGATATTGCATCGCAACATGCGAGCCTTTAATTTGTGACGACACTACCAGACATCTAAGGGTAATACTTCTTCAGGTTGTTGAGGTTCCAGGGCCTCTTCACCATCTCTTCTTCCAGGGTGCTCAGTCGGAGAGTGCCCTCTTTAACCTGCTCGACTACCAGGTATAGGCCTTCCCACTTATCCTTCAATTTTCCTCCTGGGAGCTTCTTGCCCGTTGCCTTTGCATTTCGGAGGACCATGTCCCCTACTTCTAACTTCTTTGGGCGAACCATCCGATTGAATGCTTTCGCGATCTGTTGTTTCTGCCTTTCGGCTCTCAGGAACGCATTTCCACGGCACTCGTGGAGAAGGTCAAGCGCGGCTCGTAGCTCAACTTCGTTCTCCTCGGGCTCGTAGGTACTTATGCGAACAGATTTGGCCTCGCATTCGATCGGTAGTACAGCATCCGAGCCATACACTAGCTGCAAAGGAGTCTCTCCTGTGGCTCGCTTCGTTGTAGTGCGAAGTGCCCATAGGACACCTGGTAGCTCCTCGACCCATTTTCCCTTCGCTCCTTCCACCATGGTTCGCAACCCATGCAAGATTATCCTGTTCGAGGACTCAGCTTGTCCATTCGCCTGTGGGTATGCGACCGAGGTGTAGCAAGTTTGGATGCCATATTCTGCACAGTAATCCTTGAAATCATCACTGTCAAATTTGGTTCCGTTATCAAATGTGAACATCCGAGGGACCCCAAACTTGGTGATGATGTTCCTCCAACCAAAGTTGATCACATCTCGGTCGGTGATTTTTTCCAGTGGTTCGGCTTCGACCCACTTGGTGAAGTAGTCAACGGCCACAATGATAAATTTCTTCCGAGAGAAGCTCTTCGGGAAGGATCCGAGGATGTCTAAGCCCCATATGGCGAATCGTAGCGGAGTGGAAATCGGCTTGAGCTGGGTGGGGGGCCTCTTGCTGATCGGGGCGAACCGTTGGCATTTGTCGCAATGCTTAATTAGTTCGGTCGCGTCAGTTTGCATGGTCGGCAAAAAGAATCCGGCTCGCAAAGCTTTCGCAGCTGTTGCCCGAGCCCCTATGTGCCTCCACAATCTCCAAAATGAATCTCTTTCAAGATGTACTTCCCCTCGGTCGGGTCGACACATTTCAGGTACGGGTGGGCATACCCCTTCTTATATAGCTCGCCGTCGACCAATGTGAACCATCCCGCTCTCTTCTCCACCTTCTTGGCCTCCTTCGGATCGTTCGGAAGCTCTCCGTCTTTCAAATAGGCCAGCAGCGGCCTCATCCACTCGGGACTTCGATCGAGGACCAACACACTAGTTGTTCGATCGATGCTTCTAAACGGCAACAGCTCCCACTTAACGACCCTTGGAGTGTCGTTCAGCGAGGAGCTGGCCAGTCGAGCCAAAGCGTCCGCTTGCTGATTCTCCGACCAAGGGATCTGCTCGATTTCGAAATGTGCGAGCTTCTTGGTGAGGCCTCGGACTTTATCCCTGTACTCAGCCATGTGGTCTTTTGCCTCGAATTTGTCATTTATCTGATTCACCACTATGGTCGAGTCGGAGAATGCCTTAACATCGGTGGCTCCCGCCGCCAAGCACATTTGAATCCCTGCGACAAGGTCTTCGTACTCGGCTTCGTTGTTGGTCGCCTCAAAGCCGAAGCGAAGTGCGAATTCCGACCTCTCCCCTCCGGGGAGTATGACGATCATACCAACTCCGCTTCCAGCTGAATTCGACGAGCCATCAACATACAGCGTCCACTGTTCTTTCATCGGCCCTTCCGGCTCGTTGAAGGCGGCCTCGACTACGAAGTCGGACAATGCCTGCCCGGCGAGGCGGTGTCTCAGCTCGTACTCGATGCAGTGGCTTCTCAGCTCACAGGCCCATCGAGGCAGTCTCCCATTTCCATCCAGATTGTTCAATATTTTCTCCAGGGGATAATTGGTTCACTTTGTGACTTTGAAAATAGGGTCGGAGGCGGCGCCTTCCGATGAGTAAGGCCAGAGCGAGCTTCTCGAGCGGAGGGTATCGCAGCTCGGCCCCTGCGAGGGCATGGCTCACATAGTACACTGGGCTCTGGACCTTCTCTCGCTCAACTACCAACACGGCTCCGACCACCTGCTCGTTCGCCGACAAATACAAGTACAACTCCTCCTTCTCTCGAGGCACAGATATCTTTGGGACATTGACGAGGTATTGTTTCAGCTCCTGGAATGACTTCTCTGCCTGCTCGTCCCACTCGAAATTCTTCTTCTTTTTGAGAGCGGCGAATAACGGGAGGCATCTGTCGGCCGACTTCGCAATGAAGCGTCCGAGGGCGGCTACGCGCCCCGTTAACCGTTGCACGTCCTTAACGTTCTTTGGAGAAGGCATATCCATGACAGCTTTAATCTTCTCAGGGTTCGTATCGATTCCCCTTTGGCTCACGAGGAACCCGAGACACTTCCCTGTCGTCACCCCGAAGGCACATTTCTTCGGATTCCGCATCATCCCGTACCTCAATGTCTCGAAAGTCTCTCTCAAATCTTTCTGGTGATCACCGGCTCGGACACTTTTAACGATCAGATCGTCAACGTATGCCTCCATGTTCCTCCCAATCTGTTCTTTGAACAGTTGGTTCACCAGCCTCTGGAACGTGGCTCCGGCATTCTTTAGTCCGAGCGGCATCACTCGATACATATAGACTTTGAGCGGTGTGATAAAGGCAGTCTTGGGTCGGTCCTCCTCGGCCATCGGGACCTGATGGTACCCCGCGTATGCATCCATAAAGCTTAGGAGTTCGTGCCCCGAAGTGGAATCTACCAACTGATCCATTCGAGGCAACGGCTGACCGTCCTTCGGACAGGCCTTGTTCAAGTTTGTGAAGTCGACGCAGATCCTCCACGACCCGTTCGGCTTCTTCACCAACACCACGTTGGACAGCCAAACCGGGTATGTGCATTTCTCAATGTACCGAGCTCCCAACAGTCGGTCGACTTCTTCTTTGATCGCCTTCGCTCGCTCCGAGCCGAAATGCCTTTGCTTTTGATGGACGGGCTTCTTCGACGGATCAGCGTTCAGCTTGTGGGAAATGACCGAGGGGTCGAGCCCCGGCATCTCCTCCACGGCGAACGCGAACACGTCCTTAAACTCTCTTAGCAGGGACACGAGAGTGGCCTTAACCTCTGGTTCGAGAGCCTTGCCTACTCGAACCGTTCGGTCAGCTCTGTCTTTCTCCAGTGCCACGTCCTCAGTTTCTTCAAAGGGTTGGGTGGGTCCTTCGAGGCTATGTCTCGCATCAATAGTCTCTACACAAAAAATTTCAGCTGTGGCCTTCGCCAGGCTCACCTCCTTCTTTTTCTTCTTGGTGGGGGATTCATCCTCATTGGGTGCTTCGCTAGGGTTCACCATTGGGGGCCTGAGTCCAGCATGGTAGCATTCACGAGTGACCTTCTGGTCGGCTCGGACTATCGCCGCTCGACCCTCGTCTGTGACGTACAGAATCAACAGACCCAAAGGGAATACTAGCCCTGCAATGTCATTCAATAGTGGTCGCCCAATAACAATGTTGTAAGCACACGGGATATCAATGATAACAAATTCAACATGGGCTCTCCTCATGTCGGCTCCTTGGCCAATAGCTCCTAGGAGGCGAATGGTCCCCATCGGGTAGATGGTTTGCCCTCCGAAGGCAACTATTGCTCGCGGAGTGGTGTGATATCCCTCGCTGTGTACTTTAGCTTTAGAAGGCATTCAAAAGTCATTATGTCCACCGACGAGCCCGTGTCCACTAAGGACCTCTTCACTTGCTTGTTGGCCACCTGCATGGTGATCACCACTGGATCATCATGTGGTGTCCGAACGTTCTTCACATCAGATTGTTGTACTGTCATGGTTGGGATCTTGATTTCGGGAAGCGCCGTTGCGACCAAGTTGACGAAGAGCCTCCAATTGGTCTTTCGACCACGTCGGCTCGGTCCTCCGCTGGCGAGGCCTCCCGAGATTGTATTGATTACGCCAGGGCTCCGTGCCCTGGCTCCATTTCCAGTTTGGCCACCACCCCGAGCCCCTCTTTGGTTGTTCTGCTTATATCGATCTCTTTGGCCCCTCAGGCGCTTCAGGTAACGGTTCAGCAGTCCATTATCCGCTAATCTTTCGAGCGCCTCCTCGAGATCCTTGCAGCTAGCTGTGGCATGGCCGTTCTCCATATGGTACTCGCAAAACGCACCCATGTTTCTCCGATCGTCCTGTGTCATGGGTCGAGGAGGCCTTAACTGGTCCGTCTCCTTGATTGCCAAGAATACAGTCCTGAGCGAAGTGTTGAACCGGTACGGCTTCTTGTTATGCATTGGGGGTCCGAGTCGATCGTGGGGTCGGACTCGAGAGGCTGAGGGCTCGCCATATCCAGACCGGTTCACGAGGGCTGCATTGATGTGAGCGGCCGCTCGCTTGTAAGCTTGCTCGAGCGTCTTGGCCTCGCGCTTCACCAGGTCATACTTACACTTGCCCTCGGCCATGCCATGCACCAGTGCACTTACACCCATCTCGTCAGTCAGGTTGTCAATATGCGTGGCAGTCGAGCGGAACCTCTGGATATAGTCATCAAGGGACTCCTTGTCTCCTTGCCTCACCGTTGTCAAGTGTATTGGCGTCTTCTTCCTCGTCTTACTGGTCACAAAGTGCCCAGTAAACTTCTTCTTCAACCCCGACCATGAACGAATGCTTCCCGGCGGCAACTTATCGAACCACCGTTGAGCAATACCAGTCAGCGTGGTTGGGAACAGACGGCAAATGGTCGCCTCGTCCTCGGTCATATAACCAATATTGTGCATGTATGATGAGATATGGTCGAACGGGTCTTCGACCCCGTTGTACTTAGTCATCTTGGGTTTCTTTACCCCGGGTACTCGCTCGGCCTCCAGAATCCATCTCGCGAAAGGGGAGTCGGCAGTGAACGTCCTCTTAGTTCGATGCGACCTGTGGGAGTGGTGCCTCGAACTGGCCTCGCTTTCCGAAGCAGACTCCGATTCATCGCTCGAGCTATCCGAGTCGATTTCTCGGGTCGCGCTTCTGGAAGGCCTGGGCGCATGGGACTTCCTTTGAGAGTGCGACCTCCTCGCACTTTCTCGGAGTTTCTCTTCATGGTACGTCTTGTTTCGCCCGCGAGTGGGATCCTCGTCGACCAAGACACCCTTGCCCTTTTCCTTCGCACCGTTCTCTTGGTGCATTTTCTGCGAGGCCTGAGTCGCCTCTCTCTCTTCTCTGTTTAGTTCGTTGATGTGCTCTCTCAACTCTGGGGGGTGGTTCTTATATTAAATAGCCTTTATTTTCTGAACAGCCGCCGCCGTTCGCTGAGAAGGCGTCATCCGAGGGCCTCGCTTGTGCGTACTTGAAACGGGCGCAGTCTCGACTGCAGGTGTATTGGTTTGAGCAGCCATTCGCTTTTCCAGCTCGGCCATTCGCTCACTCATTTGGTTTTGCCTTTCGGCCTGCTCCTTGAGTTTGGCACGAGCTTCAGCGAGCTCCTTCCTCAGTGCTATGTCCTGAGGGCGCGGCCTGCTTTCCATCACCTCTTCTTCTTCGTACTCCTCGTCGAAGACCTCGTATTCCTCCTGAAAGTTCCCTTCGGGGAGAGGTTGCACCCATCCTCGGGGCGCTGACCGCTCGTCCTCGAGCGTCCTTGACGGGCCCTCGCCGGGCGCGCCAGGACGCGAGGGGTTTGGGTCAGCGGGTCCGAGGACAGGGGTCTTGTAACAACCCTAAATTTTGACCAACTATAAATAGAAATAATTTAGAATTGTCACGCCACAATTGACTATCGAGTCAATTGCCAGGCTAGAAATTCAATTACAATAAACCAATAAAAACAATACAGCGGAAGTCTTAAAATGTCGAACCTACAGTTCTCAAAACAAATTCTCAAATTACAACCAAAATGAAATAAAGTGTGAAATGAAATAGTTCTTTCGAAATAAATCCTCAATCATGAATCAGCTTCGTAAGCATGCAGCCACAACGTCAAGACCTGTCAACTATGCCATCGAAGATTAACCTAGGCCCCAGAACATGGTAGGGACGAATTAGAAGACAGAACGTCAGCACAGGCTGAGTAAGAAGAAATAAGCATAAAAAAAAGATAAGATACGCGCCTTGAGGCGCGTAGCTAACAAGAACGAATTAACGTTATAGAATAGGAATATCAAAGGCAATAGATAACATAATCAAAGGAGCATCGCCGCTCACACAACAAAATTATTCATTTTATTTTGGCTAGGGTCCTACCCCATAGCCCCACTTATCGAACTATGTTCGAGCTAGAGTTCTAATTATCGCCCTAATAATCCCTAGTGTGCACACCCCTCGCTAGACAGCCGGTAGGACGAGTTTCCATCTAGGAGGCAGATTAAAAGGAAGTCGGTAGCTAACCCGACCCAAAGTACCTTGATCAGAGGTATATGAAAACGACGATCGGCCGAGCCGAATATACGTCGAAACTCTAGGTGGATTCAATTATTATCTTTCATCCTTTTTATATACATTATTTGACGATGAATTATTTGATGATACAAGTTTTAATGATCGTAATCAAATCATGCTAGCAAACAAAACAACACAAGAGCAATCGACAAACCAACGTAAGAGCACTCGACAAACCACTCGCCCGAGTGGCCGAGTGACTTGAAGCCTTCGGCCGAGAGGCCGAGAGACCGAAGGGAGGCAGAAGGCCGAGAGGCCGAGAGGAAATAAAACGGCCGAGAGGCCGTGGCATGCGGGAAAAATTCGTGAATCAATTGCTCAAAGTAAACGAAGATAATATGAATTCAATGATGAAATTGGATTAAGTAGCATGTGATATAGATCGATTGTGTGAAATAAGACATGAAATGATTAAACAAGGTTTATCAACAAATCAATAGCTAGTGGAGAATTTGTGATCAACGTTCTTACCTTACTAGCGAAATCACATGACCAATTCAAGACTTAGAACGGCACTTCCTCGAACACACAACCTAAAACCATACAACAATACACTAATTACTAACCAACACCCCTCTAGTGCATTCAAAGCAATCTAAACTTAGATTTCATCAATCAAATGACCTCCAAACGACACCAAATTCGCACAACAATCCCCTAAGCATACTAACAACATGAATCTATCATTAAAACATCATAATAACAACTTAAACCATCGAATAGGGTAATTTTCAGAAATGGGGAGAATATAAAATCATCATTATAACACCATAAAACTTCATCAAATCACAACCCATGATTACCCATCTCATAACAAGTATCCCCTTCAATTTTCACATGAATCCACCCATAAAATCACTCATAAATTCATATAAACCCTAATTTCAAAACCCTAATTTGAAAATCAATCAATCATGCATCAAAACCACAATTAAGCATGATCATAATCCAATAGAACAATTTCTAACAACCTAACCCAAATCACAATACTATTGATAAGAATCTAGAAAAGCCCTAATTAGAAATGATGATCAAAGGTGAAGAAACTTACTACTCTTGATTATAAAATCAAGAGTGAAGATGGCTAGGGTGGCGGTGGTGACCGGCGGTGGGCGGCGGCCGATCGGCGGTGGTGGCAGCCCTCTTTCTCTCTCCTTCTCCTCTTCTTCTCTTCTCTTTCACGTACCTCTCTCTCTCTCTCTCTTTTTCTTCTTCTTGCGTCTACTGTGAGTGTGAAGTGAGGGAGAGGGTTTTGTTCTCTCTTTTTTTTTATTTAATAGATAGTATAGGTTTAGTAAGGGCATTTTGGTAATTTTGCCAAACAGCTGCCAAAACGGGAAAGTGTCTCCAAACGTTAAGGTATACTCTAAATTTCCAAAATAAGGTTTCATATACTTAAAAGTAGACTCTCCCAATACTTTATACCATTTAAAGTAACCCAAAAATGTGGGGTGTTACAATCTTCCCTCCTTAAAACAAAGATTCGTCCCGAATCTTTAAACCCATCCTTCAAAAGACACACTCTTGACTAGTAACGTTGATCACAGGGTAAGATAGACTGGAAGATAAGAACATGCTTGAAATGTAACAATAAAAGTAATTGAACGAGGAGTAAACTGAGTTGGGAATATTGTACTCGAGGTACGAAGAATCGGTCAACATATGAGTCAAAGCACACATAGATCACACAACAAGCATTAAGAAACAAACAAAAACAAAAGCGCGCGAGGCTCTCATCCCCCTTAAAATAAAGGTTCGTCCCGAACCGAATATACCTTAAGTGAACAGATGGGGGTACTTCTCACGCATAACCGACTCCACTTCCCAAGTTGCCTCCTCAACGTTGTTATTGCACCACAGAACTTTCACCATTTGTGTCTCAGCTCGTCGAGTTTTGCGCACCTTGGTGTCCAAAATTTTCAATGGTGCTTCTTCGTAGGTCATTGTTTCATCTAGCTCAATGGTCTCAGGGTTGAGTACATGTGTTGGATCACTAACGTATCGTCTGAGCTGGGATACATGAAATACGTTGTGAACCTTTTCGAGATTTGCTGGCAAGTCCAACTCATAAGCAACCTCGCATATTCGCTTGGTCACTCTGTAAGGTCCAATGAACTTAGGACTCAATTTTCCTTTCTTCCAAAATGTCATTACACCTCTGACAGGTGACACTCGTAGTAGTACCATGTCCCCTTCATTAAACTCAATTTGACTGTGAGTCTTATCCGCATAACTCTTTTGTCTGTCCTGCGCAACCTTAAGTCTTTCCTGAATCAGTTTGACCTGGTCAGTTATTTCCTGGATGTAATCTAGACCCAAAACCATTGTTTCACTGATATCATTCCAACAGATAGGGCTCCTGCACTTCCTACCATAAAGAGCTTCATATGGAGCCATCTTGATAGAAGCTTGGTAGCTGTTGTTGTAAGAGAACTCTATCAAATCCAGCTTGTCCTCCCAACTTCCTTGGTACTGTAGAGCGCAGGCTCTTAGCATATCCTCCAAGGTCTGATTTGTCCTCTCTGTCTGGCCATCAGTTGCAGGGTGGAAAGCAGTACTCATTAAGAGTCTTGTTCCCAAGGCTTCTTATAATTTCTTCCAGAAACGAGAGACAAATCGAGCGTCGCGGTCAGAGACAATCTCCTTTGGTGTACCAAGAAGTCTTAACACGTGATGAATATAGGCGTCGGCTAGTTGCTTCTTTTTCCACGTATCCTTCATTGGTATGAGCGCACATTTTGTCAATCTGTCCACTATTACCAAATCATGTTGTTACCCTTAGGCGTCCTAGGTAATCCGGCAATGAAATCCATAGATATGGAACTCCATTTCCACTCTGGTACTGGTAAGGGTTGTAGTTTACCTTGAGGTCTTTTGTGTTCACTTTTAACCTTTTGGCAAACCAAACACCTAGCCACGAAATCAGCCACATCCTTAGCTTCTTCATTCCTGACGACCAGAACACCTTCTTCAAATCCTGATACATCTTGTCTCCACCTGGATGTACCGAGTATTTGCTTGCATGGGCCTCAGTTAGGATTTTATCCTTCAATGTGGTGTCATTAGGTACGCAGACTCGCTCCTGAAATCGAATTACTCCATCATCACTCTTTTTGAACAACTCAGGTTCTTTCGCTACTTTTCCCATTAGTAGCTTGTCAGTCTCTTGTAAACCTTTGATCTCCTCGAATATACCGTTCTCAATCGCGGTTATTCCTGAAGTTGCTCCTGATTCTGTCAACTGAACTCCAAAATTAAAGAATTCATTCCGTAGTCTTTGCCTCTGAACAACCAATTGGACCGAATGTTGTGACTTCCTGCTTAACGCGTCAGCTACAACATTCGCTTTCCCTTCATGATACTGTATCTCCATATCATAGTCCTTGATCAACTCTAACCACCTCCTCTGGCGCATATTTAACTCCTTCTGAGTGAAAATGTACTTTAATCTTTTGTGGTCAGAGAAAATTTTAAACGTAACCCCAAACAGATAATGTCTCCACAGTTTCAATGCAAAAATCACGGCTGCTAGCTCCAAATCATGGGTCGGATAGTTCTCCTCATAACTTTTGAGCTGCCTAGACGCATAGGCAATCACTCTCCTGTTCTGCATAAGGACACATCCTAAACCATTCTTCGAAGCATCCTTGTACACCTCGTAAGGTATATTCTCATCAGGTAATGCTAACACTGGCGCCGTGGTTAGCAGTTCCTTAAGAGTCTGAAAGGCTTTCTCACAAGCCTCATCCCACTTATACTTCGTAGTCTTCTTCATCAAAGTTGTCATTGGTTTGGCAATCTTAGAGAAATCCTTCACAAACCTCCTGTAGTAGCCAGCTAATCCCAAAAAGCTTCTAATTTCTGTTACATTCTTCGGGGTCGGCCAATCCCTAACTGCTTTGATCTTAGCTGGGTCTACTGCAACTCCGTCTTTGGATATCACGTGTCCCAAAAAGGCTACCTTATTCAACCAGAATTCACATTTCGAGAATTTACCATATAATTGCTTCTCTCTCAGAATTTCCAACACAATTCTCAATTGTTTCTTATGTTCCTCCTCAGTCTTGGAGTAAATTAAGATATCATCAATGAATACTACCACAAATTTATCCAAGTAGGGCCTGAAAGTGCGATTCATGAGATCCATGAACACTGCAAGCGCGTTGGTCAACCCAAATGGCATAACCGTGAACTCGTAATGCCCGTACCTAGTTGAAAACGCAGTCTTTGGCACATCTTCTTCAGCTACCTTCAATTGATAGTACCCAGACCTTAAGTCAATCTTTGAGAACACACTTGCACCTCTCAGTTGATCAAACAGATCATCAATCCTAGGTAAGGGATATCTGTGTTTGATGGTGACATTATTCAACTCTCGATAATCGATACATAACCTCATTGATCCATCCTTCTTTCTCACAAATAAGACCGGTGCTCCCCAAGGTGAGACACTTGGTCTAACATACCCTTTCTCCACCAATTCATCCAGCTGCTTCTTTAGCTCTTGCATTTCTACCGGTGCCATTCGGTAAGGAGACTTAGCAATCGGTCCCGTTCCAGGGACTAGCTCAATTTTAAACTCTACCTCTCTCTTGGGTGGCATCCCCGGTATTTCTTCAGGAAAAACATCAGGGTAATCACATACACCAGAGACATCACTCAACTCTGGGTATTCTACTCTAGTGTCTCGTACATGACATAAGAATAGAGGTTCTCCTTTGATTATCTGTTTCTTCAGGTTCATAGCTGATATAAACTTTATTCTTGGTCTCTTGGGTAATACACGATAAGTCACATGGGTGTTTTTCTGTCCTCGAAGTGATATCTTTCCTATCCAACAATCTATTCTTGCTTTATACTTACCCATCCAATCCATTCCCAAAATTACATCAAAATGGGTTAGGGGAAAAGCTATCAAGTCAGATTTGAACTCATGTCCACAAATCACTACAGGTACATCTTTAAACTGACTCTTACATGCAATACTAGACCCATCAGGCAAAGAAAACTCGAAATTTACTGCAGAGCTATCCCTAAGCCCACATTTCTCAACAATCTTGTCAGCAATAAACGAGTGGGACGCACCACTATCAAATAGAACATTTGCAAATACTGAGTTAACAGGAAATTTACCCGATACGACGTCGGCATTTTCATTCTCCTCCGGGTTCATGGCATACAATTGTCCTGTGGTTTTCTTAGCCGGGGCGGCTACACTGGCCGAACCTGCCTGTTTAGCTGGTGCTGCATAGGTTGTCCCCCTAGTTGGTGCCGGATTCTTGTAGGTGTTGTTTGAACCTGCATAGCCACTTTGAGCCTTGAAATTCTGGAATCGATTGGGCGCTACAGAGTTACTCCCAGATGCTATAGATGGCTTCCCATTTAACTTGGAGTAGCACACATTAGCCTTATGCCCAAGTTTACCACGATAGAAACATGTGATCTTATCACCATTGCACAACTTCCCAGGGTGCCTAGTTCCACACTTGAAACAAGACTTCTCGAACTCAGAATCCTGACTACGAGTTCGGTTGTGGGGAACGTTCTTGTAGTTAGATTTCCCAGCCCCAGCGGATTGTGCTTTTCCTTTGAAATCCCCAAAATTCCCTCTCTTATTGGGTATGTTCACTAGATCAAAGGGGGTCTCTTTCCTCTTTCCCCCGAGTTCCGAACTCATTGTCTCCATATTCTGTTCTGCAGTTGTAGCCCTCTCATAAACATCCTTTACGGTATGGAATCGCTCAGAGGCGAACCATCCCTTAATGCTCCAAAGCAGCTTCTTGCGAAAGCTGGCGGCTCTAGCAGTCTCAGTCGGCGTCACACTTTCCGCTAACCTATTCAAATCTTCAAACTTATCATGGAATTCCTTCACAGACATGCCTTCAGTTTGCTGAGAGGCCTCGAATTCAGCCACCTTTTGTTCTTTCAAATGGTCTGGAAAGAACTCCTTCTCTAAGAGGTACTTGAACACTTTCCATTCCCTAAACCTCTGAATGACTGACCCATCAGCTTTCTCCTCCAACACTGGCTTGTAGAACTCTTCCTGAATTTTCATCCACCATCTCCCTGCTACTTCCTTAAGGTAAAATGCAGCAACTTTTACCTTCAGATCATCGGGGACACCAACAGCAGAAAAGATCCTCTCCATATCCTCTATCCAATCAAGTAGGATACTTGGTTCTCCCTTCCCAGTGAAGTTGTCAGGCCGTTTCTTCTGTACGGCATCCGACATCTTGGCTAACAACAGATCACCATCTCTACCTCCATTACCGGCAGTATTCCCAATGCCATTAGCCGCAGTATTGTTTGGAATGTTGTTGTTATTAGCATTATTTTGTGCTATATGCTGCATAGCCTCAACCATCACCTATTGTTGTTGTGCCATTTGTGCTAAAATAGCTGTCAAGTCGGGAACGTTGTTTCGCACCATGCTATAAGTAATAACGGTTGAATCAGTTGTAACCCACTTCACTCCCATACTCATACAGGTAGTAATAAGCATAAATAAACATAATTCAATCAAAACATTAATAACAGATCGCGAAAACAGCGAATCGTGATAGTAATTCAGCGCAGAATTAGAAATATATCGAAATCAATAACCGACTATTCGTCTCGCACGAGTTTAACTTTCTGGAGCCTTTTGTTTTTTTTTTTTTTTTTTTTTTTTTTTGAGAACACGACTCGTGTTACTGTAGCACGAGCCGTGCCGGGTTCAGAACCTCAGGCGCACAAATTTTTTGATAATAGCAGCAACAACCACGCAATATAAGATCAAATAGCACTTAATTCGCAACAATCTCATGAAATAATTGAAATAGCATAGTAGTATTGGGGTATTGTCCCCAATCTAAAGTACATAATAATGAAAAGTTTGCCGAAAAATATAACAAAACATTAAATGCTAAAGTTTAACAATAAAACACAATCGAAGTCTAGTAGTAATTAGGCCTTATGCCTTTATTCGTAAGTCTATATATTATCCTTTTAAGCATCAATACTAGGGTCATAATCCCCATCGTTAGGAACTTCTCCTCCATCGTCTTGCTCCAAGTCGCTCGACTCCTCATCTGAACTGATGTTAACTATCTCTTTAGCAGGAGGCTCAACAATAATATTCTCTTCATCTTCACTTGTGGGGGTACTAGGCTCCTCCTCTGTTTCCTCAGGCACATCCTCTCCTATGGGTGAGGGTGGAGGGTCAGGTGAAGGGTTTGATTCCTCAATCTTAACTTTCTTCTGACTCAGCTGGCTAGGTCCCTCATGCTCTTGGGATTGAACTCTCTTTCCATTCATCAAATTGGTTCCATGAGGTTCCGGAACAGGGTTACCGATATGTGGGTTCATGGGCACAGGGGGTATATAGACTGGAGGATTATCAGGTGCGAGAACTGGGCTAAGTGATACCTCATACTCCCACTCCAAAATCGCCTCCAATCGATTGAGGGTAATCGGTCTACCTGATCTATCCCTCAAGTATTCAGGATTTCCTGAGAGACATGCATAGTAAGCATTCCTTTCAAGTCTAGCTCGAACTTCCTCCCAACGGGGTTGTGCCCTCAGATTAATCAATGTCACAAACACTTGGACCTCATTTCTAACCACCCATGGAAATCTTTCAGCAGCCTCAACAAATTTGGCCCTCATCCTGGCGACAAAATTCTCTACAGACTCTCCAATTCTCATTCGATCCTGGAAAGTTTCAGAAGAAAAAGGCTATGTGATCCGTTATTGACCAAGGACCATCCATTGAACTCACTCCCGATGGACCAAACTCCCAAACATAAACATTTGAACCTGCCATTCTGTCAGCATTCCAAAGAGATCAACTAGATGCGTTAGTATCCCAAACTATTTGTGTACTCCAAATAAAACGTAAGTTAACCCTTGTTAATATGAATCACCCTCTCTAGTAACACGTAGCAGTTAGCACATAGCATGCGAATGAATGCACCCATCCCATTCCCAGTTTAAATTTTTGAAAACAAGTTTGAAAACTCTTGTAGACTCGACGAATCAGAACCTAGTGCTCTGATACCAACTGTAACAACCCTAAATTTTGACCAACTATAAATAGAAATAATTTAGAATTGTCACGCCACAATTGACTATCGAGTCAATTGCCAGGCTAGAAATTCAATTACAATAAACCAATAAAAACAATACAGCGGAAGTCTTAAAATGTCGAACCTACAGTTCTCAAAACAAATTCTCAAATTACAACCAAAATGAAATAAAGTCTGAAATGAAATAGTTCTTTCGAAATAAATCCCCAATCATGAATCAGCTTCGTAAGCATGCAGCCACAACGTCAAGACCTGTCAACTATGCCATCGAAGATTGACATAGGCCCCAGAACATGGTAGGGACGAACCAGAAGACAGAACGTCAGCACAGGCTGAGTAAGAAGAAATAAGCATAAAGAAAAGATAAGATACGCGCCTTGAGGCGCGTAGCTAACAAGAACGAATTAACGTTATAGCATAGGAATATCAAAGGCAATAGATAACATAATCAAAGGAGCATCGCCGCTCACACAACAAAATTATTCATTTTAATTTGGCTAGGGTCCTACCCCATAGCCCCACTTATCGAACTATGTTCGAGCTAAAGTTGTAATTATCGCCCTAATAATCCCTAGTGTGCACACCCCTCGCTAGACAGCCGGTAGGACGAGTTTCCATCTAGGAGGAAGATTAAAAGGAAGTCAGTAGCTAACCCGACCCAAAGTACCTTGATCAGAGGTATATCAAAACGACGATCAGCCGAGCCGAATATACGTCGAAACTCTAGGTGGATTCAATTATTATCTTTCATCCTTTTTATATACATTATTTGAGGATGAATTATTTGATGATACAAGTTTTAATGATCGTAATCAAATCATGCTAGCAAACAAAACAACACAAGAGCAATCGACAAACCAACGTAAGAGCACTCGACAAACCACTCGGCCGAGTGGCCGAGTGACTTGAAGCCTTCGGCCGAGAGGCCGAGAGACCGAAGGGGGGCAGAAGGCCGAGAGGCCGAGAGGAAATAAAACGGCCGAGAGGCCGTGTGGCATGCGGGAAAAATTCGTGAATCAATTGCTCAAAGTAAACGAAGATAATATGAATTCAATGATGAAATTGGATTAAGTAGCATGTGATATAGATCGATTGTGTGAAATAAGACATGAAATGATTAAACAAGGTTTATCAACAAATCAATAGCTAGTGGAGAATTTGTGATCAACGTTCTTACCTTACTAGCGAAATCACAAGACCAATTCAAGACTTAGAACGGCACTTCCTCGAACACACACACTACAACAATTGATCACTTGCGCCACGCTCAAATTCGTGGCGCAAGTGCTAAATTTCCGTGGCTATTATACTTGGCCACGGGAATTGCTTCCGTGGCCCAAATGGCCGTGGCAAAGAGATTGCCACGGGAAAAATGAAAACGTGGCCAAAAATATCTTTCTTGCCACGAATATTGGCCACAACAGTTTTCGTGGCAAGGTAGTATTCCCGTGGCTAATTTTTTGCTTTAGCCACAATATAATTAATGGTCGTGGCAACATACATATGAAGTCGCGGAAAGATTAATAGAATTAGTATTCTAATTATAAATGTTTGCGCCATTTGATTCAATAAGATCTTGAATGGATTATTGAAACGGTAAATTACCAACTTTATTATTAAATAAGATGTTGAGAGGTACATAAACATTTGTTATCATTTCAATCTAATTTGCCATGGCATGTACATACTATACAAGAAACCTAAACTTCATATAGTACAAGATGTGCTCAAATTCCCGCCTTTAAAGATCGAGTCGTCAATCGTCTCTCCTCAATTTTCTTCCTCGTGAGCATTGTTCCTTTAAACTTCTTCCGTTTTTCTAGCTTTCTGCATGCACAAATTCACAAATACAATATAAGAAAGCGTCACTTACAATTCGTAATAAGCCATCATTGACTTTCGGTTTCTACATATTACTAAGCACAATGCATGATGAGCTTGATTCACACACAAATCGACGTAATCCCACCTACGGACTTGAAGTTTGAACAGCCTGTACATTCTACCGGCCACTGCCTATTCTTTCAGCAATAACTTATTAAGAATCTACGACTTAATTAGGTGTTTCGCACATGTGAGCTCACCCTATAAACAGAAATTTTATGAAAGAATATAAGGAGTATATATGTAGCAGGAGCCAGATCAAAAATTGTCCCTAGGATTCAATACTCAACATTTCGGTGGCCACTGGCCCATTCAGAAGCAATTAAAACAAGATTATTGCTTTCACTCAAAAACCTGCATTCTCAAGTGCATAACTTCTTTCTTGCAGTCATCATAACTTTCAGCTCAAGATGACTAATGCAACCCTTTATATATCAAATTAAAGCTACAGATCTTAGGTTCACACTGAAAAAAGAATCAATCCAAAATTCATTACGGTTTGAGAGATACAGACCTCTAAGCGACATCAGGTCAGTCATTGCTCTGCAGGTCACGTCTTGTGCAGCACCGACTTTGAGCCTTCGCCAAATCTTGCTCACAGATACAATGGAGTCCCTAAAGGTGTCCTAGGAAAGCTTGAACAACGAGCTTTCAATCAATATATAAAACATAGCTATAACTCTTCTTTCTCAAAAGCTATTAAGTTTTGAAGTTCCATGAATGTACCTGAAATATCACTGATTTTCAGAAATAATGTATCACAAATGGTCTCAATAAAAATGAGATTTTCTACTGCATTATGAGCGAAATTTTATTAGCATCAGATATTAGTTTCAACAATGTAGTGAACCACTTTCACTACCAGAGTTCTGTTGGACAATAATGTACAAACAAGTAAAAGCTAATGTTGGTACAAGAACTTCAGAGACCCATGCGTTCAGATTCAAGAGTCTCTTAGAAGGTTCAAGCGAAGTTCATTTCGTATGTGCTATACCATTTGCAAAACCTAAGAAATTAAACTAAGTGATGGTTTTCAAAATAATGGCAAAACAGTTGTGACTTGCTTGCAGTTTAATGGTGAAACCAAACTAACAGGAAGAGTTCATCAGAATTTGCAGATTACATGTCTTCACTTTGAGGTCTTATATTTCCTTCAATAGATAATGGAATTAGATGAAATTTGTATTCAACGTGAAGTTCCTGAAAAAAGCTTTCTAATGATACCAATTTAGACATCATCAGATGACATTTGCTAAGTCTAAAAGGCGTTTTCGCGACTGTGTCAAAACCATAGTTATCCAAAAAAAATCAGGAAACCTCAAAACAGAAATTGTGGTTCAATGTTTGAGAGTGTCGATCGAATACCACATCTATTACACATCATAATAACCCAATTATCTCATCATCTAACCAATTTCGGAAATTAATTCAAAACCCCAAATCATATTCATAAACACAATTCCAAAACTAATCAACTTCATCCTAAGAAAAATCTAGAAAAATTACTTAATAAAAATCTGACTCAATAGATGTACTTGATAATCAAATCTAATTTATAAAATTATGAACATGAAAATCTATTATAAACCAAAGGAGGAAAATTACCAACTGACGTTCCGGTTGCTAGCGGCGAAACGAGGTGCTGGAAAAGGGCGCCAGTTGTGCTGTGAGAAGCCCACGAATCGCGACTCCATTGCTTAGTAGTAGTTGAGGTTAGACGGTGAGGGTAGCGCACGAACAAGGATGCGAAATGGTGGCAGCGGAGATCTTTAGGGAACGATAGTGATGAAGATCTGGGTAAAAATGAGTAGTCGGGGAAAAGATGAGAAAGTGGGTCAATCACTTTTATTCTTATTTTTCTATTCTATTAATTTTATTCAATTAGGTATGACTATAGTCCTTAAAAACTCTGACCTCAAAAAAGAAAAAGAAAAAAAAAGTCCTAAAAACTCTCTGTAAAAGTGTTGGCCACGAATCGATTACATTTTAATTTGTGGCGCAAGTAAGTGTTTGCTACGAAGTGTCTCAATTCGTGGCGCAAGTGACGGTTTGCCACGAATATTTTTTCATTCGTGGCATAATTTTTTTTACTCATAATGGAAAACTATTTTTTCCGTGGCCAACTGGGATTATGCCACGAATTTCACATTTTCGTGGCATAATTCGTGGCCCAAGTGCTCAATTGTTGTAGTGACAACCTAAAACCATACAACAATACACTAATTACTAACCAACACCCCTCTAGTGCATTCAAAGCAATCTAAACTTAGATTTCATCAATCAAATGACCTCCAAACGACACCAAATTCGCACAACAACCCCCTAAGCATACTAACAACATGAATCTATCATTAAAACATCATAATAACAACTTAAACCATCGAATAGGGTAATTTTCAGAAATGGGCAGAATATAAAATCATCATTATAACACCATAAAACTTCATCAAATCACAACCCATGATTACCCATCTCATAACAAGTATCCCCTTCAAATTTCACATGAATCCACCCATAAAATCACTCATAAATTTATATAAACCCTAATTTCAAAACCCTAATTTGAAAATCAATCAATCATGCATCAAAACCACAATTTAGCATGATCATAATCCAATAGAACAATTTCTAACAACCTAACCCAAATCACAATACAATTGATAAGAATCTAGAAAAGCCCTAATTAGAAATGATGATCAAAGGTGAAGAAACTTACTACTCTTGATTATAAAATCAAGAGTGAAGATGGCTAGGGTGGCGGTGGTGACCGGCGGTGGGCGGCGGCCAATCGGCGGTGGTGGCAGCCCTCTTTCTCTCTCCTTCTCTTCTTCTCCTCTTCTTCTCTTCTCTTTCACGTACCTCTCTCTCTCTTTTTTTATTCTTCTTCTTGCGTCTACTGTGCGTGTGAAGTGAGGGAGAGGGTTTTGTTCTCTCTTTTTTTTTATTTAATAGATAGTATAGGTTTAGTAAGGGCATTTTCGTAATTTTGCCAAACAGCTGCCAAAACGGGAAATGGTCTCCAAACGTTAAGGTATACTCTAAATTCCCAAAATAAGGTTTCATATACTTAAAAGTAGACTCTCCCAATACTTTATACCATTTAAAGTAACCCAAAAATGTGGGGTGTTACAGGTCTCGCTCGCGACAGCCCCCTTCGAATGTGCGGGTCGGCCTCTCGGTGCCATTTCTTCTCGACTTACGTTTGGCTCGGTTATTCTTGAACGACTACTCCTGCGAACTGTCCCCACAGACGGCGCCACTTGTTGGATGTGAGTTTTTCGAAGGACAGTTGTTCGGCTAGCCTCGCTGAATACCTGCACAAAAGGGAGCCCGGTTTTCACCAGGCGTCGCCCCTCCGACGCTCAAGTCAGTCAAGAGGCTCGAGAAGGGGTTGCAAATAAAACAAATAAAGCCTTTTATGCACAAATGAAGGGAATAATCAGTGAATAGAGAATGTCAGAATTTTTGGGTATGTGTGTAAGAACCTGATTTTGATGGGTCATAAAGGGGGTATTTATAGTGATAGAGGGGGACTTACGAATAATCCTAGGTTTCCCCACTCCATCTTGACCCTTTATTCCCCTTCCATTTAAGGGCTGTCTTTAAAGGAGGATAATTGCATGACATGGGCTTTTACTAAGATTCATTTTCTTAAGGGTTATGGCCCAACCACAAAGTGGTACCAACACTAATCAATTAGATATGTTTATATATTTCCCAAGTTAGTATGGGTAATGTTACAAAAGGACATTGACTTGAATGTGGAGTATCAGTAATTATTTTGCTAACTATGTTGAAATCTAGAGCCGATAATTCTACCATAGCTAAGACTTACAAGATGTATTGACCTCAAAAAAAGACTTATATAAATGTTTTAAGATAACCATTTACCAATTATCATAAAACATGCATGTGTCCTACTCAATGTCCAAAACTCCCAAGATATGTCCAACTAAAAGTTCCAAACTCTGGTTTATATACGTAAGATAAGACTACCAAACATCTATGGTTCCTTAAATTCTGGCGGTCGGTTCACATTAGTGAGGAATTCGGGCGTAATAGGAATCATTATGTACATGAGATTGTGTTGTAATTAATGTTCTTATATATAACCAAGTTTTAATTAAATAAGGTTTAACCACATATTCTCTTTTGGTTTTTTTGGATAACCCCCATAATATATGTACGTAGGATTCATCTCAACTACAATAATCTATCTATCATTGAAGCCAATTAACAGCAGCTCTAAGACCAATATAAGATATCAAGGTTTAGTGTGGTTAAGGTTGGTGTTTGGTACGTAACCAATAGAAGATATCAAGGTTTAGTGTGGCTCGTTTACACTCCTACAAAGTCCAAATCCCAAATAATGGGCCACTAGCCAATTACCCACCTAAACAAACCAATAGGTCTTGTGGGAGACTATTTCACAATAATTTATTGAGAGACAAACCATGTTATTTACATCGTGACCCCATTTATATAATTAGTGACTATTACTTTTGGTAATCGTTTTTGTTAATAAACATGACACTAAGATTAACAAAAGCTAATTTTATATTATGGGATCCTCAAAAATTATAGATAATTTGATTTATAATAGTAAATTAATACGATCACCAAAAAATATTATCATAGTTACAAGCAATGTAAAAATGGTCACTTTTATGAGACTTTGTGTAAAACTGTAAACCATAAGGCTACGAGAAGTCAAAAACTGAATAAAAACTTCAACTTGAGTACTTGACCAATAACTTCGAATCCAACAAAACCACGTGATCGTTTGGTTGCATGCTGGACTCGTAATTCCCAAAATTTTGCTAGGCAACAAAACGATCTAAAACGATCTGTACCGTCTGACTGACAAAACTGATAGCTATAGAACAGAACTAGGTTATGTACTCTCTGAAAACGAAAAATACATTTTCTTGGGGTTGTTGTAGTTTATATGAAACGAATATTAAAGAACTATAAACTAAAGATATGATTCAACACCCGCAAGTAATTGAACCTAACCGAATTCAAAGAGCGTCAACCCTTAATTCGATCCTCCGCAAAGGATTTAAGAACTCCCACAAGAGTTTGTCGCCCGCAAGCAAACACAAAAGAATATGAAGTAAACTCCACTCGACTCTTTCATTCATTTTCTTAACTCAAATCTATCTAATACTATATATTAAAACCTGAAACCAAATCTTTCCTAGGAGGACACTTGGCATACATTAATTAGATAGAACATAAAAATAGCATTAAATACAATTATCGGTTACGATATGCTAATAAATTATCATACATTAAATGGATAGATTATAAAAATAGCACTAAACACAATAATCGGTTAGGAATGGTAATAAATTATTATATAGTAGTATAGTAGTATTGGAAATAAATCCAGTAAGAAGTGATGATTTTGTCAGAAGTCAGAAGTAATCTGGTCCCTCCATCTCAACTTGATCAATGGTCTAGATTAAAATCTAAAATAAAAGAAAACTGAAAAATAAAACATCCACAACCACCAATCCCACACATTTTCTCTCTCCTCTCCTTCACTCTTCTCACTCCCCAATCCCGTCCCCAACCGCCACCAGCTGCCGTCGGAAATCGCCATCGCCGGCGCAGACAACCGCACCACTCCTCTGCGATGATTCCTTCTCCGGCATCAACGGCGTTCTTCGAGCTCCACTCCACCGCGAAAACCTCCTTTTCACTCCCGTTTTTCGCTCTCTTTTGTGTCAGATCCGGCCGCCGTGGTTGCGCTCCGCCGTCGATCGACTCCTAGACACCGGCCGACCTACACCTTTGCCAGCTTTCTTCCCCGTCATTGCACCGATCCCGTCGCGGTGGTTGATCCTCGCCGATCAAAATGAAAGAAATTAGTGAGGAGAAAGAGGAAACGAGGAGGCTGGGGATGGTGGCGTCGTGGTTTGAGGTCGGGATCAGGTGGTGGTGCTTCAGGAGGAGGTGAAGGCGTGGTAGGTCGACGGAAAGAGAAGAATTCGGACGGAAAGAGAAGAAATCGAGGAGAGAGAAACTGGCGTGAGAGAGGGGAAATGGTGGATGAAGAGGTGGTGGAGATGCGGCGGGGGAGGGGGCTTCTGCTCGCCGTATCACGGGGTACATGGTGGTGGAGGTGAAGCCGGACAACTTGGTGGACGGTGCGGTTCCTGGTGGCTGTGTGGGTGGCCGTCAGGTGGGGGGAGAGGGAGGAGAGAGAAACTGGTGGCTGTTTTTTTTTTTTTTTTTTTGTGGAGTTATCTACTCCGTATTTTAGTATAGTGGAGTTACTGGAGTTACGGTTTTTAATTTTTGGAGTTAAAGTTGGAGTTACGTGTTTTAGTTAGTGGAGTTAACTTGGAGTTACGTGGAGTTAAGTTGGAGTTACGTGTTTTAGATGTTGGAGTTAAATTGGAGTCGAGCTAAATAAAAGTTATTGGAGTTATGTGTTTTAGTCACCGGAGTTAGGTTGAAGTTACGTGAAGTTAAGTTGGAGTTACGTGTTCGAGATGATGGAGTTAAGTTGGAGTTACGGGTTTTAGTTAATGGAGTTATGTTAGAGTTACGTGTTTTAGTTAGTGGAGTTATGTTAGAGTTACGTGTTTTAGTTGGTGGAGTTATGTTAGAGTTACATGTGTTAGTTGGTCGAGTTATGTTAGAGTTACGTGTTTTAGTTGGTGGAGTTACGTTATAGTTATATGTTTTAATTGGTGGAGTTATGTTAGAGTTACGTGTTTTAGTTTGTGGAGTTATGTGTTAGACTTACGAGAGTTATGTTTAAATTGGTGAAGTTTTGATATTATTGGAGTTATGCAATTTAATTATTGGAGTTAGGTAACTGGAGTTACGCATTTTAGTTTCTGGAGTTAAGCGGCTGGAGTCACTGATTTTAGTTTATGGAGTTAAGCGACTAGAGTTATGCACTTCAGGTTATGGAGTTAGGGAAAATCAATGGCTGAGATTACTTCTGACTTCTGACAGAAATTATACTTCTGACCGGATACGCCCCCTAGTAGTATTAATTAATTTATGAAAAATAATTATTAAGGTGATTTATTAGAACAAAGTTAAGGCAGTATTTTTTTTATGAACGAGTATAAACAATATAAATATATAGCACGGGCGTGGCACGAGCATGCAAACTAGTGTTATTGTAAACTAGTACAAAGCATACCTTAAACACTAATAGGAACTTTAGAAAACTCCCTAAACTCCTCCTAATACGATATGGAAAAACTAGACTCTTAAGACGTTAAGGAAAGTAATACTCTACCTTAAACTTATTCCAAAGAATAATTAAAAAATAGCTAATTTCCTACAGAAGATGATCCTAACTTGACGGCCAAGTCGTCCTAAAACAACTACAAAAAACGTTCAAACATCATCTTTCAGAAGCATGGTACAGATCGCCATTTTATCTCCTCAATAGACTGTTTCTACTAATTGACGGAACATATATCAGTACTGTACTCTCAGCTCACGATTTTGTATCATCCTCCCCCTCTTAAAAAGATTCGACCTCGAATCCAATAGGATGAAGTCAACCCACCATTGAATATAGTAGCTCGTCTTCCACCCAACCACCCTCTGAACCTTACCTTCGATTCTCCATCAAAACTTCGCTTGATATTGGAATTTGCCTTGTCCAAGCCTTGTGAAGAAAAGTCCTCCATGGCATGTCTTAATTGTTCATGCTCCCCAATAACCATAGTTAAAAACTTAACTTTATGTGTAGCATATTTCTAACTACTTGGCTCAAGATTCACGATAATCTCCTTAAATACGCCTTGTGTCCATTGAGATCACCATAAAGTTTCTCAGTATTACTCAATTGGAGATATATAAGAACGCTCCCTTTCTTGAAACAATACTACTTCATGGGTAGAATTTAAAGAAAAGTCTTCCTCATCAATTAGCACTTCGATCTCCTCATCATAAATAGGCGGTAATTGTGGATTAAAAGTATAATCAATTTCCTCTTGAATTGCTCCAAAGGAAAATATAGCTTCCTCTTCATCTTGCTCAAAAGATTCCACCTTTTCTTCTTCTTCACGTCGTGCCTTCTCATATTTAATAAAGTCGCACAGATTTATCAAACAACGATTTAATCTCAATCACCAAGTTGTTAATCTTTTGTTGTCGTGCAATCCTCTCTTGTAGTTGTATATGCTCCTCTTGACATAGTAGTACATCATGCTTCAATTGAAGGAATTGTGCATAGATCATGATTGGTTGCCAAGGATCATAACATACATCTAATAATATGAGCTGAAACTCTGATACCAGATGATACGAGTGCGTTAGTGTACTGAAGGTACAGAACTCGGATCTGTACTGTCTGACTGACAAAACTGATAGTTGTAGCGAGAAATACAATCTTTTTGGGGTTTTTGTAGTTTATATGAAACGAATATTAAAGAACAATAAACTAAAGATACGATTCAACACCGGCAAGTAACTGAACCTAGCCGAATTCAAAGAGCCGCTTAATTGATCATCCGCAAAGGATTTAAGAACTCCCGCAAGAGTTTGTCGCCCGCAAGCAAACACAAAAGAATACGAAGGAAACTCCCCTCGACTCTTTCATTAATTTTCTTAACTCAAATCTCTGTTAAGCATTGCTTAAATACTAATAGGAACTCTAGAAAGCTCCCTAAACTCCTCCTAATACGATGTGGAAAAACTATACTCTTAAGACGTTAAGGAAAGTAATACTAAACCTTAAACTTATTCCAAACAATAATTAAAATATAGCTAATTTCCTATAGAAGATGATCCTAAGTTGATGGCCAAATCGTCCTAAAACAACACCGAAAAACGTTCAAACATCATCTTTCAGCAGCATGGTACACATCACCATTTTGTCTCCTCAGTAGACTGTTTCTACTAATTGACAGAACAGATATCAGTACTATACTCTCAGCTCACGATTTTGTATCACGATCGATCACCAATCAGAAGGCTTATCCACAAGCCCATAACCCATCATCAAAAAAAACCATAATCATCGTCTTCGCCCGTTAACTTGCTATCAAAATCAATCCAGTGTTCAACGGGATAGATCACAGTGCTATCGTAGGGACGACGTAAATTCTTAATTCTTTCACAATTTTCACCCATATCCCCTGATAAATCAATCTGCAAACATCCACGTAAATCCAGGGATTCGAGCAGCGGACATCCATCGAGAATTGCTTTCAGTCCTACATTTGTCATGCCATTCCCAATAAGTTGTAGATGAAGTAGATTAGGCATGCTTCTACCAACAGCTAGGGCTTCCTCATCCGAGATACGAACCCAACCAGTAGGCTCCACATGATCAAGGGTGAAAGCTTTCAGTGCACAGCAGCTACGGCCAACAGGTTCTATATATGTACCTGAGAGAGGACATCTTATATGCAGCTCTTCTAACATTGGGAGACTAGTTGCAACTTCTATGAGATCTCTATCACTAACACCAGCATACCACCCAAGTTGCAAATGCCTAAGGTTCTTGGACCTGTTACACAATTTACCAAAGATAGTCAGATGCAATACATGACAAAATGTAACATCAGTATAAATTCAAATATTGGCTACTCTGAGAGGGGCTATGTCGCTCAGACTCGGACTTGGCATGACTCAGAATCAGAGACACGGGGAACCTGTCCTACAATTAGGACACAGTTATAGGGACAAATCTTAACGTGCAGTTTCACTGCTAATACTTAAACAACATTTGGGCTGCTTGAGGCAATAGTAAATCAGAATCTGTTGCAAATGTTTATAGGGATGGTTGACAATTAGCGCCTAAAACTCTCGTTCATCCTTCTGTACGCTTCATCGTCTCTTTTAGCAGAAGTTTCCTACAGAGTAGGGTTGGAAATAGATTCCATACCCTTACTGATGAATCCAGAGAAGCATTTAGTTATGCCTAAGATAAGCCGAGCCTAAACAATCTGCCAAGTGACACTATTCAGCCAAAGTGATGAAACTGTTTGACACTCGAGCTAAGAAATCTAGCAACTGAGCTAATCTAGTAACTAATTCAAGTACTATAAGTAAAATGCCGAACCCTAGGAAGTAAAATGTCCAACTCTAGCAAGCAGAACTAAACAGCACTAATACAGTACAGTAGTGATATATTATCACAAGGGGTTCAAGTGATGACATGCTGACTGCATATGAAGTAGAATTACCTGCACCACCCAAAGTTCTTAATCACAATGACCCCATTAATCAAAAACAAGGCAGGTTACTAACCACATGAGTATTCAATCAGGAAAATTCGGTGAAGATCAAGATACTAACAAGTGAAATCGACAATTTTAACCTCTTTGGGTCTGATGGAGATACCAAGTTGAAAGCAAACAATCATTCTCTATATATAAATAAAAGACTCAAGTCACCTCAAGACTTAGGTCACAGGATGTCAAGAATTAAGCAACAGACACTACGGATTATTTGCCCTCTACAAATCCTATGACATACTTTTCGATTAAAATCTCCAGTAGATAGCCCAGCGACCATTGATGACAAGATACTTCAACGATGAATGACCTATCAAAATACCCCAGCAACCTAAAGACGTGATCGTACACAAAAGGCTTATGTTTCTAATCCAAATGAACAGACCCCAAGATAACACACAAACATCAAATTTGAAGAGAAATGCAAGTAAGGTTAGCAAGTAAATCGTCTAACTCTAGCCAGTAAAATGGCAAAGCAGATTGATTGTTATGTCAAGAGCATTAATTATGTAGTATTATGAATCCAGAGAAGCAGATTGATTATGTTACTTCATTACTCCGTCTCCTCTGCTTTCCCAAAAGCCAGAAGTATCATGTTCTAAGCTTCACTATTCAGAGAAAACATGCTCCACTTAACCTGAAGTTCACAGTAACCGGAAAGAGGTATTGATTGAATAGCGAGGGGACTACTCTTAACACATTTTTTAGGGTCCGATGTGTTTGGCTGATGTAATGTTTGCGGATTCAAATCCCCGTTGCTTTTCAAGAGCACTCTTAACCCATTAAAAAGCACGAGCTTCAGTTATCAAGTCAAGGCCACAGGTCCAAATAAAAGAGATGTTCACCACACAGAGCAAAACATGAAGTTATACAATTTACTCACCTAGTCCAGATCATCAGCTTTCATTGGAAGTCAAGAACTGGTTAGAGCACAATAAAGGTCAAACATCAATATGTTATTGCGGCAAAAAGGGCAACCCACTGCACATTGGCGATCCCACAAAGCAAGGGCCTCGGGAAGGGTCCTGCCACACTACTGGTCGACATTTGACAACCACTAACAGGGACCAATATAATTAATCCCAAAAAGTCATCCTCAGACACACCATCCTTGTAGTAGGCTTATACACATTAACAGCCTTCTAAGCTAGTAAACTCAGACCCCAGACACCAAGAACAAATTAGACACATACAAATAACAGCTTTCAAAGCTAGTTTGTATGTTTGTAAGTTGTACATCTAGAGTCACGCCATTGCGCGACAATTGTCAAGTACTCGCATGACTGGAGTCAGGCCATCTTAGAATAGAGTAAGGCCCTCAGGTGACTAGATTTGGCATAGGTTATAGTCCTTTGACCGAAGTCAGGTTTTCAGTAGCTAGAGTCAGGCCCTTGTGTGTCCCAGCAACTTGAGTAGTGCAACTAACTCTGGTGTCCAATGGAAGATCATCATATCATTCCAGATATTTTAAGAGGCTAACTAAGTTCTATTTTTGGTTTTATGTCAAAATTTTATCCAGAACTGAAGTTATAAGCTTATGAATTATGATCTCAGTTGCGCAGTTGGCTCGACCTACAGGTTGGGTCAGACCTGATAGCACTAAAGTCTCCATAACTTTTGATTCAAAGTAAAAATTCGTGACACAATTTGTTCTGTGTGTTAGTTAAACTCTCTGGCTATCCATTGACATGTCTTGGATTTCATATAAGTTTCTTAGTAATACTATTATCAAGAAGCCTAGGAATACTATCATCATAATAATGATAGAAATATTCTGAAACATCAAAACCACATTGACCGTTATAAGCTGCCCGTTTCCAAATTGAGTCGAGGACCACTAATTTCGATGAGTAAGCCTTTTTCATAATGTCAATTGTTGGTTATTAGCATTATAAATTCTTGTTAATTAAGCTACAAAATCAACTTTAAAATTGATAAAACTACAATGTAGAAAATGAAAACCCGACAATTGAAAGCCACCTTTTCTGGTTTTCAACAACAAGCTGCAACTATAAAACACCATACAGAAAAAATCTATCAATAGTAAAATTGATACCTCTCAACGATAGACAATCGAAATTATATCATTATTAAGGAAATATCAACAAGGAAGCGACACAAAGATCCATGGACAAATCATTCGAATTTCAACAATAACGACTAAAACAACATTGAAAGTAGAATCCAATTTTTCCTACGTAAAAAGGGCAGCCCTGTGCACATTAATTGAAGGTCAAACGTTTTCCTACGCAAGAAGGGCAGCCCTGTGCACAATAGCGTCCCGCAAGGTAACCTTTTGAACTTAACAGTAGGAGGCCTCAATAGAGATGAGTTACAACACCTAGAATTAAATTAAGAAAAAGAAAAAATCAAAGTAGCAGCAAATTGTACCTAGTGATGATATAGTTGAGAGTGAAATAATCACAAGGACAGTCCAAATTGAGACGAATGACACATCCAGCACTGCGATCGACAGCACAGCGAGCCACCGCATGGAAAGTATATTCCAAATCACTGTCAAGGGGTTCCATGTCAAGTACTTGGTACATGGAAGGTCGTTTGCATATCTTACGGAACAAGCTACAAACCCTCTGCACAACCACCACTAAGCAGATCGTATTTCTTATTTTTGAGAGGATCAACACCCATATTTCTTCCGGTATATCCGACCAATTTGGGATAGTTTCATACTCTTTTTTTGATTTGTGTCTCTTCATTACAGGGTTAGGGTTCATCATCACGGATTCTGAATCAGACGACATTGTTTTTGGGGGTTCAAGTTCAACTTTCGGATTACTCGGATATCATGGGAATGAAAAAACTAAAATTACATTTATGTCCTTATGTTCTCTTTTGTTTTTCGACGGTCTTAAACCGACAAGGCGACAACAGTAAACATAAGGGTAAATACGTAATTCGTTTTGCCGCCTTTTTTTTTTTTGCCAGTCGGATACTGGATCCAATAATAAATAAAAGTAAAAACTAAAAAGAGGCCAGGGGCGACAGAGGGGCGAAGAAGAAGGTAAGGAGGAGCGATGGAGGTTTTGAAGAAACTATCTCTAATATCAAAGGTATGTTCTGAATTAGAGACCCACATTGGTGTTTCCGATAGTGTTCTTGCCGAATTCCTCACCGATTTAGGGCATACTTGTCATACCGTTGATCAATTTAATGCTCAATTGAATAAATTTGGTGCTGATTTTCCAGATTATTTTGTTAATTCTTTGTTAAAGGTTATCCACGCTATTTTGCCGCCCCCTCCGACTAATAATAATCAGAGTAAGCTTGTAGGACAAGGTATTAAGAATGATAGGAATAGGGTCAAGGAGTTGGAAACACAGATTGCAATTGAGGCGGAGAGACATATGGTTAGGGTTAGGGATAGCGATAGGGATAGGAGTGAGAGGTATGAGAAATCGGAATCAAAATCGAGAATGGGTAGGAGTAGAGGGGGTGACAGGGAGTACCTTTCTCGTGGGGATGAGGGTGAGAATGGGAATGGGAATGGGAATGAGGTGGTCCTGAACAAGGTTTATAAGGGGAGGGTATCGAGAATTATGGACTACGGTTATTTTGTGAGGTTGCGAGGTTTTCGGGGGAAGGAAGGGTTGGTGCATTTCTCCAATGCTGGTAAGGATGTGGTCAAGACGGATCAGCTTGTCTTTGTTAAGGTCATTTCCATGTCGGGCCACAAGATTAGTTTGTCGATGAGGGATGTGGATCAGGTCTCGGGTCAGGATTTGAGTCATTCTATCGTGGCTGCGAATCCTTGTGGTGGTGGGAGTGGGAGTAAGGCTAGGGTAGGGCTGTCTGGAATTCCTATTAATGACAAGGGGGAGGACGAATCGAGGTCATCAAGGCGGTGTTTCAAGCGTTTGAGTTCTCCTGAGATGTGGGAGGCTAAACAGCTCATTGCTTCCGGAGTTTTGAGCACAAAGGAGCTGCTTACCTCTGATGAATCTGATGAAACCGATGAGGAGCTGGAGATTGAGTTAAATGAAGATGAGCCTGCTTTTCTACAAGGCCAGACTCGATCCTCTCTTGATTTGTCCCCCGTTAGGATTGTCAAGAATCCTGAGGGTTCTCTGGGTCGCGCTGCTGCTCTCAGTACTGCCCTCATGAAAGAGAGGAGAGAGGTTCGTGAACAACATCAGAGAGGTCTGCTGGATTCTATTCCCAAGGATCTGAATCGTCCTTGGGAAGATCCAATGCCTGAGACAGGGGAGAGACACCTCGCACAAGAGCTTAGAGGTGTCGGACTCTCTGCATACGATATGCCTGAGTGGAAAAAGGAAGCTTACTCTAAAGCTCTGACCTTTGGACACAAATCTAAGTTGTCAATCCTTGAACAGCGGCAGAGTCTGCCAATCTACAAGTTGAAGAAAGAGCTGATCCAGGCCGTGCATGATAACCAGGTCTTGGTTGTGATTGGTGAGACTGGCTCTGGGAAAACAACTCAGGTCACTCAGTACCTTGCTGAGGCTGGTTATACCACTAGGGGTAAAATTGGGTGCACCCAGCCTCGTAGGGTGGCTGCAATGTCCGTTGCCAAGCGGGTTGCTGAAGAGTTTGGTTGTAGGTTGGGGGAGGAGGTTGGATATGCTATACGGTTTGAGGATTGTACCAGCCCGGGCACAGTGATCAAATATATGACTGATGGTATGCTTCTTAGGGAGATCCTGATTGATGAGGATCTTTCTCAATATTCAGTCATCATGCTTGATGAAGCACACGAAAGAACTAAACATACTGACGTCCTTTTTGGGCTGCTGAAACAGCTCATTAAAAAGAGACCTGATCTTAGGTTGATTGTTACGTCTGCTACATTGGATGCTGAGAAATTCTCGAGATATTTCTTTGATTGTAATATCTTTACGATCCCTGGCAGAGCTTTTCCAGTTGAAATTCTGTACTCCAAGAACTCTCTGACTGAATACTTAGACACAGCTATATTGATGGTGTTGAGTATTCACTTGTCAGAACCTGAAGGCGACATTCTAGTCTTCTTAACTGGGCAGGAAGAGATTGATTATGCATGCCAGTCCCTCCATGAAAGAGTGAAAAATCTAGGCAAAAAAGTTCCTGAACTTATTATTCTCCCGGTCTACAGTGCCCTTCCCAGTGAACTGCAATCTAGGATTTTTGACCCTGCCCCACCTGGTAAAAGGAAAGTAGTTGTGGCAACAAATATTGCTGAAGCTTCTTTGACAATCGATGGGATATTCTATGTGGTTGATCCGGGTTTTGCAAAGCAGAATGTTTATATTTCGGAAAAGGGTCAGGAGTCTTTGGTTATTACACCAATTTCACAAGCATCAGCAAAACAACGAGCTGGACGTGCTGGTCGTACTGGTCCTGGGAAATGCTTTCGCCTATACACTGAGAGTGCCTACCGAAATGAGATGTCTCCCACCTCAATCCCAGAGATTCAGAGAAGTAACCTGGCAATGACTACATTGACTATGAAAGCTATGGGAGTCAATGATCTGCTGTCTTTCGATTTTATGGACCCTCCACCTCCACAAGCTCTTATTTCTGCCATGGAGCAGTTGTACAGCCTTGGAGCATTAGATGAGGAGGGTCTTCTGACCAAGTTGGGTCGTAAGATGGCGGAATTTCCATTGGATCCCCCACTGTCTAAGATGCTGTTGGCTAGCGTCGACCTGGGGTGCAGTGAGGAGATATTGACAATAATTGCCATGATTCAAACAGGAGACGTCTTCTACAGGCCTAGGGAAAAGCAAGCACAAGCTGACCAAAAGAGGGCCAAATTTTTTGAGCCAGAGGGTGATCATTTAACATTGCTTGCTGTTTATGAGGCTTGGAAGGCCAAGAATTTTTCTCGTCCATGGTGCTCTGAAAATTTTATTCAGTCTCGATCATTGCAAAAGGCGCAAGATGTCCGGAAACAGCTTTTGAGTATCATGGACAAGTATGTATCTCTAACTCATTTGCTTTTAATATATCTTGAAGTTAGTTCCCTTCTCCCCTCCTGGTAACATTATAGTAGCGTAGTGCCGTAGTGGTTTATTATGTATCTTTACTGCATTGGTTGTGGACTTTACTTATGTAATTGTGGGGGTAGATTTTGCTCCTCCTCAAAGCAGCTAAAAACCTGAATTCCCATGCCCAAGTGGAATCAATACTTGACTTCATACCTAAATGGGATTACTTAAGGTACCTGAACGGTTGAACTGAACCGAAATAGATTGGGGTAATTCATGTCCGACCTGTACTCATATACACCCCACACCTATATGATTATGTTACTTTATACAGTTTTGGAACTTCGGGTTTCTTTCTAATTCTTAAAAGAGTTAAACATATGTCAGAGCCGAAATTTACCCAACCTGAGGACAAACGTAAGTGCACTTTCCGACTTATGCTTGACTTCTATCGACTAAACCCATTTATCTGACCATTCGGACCCGAAGATGTTTATTGAGGTCTTGTAATGTGTTTTAGTTGCTTTTTTTTGCTTGCGCTTGAGTGCTTGACTAACCCTGAACAATCTTTCACAAGCCCATATCCAATACAGTTCCAAGTGAGTTTTGAATTGATTTCAGTTACAATTGCTAGAGTACTCACTATAGTTCTATCAGGATTTAAAGTTCAATTGTTGAATCCGCAATTGGAGGGTAATAGCTTTGATATATATATTACAGAAGAGAAGCAAATCATCTGAAAAACAGAGGTGTTTAAGCTTCATTAACCTGCACAAAGGGGTGATGACTAAAACCAGCTGTGTTACTCATCTTTGCAAGAATTCTACTCATTCCTTGCATATAGTAAACAGGAGGGGGGGGGGTAAAGGATCCACCTGTTTCAGTCCCCCTTAACCTTTGAAAGCCAAATAAATCTCCATTGAGTGCTAAAGAGTAAGAGGGAGATGTCCGTAATCCAGTTTTTCATAGTGGAAGGGAAATTGGGAATTCAAGTGCTTGTAGCTTTGCCTTTCACAAATGCCCACTCCACACTGTCATTATGTTTTTCTCAAATCTAGTTTCATTAGGCACCTAGGAGAACAACCACTTCTCTTGTACTTACCAAGTCCTGGAATATCATGATGTTTTCCAAAATATATCTGCCTTTGATAGAAGCGCTTTGACTCGGACTGATGATATCAGGAAGCACACTGTCTGCCCTATCACACAAGATTTTGGAGATAATCTTGTAAACTACATTGCAACAAGCGATAGGACAAAATTCTGTCACCCCCAAAGGCTCTGCAACCTTTGGAATGAGGGTTAGAGATGTAGAATTTATTTGTCTGAGCAGCTTAACACTGGAGAAAAAAAATTGAAAACAGCATCTGTGAGAAGCTCTCCCACCACATCCCGGGCATCTTTGAAAAATTGGCTTGTGTACCCATCTGGACCCAGTGATTTATCCCCTGGAATAGCCAAAAGAGCATTCTTAACTTCACATTGCATCACAATGTTCTTTAGTCACCATTTTAACCTTCTTAACTGTAGGTATATATCAGAAACTCACCAGCCTGTAATTTTCGAGTGTCAATATAGCCAAATATGCATGCAAATGATTGAGAGCAGGCTGACATTAGAATGGTGCAGCAAGAACAAAATCAAAGTTGCATTAACAAGTAGTGATGGCTTGTGTATGTGCGCTTATATATATATCATCTTTGGAAAGTTAGGAACAAGAGCAGGATCGATAATGTCATGAATAGGCATTTAGGCAGTTAGGCCAGACAGAATAAGAAAGGAGATTATGAGCACTGTAAAATGTGGATCTCAACTAAACATTTCTAGTGCAGAAAAGGCGTGGCCACGAAGTGTGCTCCTAGGAGAGTGAGATAGCTTTTGAGTGTATCTCTTCTGTAAGATGGGTCTTTTTTTCCCCATCTGTTCTCGAGCTTGTAATATAGTTACATGTTTTTACCATAAAAATCTGTAGGCATATGAACCTGAGTACACCCTTATGGGTGAAATAACAGCTCCTCATAGTACTTCAAGAACACCTCCGTGATTTCATTCGGAACATTACAAGTTTTTCCCTCTGTATACTGTATTGTATTAACTCTAGTCATACTCATACTCCTGCGCACTTGCAAACTTCTGAGGAAGGCAGCAGAATTCTCATCCTTGTCAATCAACAATTTCATCTTCGATTGCTGAGCAAGGAACTGAATCTGAGCAGACTTTAGCTGAACTAGCTTAGCTCCGAGTTCTTTCTCTTTATTAATGCATATTCCGTAGGAGATATGTTACTTACATATTTTTTTTTTTTGTTGTTCGTGCAGGTATAAATTGAATATTGTTAGAGCGGGTAAAGATTTAACGAAAATAAGGAAAGCTGTCTGCGCTGGGTTTTTCTTTCATGCTGCAAAGAAGGATCAACAAGAGGGTTACAGAACCCTGGTTGAGAACCAACCTGTTTACATCCATCCTAGCAGTGCCCTGTTTAAGAGACAACCAGCTTGGGTCGTCTATCACGAGTTGGTCATGACTACAAAAGAGTATGTTAGGGAAGTGACTGCTATTGATCCCAAGTGGTTGGTTGAGTTAGCCCCTCGGTTTTTTAAAGCTGCCGATCCTACAAAAATGAGCAAGCGCAAGCGTCAAGAACGTATAGAACCACTTTATGATCGATACCATGAGCCTAATTCTTGGCGGTTGAGTAAAAGGCGTGGTTAATAATATGTAGTACTGAGTATTAGTCACTTTAATGGCTGAGGATGTAGATCTTAGATGAATATGGAGTGTTTGTTATATACACCTATCATGTTTATCATTTGCTTCTGCAGACATACTAAGATGGTTTTAATTACAAAGAGACATTGGAGCCACCATAAAGACGACATTGATTGTGCACAAATGGCCGAGGGATCGCACCCATATCTCGTCGTTGGAGTCGCAAAGCTGGTTGTACCTTACATTCAGAAAGACAGAATCAGGTCTAACATATTGGTTTGCCTAGCCATCAGGCAGCTTCGGGTTCATTTAGTTCAAATAAGTTCAGGTTTTAGTTTGCCTTATTTCAGGTGAACTTCAAGTTAAAGATTCTAGATTTCTAGTAGTATAGACTGTGTGCTCGGAACTACGAATTTGGGAGTTTTTTTTTTTTTTGTTAAATTAGTGCTGAAGTATGACGAAACTTGTACTCCAGCTCACTAGATTGTTTGAAATCGTAAGTAGTTTGATTACAATATAAAGTAGTTTATGTACGCTCGGTCAATATAAAGACTCAATACTTTCAATGGTTTAATCTTTTGTAAGGGTGAGAAACAATTCTACGAGTACTAAAAATAAAGCATCTCGTAACGTCATACATTATCTCCGGCCATTCTCCAAAAGCGTTGATATTCACAAGAACGAACAGATGAAGAAATGTCATTTTGACATACGGGTGTATAATTATTACAAGAAACAAGCCTTTTTAGCGACCGAGGAATTGGTCGCAAACCGGATTTTGCGACCAATTTTGGGTTGACGCATAAGGCCTAGTCGGAAACTTACGTCGTCGCTAAACCAACGCAAATTAACATATGAAAGGATGTTGGACTAGGGGTGGAGGATAATTGTTGACATACACATACATTGATACAACGTAAATATAAAATGTCACAAATTAAACACTAAGCATTTTTTTATAACAAACATTGATTAATTTTAAACATATTTATCATAACAATGAAAAATGATGATGAATTAAGCCCGTTTAACAGGGTCAAAGTTGGAGACAGCAACAACAACACCGATGATGCCAGTCAAGACGACCCCACCAGCAGTAATGCTAAGCAAGAAGTTCTTCAACGACGGTGACACCTCAGCCGCCTCCGCCACGTCAGGAACCATCATTGACGCAGTCAATGCAGCCGCGGTGAGCCCGCTAACAACCTTCTCCTTCATGGAAGCTTGGACCTTGAGTGCCACTACATTGGGCCTCCTCTGGCCCGTAAGTGTGGCCCGCTTTGGTAGTGGGCTGAAGAAGCTTGTCTTGGTGGTGCTGGTGATCGGTGTTGCCATCGAAACTGCAGAGAGGGAAGCCATTACGTACTATTTATTGTTTGGAGTAATGGTGAAGCTTCTTCTTGTTTGTTTGGTTTGGTTTGGTTTTGTTGGTGAAGCTGAGTTTTGAGGAAATGATATAAGTGAAGAGTAGAAAGAGTACGTAAGAAGATTGGGTGAATCTAATTGAGTTGAATGAGTGACTACCATGTCAGCTCGTCTTTAGCTCTATGTGGCTGTGGATTTGATAAGGTTAGATAAGGTTTTTCGAGTACTGATTTTGAGGGGCATTGGAGCAATAGCGGGATTAAAACACCGTTAGAAAAAAAAAAGTTAGAATTGTGAACTTGGGCTTGTCGAACGAAGGATTAAAACGAGTTTGAAAGTGAAACTCATTCATATTGCAATTCTGTCATTCTTTATCTCCTAGGTTCTAATTTATGTCTTAGTTTTTAGGAATTAAATTCATATTGCAATTTCAGATTTGGCGGAAATCACATTACGAAAGTGTTGTAGGCTTTGCTTTTAATATTTCTTAAAGTTAATCTCCTTCTTCCCTCGTTCTTTGTTTTTTGGGTACAAATGATGAGCAGATAATACTGCGGGGGTGGGGATATGAGAATTCAAACCCGCGACAACCCCCAAACACTTGTAACCAATAGGCCAACCTTCTCCCCTCATTTAAACATTACAGTAGCCCTCAATGATTGAAGAGACACATCCTTCTCATCTGCAAGTTGAAGCTCCGGTCCTAGTCAGCAGTAATCAACCAATGAGGATCGAGTGCCACGTCGTAGAGAGCATCCTGTAGTTAGTTGTAATTATAGTCAAAGTTTGTTAGAAGCAGTCAAAGTTTGTTATATATGCCAGCTGTACAAAGTTTGTTAGGAGCAGTTAATTATCTCATTGTATAAATAGTTCATTACTCTGTAAAAATGATTCTAAGTTTTTGTGAATAAAATTTTCATCTTTTCTCATTTTGCTGTGTCTTCTTTCTTACACTTTCATGGCTGATTCTGTTACTTTTATCATGGTATCAGATGGTAATGGTTAGATCCTGCGGATTTCTGAGAGTTTTCGCTTCCAATTTTCATTGAAACTTCTTCTTTCCTTTTTCACAAATCAAATGAACACATTTTCGCTGTTTTTTAGTGCATTTTTTCAGTGATTTTTCTGCCGAATTTGCAGAATTTTAGTGATTAAGTGAATTTTCTGTTGAGCGAAGTCTTTGCGAACAATTTGCGAAGAGTTTGCGACGGTTTTTCTGCATTTCTGCGGAATTTGGAGATTTTTGTCTGTAATCATTGCAGATTTTGGTTTGCGTACTCTTTACTCAGCTATTCGAACAGCTGACTTTGTGATTTTCATTGAAATCACATTTGGTAGATCTTTTGCTGGTGTTTCTGGTGTTATTGAAGAGTTTCGACTTTTCTAGTTGAAATAATAGGTGGCGAGTACTTCTCTTGTGGTTGTCAGTGGAATTTGGAATTTACTGAGATTCTTTTGGAAGATTTCAACAACTGTAGTTGAAATTTGTCAGTGACGACTGTTTCTTGGAGTTTGTCAGTAAAATTTACTGATTTTGGAGGTTTTGGTTTGCTGTGAAGTACAGCATCTTTTCCTGCAGGTTATTTTGGTTATTTTCAGTGAAATCACACTAAATTTGGTGTTTCTAAGGTTGTGGAGTGTTAGTGAAATTCCTGGTGAATTTTTGGAGAATTTCCTGGTGTTTGAGAATAATAGTGTGTTCGAGAAGTTTTCTGGAGATATTTTGGTTTACTCTCAGGATTATTTTTGACTGAAATTGGATTAGTCCTACAACTATGGCGCCTGAGTCAATTTCAAGCAACAATCCTCTGATTAATGCTCACAGAGATCCTTTCTACCTGCCTGGTGGAGATCTGAGCACTGTCAAACTGGTTACAACACCTTTCAATGGACAGAGTTACTTGAAATGGTCAAGAGCAGCAAAGATGTCACTGCTGGCAAAGAATAAATATGGATTTGTTCTAGGCACAGTTCCGAAGCCTGCTGCACATGACGAGCGTCTGCAGGACTGGCTACGAGTAGACTACACAGTCATGAGTTGGATTCATAACTCCATTGATCAACACATCTCTGACTGTCTACTGTGGGTTGATTCCTCGAAGCAACTGTGGGATGAGCTCAAGGAAAGATACAGTCTGTCGAATGCTCCTACTATCTACAGGGTTCGCAGAGATGCAAGCCAAACTGTACAGCAACCACATCAGTCTGTAGCTGCTTACTACAGTCAACTGAAGTCTGTACAGGAAGAATTACAGTCATTAGATCCTCTGCCCTCCTGTGACTGTGGAGCAATGTCAGCCTGCTCCTGCACTGTGTTGAAGAGAATCTCTGACAGAGATGAAAGGAACAACACCTTGGACTTTCTTATGGGATTGGATGAAAGATTCGACAATGTGCGTGATCATTTGCTTGCATTGGATCCATTTCCAACCTTGAACGTGGCTTTCTTCAAAGCTCAGCAGTTCGAATCTCAGCATCCTAATGGTGCCAGTACATCTGCAGATTCTAGCAGTAGTGCCATGGCAGCAAACCAGAGAAATCAGAGTTATCAGAGGTCGGAGATGTCGACTAACCACAGATACTCTGATTATGGAGGAGGTTACAACAAATTCTCAGATAATGGAGGATACAGCAAAGATTATACCAAGAAGACAAGATTCAATGCTGAAGAGAAGCCTCCTTTAACCTGCTACCATTGTGGCAGAGAAGGTCACACCAGGGCATATTGCTACAAGTTGAATGGACCACCTGGTAAAGGCAAGGGCATAGCTCGTGGAGGAGGTCGTAGCAATGGATATTCTGGTCGAAGATTTGCAGCAAATGTCGAAGAATACTCTGAGGATGAGGAGGAGTATGATACACCACTCTATGAAGATAGACATTATGCTTTGGACAGCAAACCAGTCTATGACAGTAAACCTGCAGCATCAGCAACAGTTGAGAATGCAGTCAACATAGATCCAGTAATGCTCAATGCATTGTTCCACAAGTTTGTCACCTCTATGCAGCCGCAAAAGCCTGACACTGATCACACTGCAGCACATGCAAATGCAGCATTCATTGATCATTCTGCAATTACACCTGAGCCAGGAATTGCAGGTATGGTCCACTCTTCTTCCAATGTCATTGCCTGTCATGCTTTTACTGGTAATACATGGATAGTAGATTCAGGGGCTTCGGATCATATGTCTCACATAAAAGAACACTTTTCAAACTTGCATAAATTGACAAAATTGATCAAAGTATCTCTGCCTGATGGATCTATGAAACTGGTCACTTATGCTGGTGATATTCAATTAACTGCTGCCATATGCTTAAAGAATGTACTTTACATTCCTGAATTTAAGCATAACCTGTTGTCTGTGGGTAAATTGTTAGCTGATTCCAATTTATCTGCTGAATTTTCTGCTGGTAAATGCATTTTCCAGGACCTTTCCACTAAAGAGGTTGTTGGAACTGGTTTCAGAGAAGGAGGAGTTTATCACATTTCTCCATCTGCTGATACTATACTTTCTGATTCCTGTATCATAAATAAGCATGCTTCATGTAATGCCAGTAGTTCTGATAGCAGCAATGTATTTCTTTTTCATCAGAGATTAGGTCATAGCTCTCTTTCTAAGATGAAACATGTACCAAATCTTCTGTTAAGAAATGTTACTGATCTAAGCTGTGATGCTTGTATGCTTGCAAAGCATCATAAGCTTCCTTTTTCTCTTAGTATTTCTCATGCTAATGCACCCTTTGATCTGGTACACATGGATTTATGGGGTCCTTACAAAGTTAAGACCATCACTGGTACAACTTATTTCCTTACAATTGTCGATGACAACACTAGAGTCACATGGCAACTCTGCTCAAAGACAAAACCCAAGTGGTTGGAATCATTTCCAGTTTTTTAGCCTATGTCACAAATCATTTTCATACCACTGTCAAGTTTGTCAGAAGTGACAATGGGAGAGAAATACTGCAACAGCACTGTGGGAGTTTATTTTCTGAAAAAGGGATCGTCCATCAAACTAGCATTGCAGGCATTCCCCAGCAAAATGGCAGGGTTGAACGCAAACATAGGCACCTGCTTGATACAGCCAGAGCCATTAGATTTCAAGCTAACTTGCCTAAGAAGTTTTGGGGAGAAATGATTTTGGCAGCAACTCACTTGATAAATATGATGCCATCTTCTGTTCTCAATTGGAGAGTACCATCTGAAGTATTGTTTGGGAAAGCAGTAGATTACTCACCTTTGAGGGTGATAGGATGCTTGTGTTATGCTGCAGTACATAGTGGAGACAAGTTTGAGCCAAGAGCAAGACGAGCTGTGTTAGTTGGCTACCCATTTAGGCAAAAAGGATACAAGTTATACGACTTGGACAGTCATCAATTGTTCACAAGCCGAGATGTGATTTTTAAGGAAACAGTATTTCCTTATAAAAATCAATCTGACAACATTACAAAGCTGCATAATCCCTTGTTACCTGATTCATATGGTTCAGGAGTCGATGAGACTCATGATATGATGCATTTCCTGCAACCAGACATGAACAATGGTTCACAGTCAACCCCAGATTCTGCAGCGCCATCCACCACTGATGTTATTAATGAGAATTTCCTGCAACATGAGGAGCATTCACCTGCTCATGACAACATCCCTCCTGGCATTACTGCAGCACAACCTGAAAATGCAAGAAGATCCACAAGAAACAGGCAACCTTCTGTCTGTTGGAGTAGGTGTCCTCCGACAATAATGCGTTGACTAATTAAATCTAATTAGGAATAAACCTGGGATATATTATATATATTAAGTCAGTTGATTAACGTAAATCGATAACGGTTGGCTGGCTAGAGTTTGACGTTATTGTCGTTTTGACGGCGGTAATCAACTGATCCCTCCCGGTCACACTAATAAAGATAGTTTCTCCAGAAGATATTATATTTGTATTTAATACAATATAATATAAACCCTAATGTATCAGTTAAAGAGTTAACTGATTATGTCGGATAGTGTTTTAAGAGTTCTGAACTCAAGTCGAATAAATTATAGTTTTTGTGTAAATTGTCAAAATTGACAATTAGCTATTTAAATTACAAAGAGTTGTAATTTTAGCTTAAAATGATGTAATTAGTAATTATTATATAGAGATATAATAATTAACTAACACTTAAAGAAATAAGTGTACAAATTATACCCAAAATGTAACATAAGATGTTAAGGGGTATATTTAGTAAGGGCAAAATGGTCATTTTGCCACCACCACTATATATAATGTGTTTTGTGGTCAAAACACATTACTTACATCATTTTTCACAAATACAACAAGTTTTAGAGAGAGGATTTGAGAGAAAACCCTTCTTTTTCTCTAAAAATCAGCCAACTTCAAACACCTTCTAGATCAAGTTTTCTTCATTGCATGTCAATAAAAACTTGATCAAAACACTTTACTAAACCTAGAATAACATTAGCTAAAGTGTTAGCTAATTTTATTTTGGTTTTAGGGTTAAAATCTCATAAAAACTAGTCTTTTAGTGAGATTTTTGGAGAGCTTCTTTGGTGGATCAAGAGAGGAGGTTTCCTAACTTGGAAACTCAAGACTAAGGAGGAGGATCCCCATTAATTAGCAGCTCAAGATCCTTCTTTTGAAGGAAGGTCAAAATTCCTCTTCATTAAGGTATAAAAATATGTTTTATCACCTTATTTATGCTTTAATCTTACATGCAACAAAAGATCCTAGCTAAACTTAATTAGGGGTAATTAAGTACTAATTAGAGGAGTCTAATTAGGGGCTAAATAACTTTCATGTGGTATCAGAGCATCGGTTTAAGTTGCATGTTAATTTTAAGCTTTAATTAGGTTAATTGGTAACTTAATTAATTTTTAATGATAAAAATTGGTTTTATCATATAAACTAAAGTTGCATGTGATGTTTTGGGCATGTGGATGCTCCAACCGAAATTATGGTATTTTAGGAATTTATTTGCTATTTTTTGCTTATTTTTGGTTGTTTTTACAAGATTTATGCTATTTTCTAATTAATTGGTAATTAGATTAACATGCATGTTGATTTTTGTAATTTAAGAAATTTATAATTTTTCCAGAATTATAATGAGTATAATTTCCAGAAATTATTTCATAATTTTAATTGGCCATTTGTTATTAATTAGTAATAATATAAATGGTGGAAAATTGATTTCTTAAGAGAAAATGACCAAAATAATTTTGCATATTTTGTCCTTAATAAGCTACTGGTTGTGAGCTTAAATCACATAATGAAATAATTTCTAAATTTTTTTTCATAATTAGTTATGATTTATTTAGATATTTTCGGGTTTATTATGTGTTTTTTGGACAAATAGTTAGCAAATACAATCAAATTAAACTAATTAATTCAATTTTAGTGGAGACTAAATATTGAAAAACTAATTTGTTGGTGGTTAGTTTAAACTTAAAAGGTGTTTTAAGTGTTGATTATTGATTCTAATAAGTTAGAATCGGAAATTCCTAAATTTACCGGGTTGCTTGTACTGTAAAGTTGAAAATCTGATTTTCGGTCTTATTTGCATGATTCTAAGTATAGTATGGCCATAGAGTACTATAGTATCGGTACTGTACCGAAATGTAAGGACGGTATCCGATTCATTTGTAATAATTGCGATCTCGTATCGCCGGTTTGTAATAATATTTAATTTCCTTATTTTTCAAAAATGTATAATAGGATAGTCCATATGTACATTTGTTTATATTGAAGACCGACGCTTTTCACGGAGCCAATAGTTGGTGACTCGAGATCGAATTGAAGACGGAGCCTTTGAAGCTTTTGAAGCCTAGTTTAGGTTTAATTGCTTTTATTAGGTTCTAGTCTTATGGCCATACTAGGACTTGGATTTATTTGATGCATGCTTGGTTTAATTTTCGCACAATTATAACCAAACGCAAATCCCACATTGTCATATCCATTATCCGCGACTCGCTAGAATTAGTTCACTTAAAAGCGATAGATAAAATATGACAAGATCTCTCACAAAAAAAATTAAAATCGAGATTTAGTCCTTCCACAATTCACACCTATGCAACCCTTGTTCATTAGGGGCACGCTCGCCCTAGCGGGGTGTTTCCTTTTTACCTTGGGGGAGTAGGTTAATAAAGAGTTATTACGAGTGAATTTTGGTTTAATCTTGACGTGATTTGTAATACAAGTCTTGCAATCCGGGACTAAAGGATTGATTTAGTTGAAATCGATCAACCGAGAGTTCTAAGTGTAGAATCAATCATGAGTTGGTTCACCGAAATTACATAAATTTAGGATGTATCGCCCTCCGCGTGCCTAGATTTATATAAGATCGGATCTCGGAATCGTTTATATAATTTAGAGAGATCATTATATAAATGCCTAAATTCACAAATAATTATTTTAATGTGAATTTGACGATGAATTTAATCGATTGTTTTTCCCACGTTGTAGTTTAAAGTCAAAAATGGCTCAAATGTCCAATTCAGTAATATCCAAAGACTCCTGGCTTCGTAATTTTATGGAAAAGAATGAACTAAAGGAGGATGGAAGCAATTTTACTGATTGGGAGTTAAACCTGCGATTAGCCCTTCAATCTGATAGAAAACAACGTTTTCTATACGAACCCCCAATTCCCGCTCCAGGTCCCGATGCCACCCCTGATATGATACAAATGTATGAAGAGTACAAGCATGAATCTGACCAGATTAAGAATGTATTGATTTTTGCTATGCACCCGCGTTTACAGAAACGCATGATTGATTTCAGTGCGTATCAAATATTCGCTCGGCTTACGACTAGTTTCTCGCAAAAGCCGCGAATACTTCAATACGAAGCAGCTTCGAGTTTCTTTGAGACTAAGCTCTCAAAGGGCCAACCAGTTGGTCCTCATATTCTCAAATTTATTGAGAATGTTGAAACTCTTGAGAAGTTAGGATGCCCAATTTCTGAAGATTTTGCGGTATACCGTCTGCTTAATTCTTTGCCTGCAACATTCGATCCTTTTAGGACGAATTACAACATGAATGATTTAAAGAAAAATCTTCATGAATTGCATGCCATGCTTGTACAACATGAGAGGGATTTGGTGTCAAGTGGGAGCGCGAATAAAGATGTTTTATCCATGGCGGTAAAACAAAAAGGGAAGTTCAAGAAGGGTGCGGGGAAGGGTAAGAAACCCGCGCGAGGCAAAGGAAAAGGAAAAGTTGCTTCGGGCAACAATTCTATTGCTAAGAGAGGCGCGACTCCTGAACAAAAATGCTTCCATTGTGGAAATTTCGGCCATTGGAAGCGAAATTGCCCACAGTACCTGGAGGAGAAGAAGTCAAAACCAGGTATATATATGATAGACATTAATTATGCAAGTACCACGTCCTGGGTATTGGACACTGGATGTGGATCTCACCTTTGTAATCACTTGCAGGGGCTGACGAAGGCACGTCGGCTGGCAAAAGGTGAAGTTGACCTCCGTGTCGGGAATGGAGCTAAAGTAGCCGCCGTATCAGTAGGAACGTATATTCTGTCACTGGCCTCTGGGCTAGAGTTGTATCTAAATAACTGCTATTTTGTACCAACTCTAAGTAAGAATATAATTTCGGTTTCTGTTTTAGACGCTGAAGGTTTTGAATTTTCAATACGAAACAACAGTTGTACCTTCTCGTTTAATGATATGGTGTACGGAACAACCAAATCTATAAACGGTATTTACATTTTAGATTTGACAAATGAGGTCTATCATGTAACAAATAAAAAGCTCAAAATAGGAGATCCCGATCAATCCTACCTTTGGCATTGTCGTTTAGGGCATATAAACGAAAAACGCATTGAGAGACTCGTAGCCAATGGAGTTCTCAAACCATTTGATTTTGGATCATATGGAACATGCGAATCTTGTCTTATAGGCAAGATGACTCGAGCACCTTTTTCAGGAAAAGGAGTACGAGCCAGTGATTTATTGGCCCTCATTCATACAGATGTTTGCGGTCCAATGACAATCACTGCTAGAGGAGGTTATGACTACTTTGTCACTTTTACAGATGATTTTAGTAGATATGGCTACATCTACCTAATTAAATATAAAAGTGAGGTACTTGAGAAATTTATAGAATTTCAAAAGGAAGTAGAAAACCAATTAGGAAAGAAGATCAAGGCCTTACGATCAGATCGGGGAGGTGAATATCTCAGTAATGACTTTGATATTCATCTGAAAGACTGTGGAATCATATCACAGCTTACACCTCCTGGTACACCACAATTAAATGGTGTAGCCGAAAGAAGAAACCGTACCCTGTTGGATATGGTTAGATCAATGATGAGTCAGACTGAGCTTCCTGATTCATTCTGGGGTTTTGCTCTCCAAACTGCCATTTTCACACTCAATAGATGCCCGACTAAATCAGCTCCGAAAACTCCATATGAGTTATGGAGAGGAAAAGTTCCGAACCTCTCATTTATCAAGATCTGGGGTTGTGAAGCATATGTCAAAAATAAGACTGACAATAAGCTTGCACAAAGATCTGATAAATGTCTCTTTGTAGGTTATCCTGTACATACTCGAGGATATTACTTCTACAATCGTCTAGAGAACAAAGTTTTTGTGTCTCGAGATGCTGTCTTTTTAGAAAAGGAATTTATTTCTAAAAGACAGAGTGGGAGAAAATTTGAACTTAGTGAAGTTCAGGAGCCACAAATGCATAATGAGGCTCAGGATGTTTTGCCAGAAGACATTCCTGAATCGTCTAACTCTGTGGTTCCATTTTCCACTCCTAGAAGGTCAGGCAGATCAAGCCACCCACCAGATCGATACCTAGGTGTGATCGAGGATGGTGGTGATCACTTTTTGCTTCTAGAAAGCAATGAGCCTGCAACCTACAGAGCAGCCATGACTGGACCGAATTCTGCTAAATGGCTGGAGGCAATGAAATCCGAGATAGATTCCATGTACGAGAATCAAGTATGGGACTTGGTTAACTTGCCTGAAGGAACCAAGGTTCTTCAGTGCAAATGGATCTTTAAGATCAAGACCGGCATGGATGGAAATCAAGATATTTTCAAAGCTCGATTGGTAGCTAAAGGTTTCACACAAGTTCATGGTTTAAACTATGACGAGACCTTTGCGCCAGTTGCAATGCTTAGATCTATTCGGATAATCTTAGCGATTGCTGCTTTTCATGATTATGAGATATGGCAGATGGACGTTAAAACCGCCTTCCTAAATGGGTTTTTGGAAGAGGAAGTGTATATGACACAACCTGAGGGTTTTATTGATCCAAACAATCCTAAGAAAGTTTGCAAACTTAAGAGATCCATTTATGGTCTTAAGCAAGCATCTCGGAGTTGGAACCATCGGTTCAACCATGTGATTAAACAAAATGGTTTCACTCGAAGTGTCGAGGAACCTTGTTTATACATGAAATTTAGTGGGAGTAAAGTAACTCTCCTAATCCTATATGTAGATGACATATTACTCATCGGGAATGATATCCCCATGCTTAACTCCGTTAAGGACTGGCTCGGGAAACATTTCCAGATGAAGGATTTAGGAGAAGCGCAACGCATCCTAGGTATTCGGATTTACAGAGATAGATCAAAAAGAATACTAGCGTTAAGTCAAGAAACTTATATTGATAAGATTCTTGACAGGTTCAATATGAAAGACTCTAAAAGAGGCTTTTTACCTCTGGGAAGTGGGATAACTTTGAGTAAATCTCAATGTCCAACTGAACCTGAGGATATTGAACGCATGAAATCGAAACCTTACGCTTCCGCAATCGGTTCGATCATGTATGCTATGATGTGTACGCGTCCAGACGTGTCATATGCTTTGAGTATGACAAGTCGTTACCAAGCCAATCCAGGCGAGAGCCACTGGATAGCCGTTAAGAACGTCCTTAAATACCTAAGAAGGACTAAGGACACGTTCTTAGTTTATGGAGGGGATTCTGAGCTTCGTGTAGAGGGTTATGCGGATGCTAGTTTCCAAACAGATCGAGATGATTCAAAATCTCAATCAGGATATGTTTTCATACTGAATGGTGGAGCTATATGCTGGAAGAGCACCAAGCAATCGGTGACTGCGGATTCTACAACGGAGGCTGAGTATCTTGCGGCGTCAGAAGCTGCAAAAGAGGCAGTTTGGATCCGGCAATTCCTGGAAGGATTAAATGTAGTCCCTACAGCAGCGGATCCTATTCCAGTCTATTGCGACAACAGTGGAGCAATAGTTCAGGCTAAAGAGCCTAAATCTAGTAACAAATCTAGACATGTACTCAGGAAGTTCCATGTAATTAGAGACTTTGTGGAACGAGAAGATATATCGATTTGTAAGGTTAGGACAGACGATAATATCGCTGATCCTTTAACCAAACCATTATCACAGGCTAAACACAATGGTCATATTGCCTCGATGGGTTTGAGGCGTATGCCTGACATGTGTTAGATTATATGTTGTAATAGTTAATAAGTGTATTACCTTTTACATATATGATAATTAAATTCATCGTTTTAAGTTTTATTGAACTCTTTTATTAATTCAGTTTTAATAAAATGCTGAATTATATATATGCTCTGTTGATTCCTAATAGGTCGTGGAGACGATTTGAACCCTATTAAGTGAACAGGATTAACAGTGTATGCTGTCTCTAGTCATAAAATGAGGTGACGTCTCAATTGACTAGATTGTAAGTCGGTTGATGACTAGTTCAATGATCATGGATTCATAGAGATGAATAACCGATTACATAGACGGACTGTAGTTGACACTCTGTCAGACATTTGACCAATTATAGAACCTTTGTGTCTGGTCGTGACGAGGTAATCTATATTATTCCTATTAGTCGATTCTTTCGACCTGAGATTGTTTGTCTGAGTTTATGCAGCAGGCGGTGACTTTGATTTATGTTCTAAGTCGTGCCGTAAAAGGAGGCTAAAAGGGCTTCTATTGGGTCATTACCTACTGTATGAAACAAAGAAAATATGTCAAGACGGGATTGTCCACCCACGTCAGGGTATAATATCTTTGGGCCACTCGAGGAATTGTGACTGAAATGCGTGGCCACGCTCGGAAGAGATCTATGATAGATATTCCGGTAAGACAGTCATAATCCAGATCGAGAAAACCACTTTTGATAAAGATCCAATGCAAGTTCGACCTGAAAGATACTTCGCATTGAGTGGGAGATGTAACGGACAAGAGAATCGGTAACGCATGACTTGTCTCGGACAAGTGGGAGATTGTTGGAGTAGGTGTCCTCCGACAATAATGCGTTGACTAATTAAATCTAATTAGGAATAAACCTGGGATATATTATATATATTAAGTCAGTTGATTAACGTAAATCGATAACGGTTGGCTGGCTAGAGTTTGACGTTATTGTCGTTTTGACGGCGGTAATCAACTGATCCCTCCCGGTCACACTAATAAAGATAGTTTCTCCAGAAGATATTATATTTGTATTTAATACAATATAATATAAACCCTAATGTATCAGTTAAAGAGTTAACTGATTATGTCGGATAGTGTTTTAAGAGTTCTGAACTCAAGTCGAATAAATTATAGTTTTTGTGTAAATTGTCAAAATTGACAATTAGCTATTTAAATTACAAAGAGTTGTAATTTTAGCTTAAAATGATGTAATTAGTAATTATTATATAGAGATATAATAATTAACTAACACTTAAAGAAATAAGTGTACAAATTATACCCAAAATGTAACATAAGATGTTAAGGGGTATATTTAGTAAGGGCAAAATGGTCATTTTGCCACCACCACTATATATAATGTGTTTTGTGGTCAAAACACATTACTTACATCATTTTTCACAAATACAACAAGTTTTAGAGAGAGGATTTGAGAGAAAACCCTTCTTTTTCTCTAAAAATCAGCCAACTTCAAACACCTTCTAGATCAAGTTTTCTTCATTGCATGTCAATAAAAACTTGATCAAAACACTTTACTAAACCTAGAATAACATTAGCTAAAGTGTTAGCTAATTTTATTTTGGTTTTAGGGTTAAAATCTCATAAAAACTAGTCTTTTAGTGAGATTTTTGGAGAGCTTCTTTGGTGGATCAAGAGAGGAGGTTTCCTAACTTGGAAACTCAAGACTAAGGAGGAGGATCCCCATTAATTAGCAGCTCAAGATCCTTCTTTTGAAGGAAGGTCAAAATTCCTCTTCATTAAGGTATAAAAATATGTTTTATCACCTTATTTATGCTTTAATCTTACATGCAACAAAAGATCCTAGCTAAACTTAATTAGGGGTAATTAAGTACTAATTAGAGGAGTCTAATTAGGGGCTAAATAACTTTCACTGTCAAGCTGAATCAGTTCAACTGTAGAGGAGCACCATCTTCTGTCTTGCCTACTTCTGAGGCTCATACATCTATCAGCACTGAGCTCCTTTCATTAGTCGATTTCACTGCATATTCTGATGATTATGTAGCTTCTCTCAACAATGTCTTAACCCAAACAGAACCTTCAACATATGCTCAAGCCAAACAAGATCCTAAGTGGGTTCAAGCAATGGAAACAGAGTTGCAAGCTTTAGAACAAAACCACACTTGGGAAATTGTGCCTTTGCCACAGGGTAAGAAGGCCATAGGTGCCAAATGGGTCTATAAGATAAAGTTCAAAGCAGATGGAACAGTGGAAAGATATAAGGCTCGATTAGTTGCAAAAGGATACAACCAAGTTGAAGGCAAAGATTACAAGCACACATTTAGTCCTGTTGCTAAACTGACTACAGTGCGCACTCTGATTGCTATTGCAGCAGCTAAGGGTTGGTTCCTGCATCAACTAGATGTTAATAATGCATTTCTTCATGGTTTCTTAGACGAAAAAGTGTACATGAAGCTTCCAGAAGGCTATGGCAAAGGAAAGCCTGGAGAAGTGTGTCATCTGAAGAGGTCATTATATGGTTTGAAGCAAGCTTCACGACAATGGAATGTCGAATTATCCAAATTTCTGATCAGACAAGGCTTCATACAGTCCAAATCAGACTACTCCTTATTCACAAAAAGATCATTGCCTGGTGATTTTATAGCTGTATTAGTTTATGTGGATGATTTACTAGTGACTGGTAACAGTATATCAGAAATCAAACACTTGAAATCTCTCTTGCACACAGCTTTCACCATCAAAGACCTTGGAGACATGAGGTACTTTCTTGGAATAGAAGTATGCAGAACACAGGCTGGTATCACATTGAATCAAAGAAAGTACATCATTGACATCTTGGAGCAGAACCATATGGAAAACTGCAAGCCAGCTGCATTTCCATTACCTACTGGTTTAAGGCTCTCTACAGAAGATGGTGAGGAACTAGCAGAACCTGAAGTTTATAGGAGGCTAGTGGGAAAATTGTTGTATCTGAATCTCAGTAGACCTGACATTTCTTACTCAGTCCAACAGTTGAGCCAATTTTTACAAGTTCCTCGCTTACCTCATCTACAAGCAGCTCTGTACCTGGTTAGATATCTGAAAGGGACAATGAATACAGGGTTGTTTTACTCAGCACAGTCAGATTTGACAATGAGTGCATATTGTGATGCTGATTGGGGATCCTGTGCATTCACAGGAAAATCACTGACAGGTTTTTGTGTGTTTTTGGGAAAGTCACTTGTGTCATGGAAAACGAAGAAGCAACAAACTGTAAGTAAATCAAGTGCTGAAGCTGAATACAGAAGTATGAGTCAGACTGCAGCTGAACTTGTTTGGTTGGAGACTTTAGTCAAAGATTTCCTGGTTCAAGTTCATCTGCCTATCAAGCAACATTGTGATAATAAATCTGCACAGCATATAGCCGCCAATCCAGTTTTTCATGAGCGGACTAAACACATACGTCTGGATTGCCATTACATCAGAGAAAAGATACAAGAAGGCTTAATACAGACAACACATGTCTCGACCAACTTGCAACTGGCAGACATCATGACAAAAGCTCTAGGAGCTGTACAACATAAGTTTCTATCCGAACAGTTAGGCCTCGTATCTTCTTCTACAAGTTTCACTTGAGGGGGGGATGAAGAGACTCATCCTTCTCATCTGCAAGTTGAAGCTCCGGTCCTAGTCAGCAGTAATCAACCAATGAGGATCGAGTGCCACGTCGTAGAGAGCATCCTGTAGTTAGTTGTAATTATAGTCAAAGTTTGTTAGAAGCAGTCAAAGTTTGTTATATATGCCAGCTGTACAAAGTTTGTTAGGAGCAGTTAATTATCTCATTGTATAAATAGTTCATTACTCTGTAAAAATGATTCTAAGTTTTTGTGAATAAAATTTTCATCTTTTCTCATTTTGCTGTGTCTTCTTTCTTACACTTTCATGGCTGATTCTGTTACTTTTATCAATGATTTTCCGTTTCTTTATTGCATTTCTTGTACACGCGTGTGGGACTACTGACTACATTTTGTAGAAATTCTACCCTTTTACCAATCATTTTTGCGCCTCTTCAGAGTTGTTAAAGTATGAATTCTCGTGTCAAGTGGAATTTATACTTGACTTTATAGTCTATACCTAAATATTCAAATATGAATACCGAGGTACCTGTACGGTTGAGCTGAATTGAAATAGAGGAAAATCACGTCTGACCCGTACTACGTCTGACCCGTACTCGATATACACCCATACCTATACGGGCTATATGATTATGTTACTCTACGTGATTGTGGAATCTTGGGTTTCTTTGTAATTCTTAAAAGAGTTAAAACATAACCGAAATTCACCCAAGTTGACCGAGGACAAACCTAAGTTGCACACTTTCCGACACATGTTTGACTCCGATTGACTAAAATGGTCGCATTGATAGTTTGGGGATCGGAGCAGGAGAGAGATTCCTTGATAAATGTGTGCCTTTCATCCTGTAGTGGAGTATATGCGAAGATACTCGGAACTCGATTAGATTGTAGGTAGGAAAATGCTACACATACAAGGAAAAGGCTACACATACAATGGCTGTATGTGCATCTTCATACAACTCCCTATAATTGGTCCAAATATAATATAATAATTATAATAAATGAAAAGATTCCATATTCAAATAAACTAGTTTTAAACCCGTGCGTTGCACGGCTAAAATATTATATCTTTAGACGTATGTAATGATCATTTTCTTATCTTTTAAATCAAAGTTGTAGTATCATCCTTATTTTTATTGCCTCCCGTATTATACATTTTTTTAAAAAAAGTCTCAATCTTGACGATAAATCTCACCGAAATTCATACTTAATTTTTCAAAAAAAAATGTGTGAATGTATCTTCTACTGAAATACATTTCGACATGAACTTGATGATACATGTATCATAATAGTCTCATATACGTAGCCCAAGTTATGATAGATCATATTATGTTTCATGTAATTAACTTTATGTTAAAGTTTAACAAATATTGGACTCTTTCTGGTGCATTTTTTTCATTTCTAGTGTGTTGTGGGAATTTCTTAATTCATAGACGCACCTTATGCATTTGTCAAAAACATTTTTCACTAAAGTATTAAACTTGTCAATATATCTCAACCAAATTCATACTTCACTAAATTTTTACAAAATATGTGTGAATGGATCTTATATTAAAGTACATTTTAACTCGAATTTAATGATACATGTATCATAATATTCTGGTATACGTAGCCCAAGTTATAACAAATTATATATGTTTCATGTAAGATAATTTTATATGAGAGTTTTACAATAATTGGACTCTCTCTGTGCATTTCTTCATTTCTAATGCGTTGTGGGAATTTCTTGATTTATAGACGCGCCGTATGCATTTGTCAAAATATTCCACGTAACTTTTCAAAAACATATGTAAATTGATCTTATATTGAAGTACATTTCGATACGAATTTATTGATACATGTATCATAATTTTATGGTATACGTAGCCCAAGTGATAACAAATTATACATGTTTCATGTAGATAACTGTATGTGAGAGTTTCACGGTAATTGGACTCTCTCTTTGCATTTCTTCATTTCTAATGCGTTTTGGGAATTTCTTGATTTATAGACGCGTTGTATGCATTCGTTAAAAAAACTTCCACGTAACTTTTTAAAAACATATGTAAATGGATCTTATATTGAAATACATTTCGACACGAATTTATTAATACATGTATCGTAATATTCTGATATACGTAGCCCAAGTTATAACAAATTATATATGTTTCATGTAGATAACTTTACGTTAGAGTTTTACAAATATTGGACTCTCTGTGTGCATTTCTTCATTTCTAGTGCGTTGTGAGAATTTCTTGATTTATAGAGCGCCGTATGCATTTGTCAAAAGCCTCTTTTATATATATATATTGATTTGAATTCTGAATTATTAAAAAAAAAAGAATATTAAAAAAGTGCAAGTGGATGCAAAGTAGTTTCCAACGTAAAGTTTCGATTTCCAAGTTCCATTTATATTTGCTACTTCCCGAGGTATTTCGTTGAATAACATTCACTGGAAATACTGATACTAAATATAATATGTTGAAACTAACGGTGAGACGTTATATGCAAGGACGTAATTGTCTGATACTAATTTTTCAAACACTGAAACTAGAAATTATTAAAAGGAATTAATGATAATTTGAATTGATACTAAACAATAAATTTATGTTACTATGAATATATCTAGAATAAAAATGCCAAGTAATAATATTTCAAATAGATAGATACAATTCAAGTAGCGGGCATCGACTCGGGAGGACAAGAGAACATTATGTTCATAAAAAATAATTTGACGATTATGGGGGTATCACAACTCTATGATTTTGAGTTTAACATACATATATTTTTACCTCTACCGTTCATACACTTAAAGTACTTGGAGTTATTGTGCGATTGTATGCATTTTGCATCGAATGAATAATAATGTTATGCGTCAATTGGTTTACTTGGCTTTCTATTGTGAGCTAGATAATATTTTTAGTTGTTTATAGATCCACACAATAAAACGAAAAGATGCATACATAAAAAAGTGGCATTGTAATGTAAATAATTGATTCATTTATGTAGCAATGATCAAAATAATTTATTTTTGTGCATGGTCAAATGTGAACAAATGTGCTGGCATGATAAAGTATTCAGAGTCATGCTTGTGTGTAATCACAACATTAGACCATCTCCAATGGGGGTCTCAAGATGGGTCTCAAAGAGGAGCGAGAGGATTTTTTCTCAATGGAGAATTATTTGATGGGTCTCGTGTTTAGAGACGGTCTCTGTTTTTAGAGATCGTCTCATTGTCAATGAGACCCTACTTTTGCCAAAAATAGATTTTAAAATAATTTAATATGTTTAAAGCTCAACTATAGAGACCCATCTCAAAATTTTACCAATGAAATATAGGGTCTCAAAGTGAGTCTCAAAATTTGAGACAACATAATTTTGGAAATAATTTGTATTTGAGACTCAAGTTGAGTCTCACCAATAAAGATGCTCTTATATATCAATTAAACTTATTGAGATTTTTATGTATGCATTTGTTTAATAGTAGCAAGTATCGTTATGGGGGTAGAGTTGTTAAGGTGTGTTTAGGTTTGAATAATAGATTACCTTATAGCATTTTTATTAAAGTTGATACTAAATTTGAAAGTCTGGTACATAAAATAGTGTAATTGTATTGTAATGTTTGTAATTTATTATAGCTAGTTTCATAGTAAGAATAGGTTCAAAAGCAATTCCAAACAAAACTTGACATTGTGTTAGCTACCCTTACGAATAATACATATATCGTTTTGAAGTGATTTTATAATTGTAGGTTGTCAACACGTAAAATTCAAAATTGTCACAAGTAAACATGTTTGTGATTTTGTCGTAACGTTTATTTTATGTGTTGGTTTCATTTATATGTGTTTTTGCATTATTTCGATCGTGTACACCGTTGTCTAGTTGAATTTCATATTGGTCAACAATTTCTTTATATTTGGCCAAGTCCTTATTAAGATAGGACAAATTCTATCCATTAACATTTAAGTCAATAGTTTGTTCCCATCTCCCGGAACCATATAGACATTCGGCGATACTATATAAATCGGGTACATGAGAATAAAAATTAAAAACTGAAACTATTTAAAATGTATTCACCTACTTACGAAACTAAATAAGTTATATGTATTAAATAAAAATCACATTTGATACTAAATAAAATATTTTGTGGTTTCATATAATTACGTCACAGGTTGAAGCGATGAAGATAAAATTATCATCAAAGTTCAACATGCGTCAGGTTCTCTCTAATATATAAATACAAATACTCAATTTTGTTACAAAACCTATTTCCAAAACTTAAAAACACATCTTTATATCTTATCCTTATAGAAATAACAATGAATGAACAAGGTATAAATTATCTCCAAATGAACGAGTTAGAAATTTTTCTCCGGGGTATTGAAGATTATAAAACGTTGAAAATGAATCAATAAGAGTAAGCGTTACTAAAACATGAAGAATTCAGTCCATTGAAAATCGCATTAGTTTATATGAAATATGTTTTTTGTTTTAGGTCGGTAGTTTTTTTGTTTTATTTTGATTATTCTACGCTTGATAATAATGTTAATGATGGATGTCTAAGGTTGAAGATGACAATGGTGGGAGGAAAGGTTTATCAATATAAATCATAATACTAGCCAAACAAATATGATTCTATTTTTAATTGTTACATTAAATACTTAGTTTTTGGGTTTCCAACATCCTCACCTTTTTTTTCCCTCCAAAGCATCAAACATTTCCCTCCAAGAAAAAATAATTTTTTTCTAACATGGTTAGGTGTCACTTTATGATTGGGTTGTATATAAGATTCACATACAATTGTTGTATGTGTAGCATCTTCCTTGTATGTACGAGTCTAGGCTGAATTTGTAGTTGTCATTTCTCACTTCGCTGATTCTAATACCTAATTTTCCATTGTAGTGCTATTTCATATTTGTCCAATTCAAAGCCAAGAGAACGAAACATTCAATAATGCAAATTGGACCAAATTAAATGATGTCCAAGCCAAAATGCCAAAAAAAAACACAAAGAAACAGAAATGCAACGCATAAATCAGAGACTGAGTACTTCTTCAAATTTTATGCACAACAAGGAATGACATGGACGGTGATTCGAGCAACCAACGTGTAACACGATGAACAAAATGAGGGCCGGGCCGGGTCACGACGGGACCATAAATATTGTACCCAGAATCCAGTAGCGCAATAATGATCACTGCTGGAGTACTTTCCTTTCAAACTCTCCCCACTACGTTCTGTTCTCAGAGGATGGAGTAACTCATAAGCTTTTTATGGCATTATTACTACTTGTAGAAATAAAGCATGCTTTTGCAAGGGTGAGATTCCTTTCTACTGCAAATGGAGTAAATTATAACGTCATACATTTACCTCCAAAATTGAAAGCTTGTTAAACGTTACATCAAGCTTACCTAAGGTACACTGCATGCGCATATATTGTACTGTATCCAGATACACTTGATATAAATCTTGTTCGAGTCGTTATATATGTTCGGGTTGAGTCGTTTTAGTTTGGTTTGAGCCATTGTTGGGTCGAGTTTCAAGTTTACATGTGGCTGATGGAGTGATGGGTTGCCGAATAATTCATCGAGTTGTTTTAGGTTCAACACGTATGGTTCAAAATTTTCTAACGCGCGCTTATAATGTTAATTTTATTCACTAAACTGTTATATTAGATACGGAATAGTAGATAACAAACCACATCGTTTACTTGGATCATTACTGAGCATAATCATTATGGCTCATCAATTGAGTCCGGTCATTATCAAATCAATAATTCATAAGTCACACCATCGATTTGCCACATACATTATAAAGTTCGATCAGCTCAATTTCCATTTTCCAATTGAAGAATTACAACTTACAACTTACACTCCATTGGCATTCTTCCTTCCGAGTTTCACTAAACCAATCACAGTGATTGGCACTTTAGAGCCAATCACGGATTGGTGGCCAAATCCTGGCCTCACATTTGCATCTCCAAAATCCAAAGGCCCAAAATATTTCCCCCTCCCATACCCTTATTCAGTCCTCTCTCTCTCCTCCCCAAGCACCACCACCACGCACCACCACCATGTTCACTCACATAACGGAAAAGTGGGTTAGCGGCACCGGAAAGTGGGACCCTAACCCACTTTTTCGGCCACCTTAAGGAAATCACACCCAAATAGGGTTCACCCAACCCATTCAAACACCCGCTCTCCTTAGGGTGTCTTTTTGTCTTTCCGGCGAAGCCGGGGTGTTCCGGGGGGTGGGCGGTGGGTCGCCGGCTGTAGGCGCTGGGTTGGGTAGGGTGTTGGTGGTGGTGTGCGTGGTGGGAGGCCGTTGCGCGGTTGCCGGATCTGGGCTGTTTTGGGTTGGATGAAAAATGGACGATTTGGCCCCTGTGATTGGGTCCGTACACCCAATCACAGTGATTGGTTTATCAGCACTCCTTCCTTCCTAAGACAACCTCTAACTTATTCAGTACTAGACGTACGTCGTACAGACGTACACAGTACACTCGAACAACATTAATTAACAACCAAACAACACTTAATTAAAACTTGATGATTAAACACATCCACCTGATGATTCACACTTAAGCTACTAATTAATCCTCGAAACCGATAGATTAAGCTTACACGGAGACAAGGGAGCACCACAGAGGCAGAGATTATGCTCAAAAGACGAGCGAGCAAACTCTTGCAACTCACCCATGATGGGGCCGCAAAGCTGGTTGTAGCTCAAATCCAGCGAGAACATTCTTGCGCCTTGCCCTAGCCATGCAGGCAGCTGTCCATACATCAAATTATGGCTCATATCCAATATATTCAGTCTGAACTCGAACTCGCCCCCCGGCATCACCACCTTCCCAAAATCGAAAGCCAGCATGTTCCGCGACAACACCAAGTGGCTCAACTGCGTCTTATCCTTCCCAAAGAAAAATGAAGCGTCACCCGTAAGCCTGTTTCCCGCGGCCTCGAATATGCTGAAGTTGGCCCGGCCCAGGGACACTGGTATGTTGCCTGAGAGAAAGTTGTTCGAGAGTTGGACTGCGGCCCCTGACCCGAAGGACCCGAATGTGGGTGGGATTGAACCAGTGAGGCGGTTGTTGCTTAGGTCTAGGCCCAAGAGTTTGGGTAGCTGGCCCAAGTAGGGCGGGATCGAGCCGGAGAAGTAGTTGTTGTTGAGGCCTAGAGTGGCGAGGTTGTTGAGACGAGAGAAATGGGCCGGGATTGGGCCGGAGAGGGAGTTCCAGTTGAGAAGGACGAAGCGTAAGTGATGGAGTTTGGCGATGGCGGGTGGGATTGGGCCGGTGAGGTTGGGTAAGTTGCGGAAGATGAGGGTTTCGAGGTAAGGGAGGTTAGCAATGGCGGGTGGGATGGAGCCGATAACGTCGTCAGCTCCATCGATTTCGAGGAAGTTTACGCGGTAAATGGTAGTTTTGGGGATCTTCTTGCAGGAGACAATGCGCCATTTGCAGCACTCTGTGCCTGGAATCCAGGTTGAGAAGAGGCTTGCATTGCGAAAGTGGGATTTGATTCGGAGGAGGACGGTTTCGTCTTCCGGGTGGCAGCGGTGTTGCTTGGATTTCAGGATGGATGAAGTTGAAGGAAGGAGCTGGATGATGATCAGTGAAAAGAAGATGAATGTTATGGGTATGTTCCTCATTTTTTTTGGTGTTGTAGTGTAAAAACTAAGGTATGATGGAATGGTTATGAGAGTGAGGGGGCATTTATAGATGGGCTAACCCACTCGTGGGAACACTTTTATTTTATTTTTTCAAAGTGTCCGTGTGGATGTAGAACGATGTTAGAGGTTTAATATGTTATTTTCAAGTTAATTTGTAACCAGTCAAATTGTTTCCATGTCGCGTAAATTACATGTAGGTCGTTACTGGCTGGTTCAAGTTAATTTAGGGTAAGATGATGAGTTCCCATGTGAGTCTATTGAGTTCGAATACAAGTCCGGGTTTTGTTTCACTTTGTTTCGGGTCAAAGTGTATGTTAACAGAAAGTCGATTATTTTAGATTGGGGGTTCTAGTATGGGTTGTGCTAAATTATGATGCATGGAACCTCAAGGACACGATGAGGTTTAGCCGGCTAGCCACGAAGGAGTGATCCAACCATTATGTTCAAACTCGGGTGTGGAATACATTAACCACGATCATTTCGAGGGTGAATCCATGCACTCAAATTTTGATTATTTACTCTTAAGATCAAAATTATCGATACCATCTCCGTGACTCAGTGTACAAACGAAATTATGCCAAATAAATCCGAACTAAAAGAAAAAAAAATGGGAGACGAGTGTTTCTACTTTCTACCATGTTAAACAGGCGATGCTAGGAAAAACCGCATTTTAAATGAGGTCCAAGCTAAAATGCCAAAGATGTACAGAGTCAAATAAACAATTAAGCATCCAATGTGCAACTTGTTGAAGAAGAAGAATCAGGGCCGGGCTGGGTTTGAACGGGCCATCAATTATGATTGTACAAACTCGAAACCCAGAAATGCAATAATGATCACTGCTTATACTTTCATACGTACATACTTTCCCCATTACCTTCTGTTCTCATAGAAGTAAAGTAGTACCTTTCAAAAGAAAAGCTTTAATAGCTTCTGGCATTACTTGAAGAAATAAGGCAATGTGAGGGTGAGAATGGATTCTACTAGAAATGGAACATCTCGTAACGTCATACATTTATCCCCAAAATTGTTTTCTAGTTGAAAACGTTACAAGGCGAGGCGTGATACATGTGCACTGTGTCAGCATTTACATGACTTAAAGTCTTGTTGAGTGCTTAGGATGTTTTAGGGCGAGTCATATTAAGTTCAGGCCATTGTCAGGTTCGATTTTGGGGTTGTTAGGTTGTCAATTGGGTGGATTTGAGTGTTAGTCAATAATTGCAGTTCATCTCGATACAAATCCTTGTGTGGTTAAATAGTTTCATCGACTACGTTCCCATAACTACTACACATTCTAACTAGCAAGTCAAGAAATCGCAACCCTGATTGCCCCGAAGCTTATGATACAGACTACAGAACTTCAACCGAACATTGCAAATGGGAGTTCGGTGTTCAAACTTAAAAAGCAGAGCCGAATCAACACTCAGTTCTATATGACTCTATCAGCTATTAGCAAACTTGGATAGAGGATGAATGGGGATCATAACATCAAGATATTGAGACCACTAAAGGCCTTGCGCGCGCATTACCAGGGAATTTCCTGCCCGTCCCAGGCAAAGAATTTACCGTTGTCCTGAATCTTGGCTCCATCAATGATGCTCAAAAGCTTATTAACACAGAACTCTCTCGTGAAAAGCTTGCCTTCAGGCACATTCTTCTGAAAAGGCCGAGATAGATCTGTGTCAACTGTGCCAGGATGCAACAGAAGGCAAATGATAGGATCCTTCTTACGTCCAAGCTCCACAGAAACGGTTTTAGTCACTGAACAAGCAAGAAGCACAACATTAGTTGCAGGAGAGTTAAACAGTAAACACTAAACAATACTAACAAAGCTCAATTTCATTTATGTCTCCACTATATATTTATTATTACAATCAAGTTCATCAGTTTGCCTGTGTTGTTCGATTTTTATTTTTGAGGGAAATCAGCTGGAGTAGTTTACGGTAGTCTACTAGTAGTCTAGCACATAAAACTATTAGAGACTCTTCTAACCAAAGCTCTGTTATGAACAAGACATTGGTTGGTATTATATGATATACTCCCAAGAGAAACAACAAACTACTCCTAGTTCAAAAACAAAATACCCCAACAATCGAATGACGGAATGGTACACATAAAAGGCTGTTTTTTTTTCCCTTCCAGATTTTCCAGATCTCTGAACTCCCACTCTTCCAGGAGAGTGTACAGTAGATAAGCTGTTCGTTGTTGTGACCTGAAGATATCTCTATGCTCCTCACTTTCCAGTCCTGGCTATCCCCAACATTTACCCAATTGTTATATGGTACCCCCGGGGGTACATCAAGTTCTTGTACCCCCTCTCACAATAATACACAACTTCCCCACTACTATTTTCCACTTAATTTTTTATTTTCTTATTTTTTTTATTAATGGTAAAACATGGGTGAGGGGGTATGAAGAACAAATATACCCCCAGGGGTATCTTATAATTTTCCACATATCCCTGCAGCTCATAGCATTTTGAAGCTCAAAGCCAGTTCTTAAGTGACAGCTTGAACTTGAATTACATGTTCGAACAAGAAAAGATATCACTGATACTGTTTAGAGAAAAACAACTTGCTAGGCTATGAATAAGATGTTGCCCCGCAATATTAGAGATGCAACAACGCTTGCTTTCACTGATCACGTTGTTTGATCAAGCAGGGGTTGAAGAGATTGATTAGCTTAGTGTATGGAAATAAAATCCCTCTTTGACGAAGATAAGCAAGAATAACAATCGGACCATTAACTTTTCCAGCAAACATATGACATGTACTCACTACCAAGAAGTATTCAAAATTAAAACAAATGACTACTGGTTCGTTAGCATCGGTTTTAGGTCTTTCTCCTAACTTGAACAGGGCTTCAACATGTATGCAAAGGAAGCCTTAATCAAACAGAACAGATTTAAGCTCAGATTGACAGCAAAAAAACAAATTCTGAACTCGACCTACGAGAGCAACACAAAGCAAGCAAAAACTAGAAGAAGTCCAGTTATTTCGTATTTTAAAGGGGAAAATATTCAAATGTTTATGGATTTTAATAATTGACTACTTAAGAAATGACTAAGCTGTACTACAAGCTACACGATATCTACAGACTCTAATACATTTCATTCAAGAAACTACTACAGAATACTTCAGGCTATACAGCGGGGGCTGATACACTTAACAGGGTTGAATTGGGATGCTTAACAAAAATAAAGGGCATTTCTTCTAACTCTAAGATGTTATTATGTTAAGATGCAGATATTTAGCCGCTATTCTTTACTTGATAATGTCATTCAGCACCCCCACGATGTACGAGCACACTCCAGTTACTTCTGATTAGTTCTACAATATCATTAAAAGTAATAAAAAGCCCACCCTCAAAATATATTGAGTTGGTAAGTATCCAACAAATGCAGTCTAACGCTCTTGCGTGGAGTAGTCCTAATGGATTAATAGTAATTCCTTCTATCTTTTATCTGACATCAGGGGTTGGCAAATGAGAAACAGGGGCGGAATGACAAATTAGCATAATTCTGAGAATTTCCAAAAGGCAACGCATAATCAGCCTGTCCACAAAAGCAAAGCATAGAAGCTGTAACTCTGTAAGAGTGAGCTCAATGGAGAAGTGTAATAACCCCGTGTCAAACCCCGTGTCAATAAACACATGCAACAGAAAGATATGGGAAGCTAGCAGCGACAAAATAGTTCTTTAGTTCCACAAAGAATAATCACTATTCCAATTTGAATTGTGCCAAAGTAAATAATTACTTTCTATAATGAATGTTTAAACATAATCAGTATTGACGATGGAGTGTTATAGAGCACGTACGGGTTTTCGGGTAATTGTTAAGAGGGGAGTTGGGTCATGAGTAGAGTTCTAATGTTTGAGGTAGCCTAGCAGAGTGAGGTGTGGAACGTCAAAGTAGCCAATCCAAGAGTTATACTAATAGGTCTACCTTGAAGCTTTGGTTGCAGATCATCTTTCAATGATTACGGACAGTTATTGTCAAGCTGTGAACTATTCTGTACAGAGGCATGAAAAAGGGAGGAGTATTTCACGTATATTTAGGGAGTACGAATTTTTTTTACTTCAAAAAGAATTAAGTATTGTTTGGTCTTTTGTTTTAATTTACTACTCCGTAATATTTAGATGGTATGTTTGGTCTTCTGTTGGCAGGAATATAACTCAGCTCATGCAATGGCTCATACACAACCATGGGAGATGGGAGATAAGTTTGGGTTTTCAATACTTGCTCTTTTTGAATACATAATGCTTCTCATGAGAGCTTCTCCCAAAAAAAGAAATTGAAAAGAACAAAACATATGATGGGGGTTAAACGAGAGTACAATTTTACTTTGGGTGCATTACTGCATTTTCTCCAAAAAAAAAAAAAAAAAATTTACTTTTGTCTGCAGATGGGTTTTTTTTAGCTACTCGTATAAAGGTTATTCTCCTAACAATATAATCGATAATTTTAGATGGAACAAATAACACAATCTAATTATGAGGCTTGAATTATGTTGTACTATTGAGCCAATGTGGAAGTATATGCAATCTTTCCACTGAACTTTTATTGAATAATGCCAACCAAGAAAGAGGAACTCACATTGATTTAATGCTGTCTTTGAGGCTCGATACGAATGCCAACCCCCTAGATGATTATCCGTAATAGATCCTACTCTGGCACTCAGGCTTGCCACAACTGCAGCTTCCCTCGTAGTTCCTGTGGCTCCTCCGGCCTTTAAAAGAGGCCACATGTGCTGCCAAGAGAGACCAGCAAGTATAAGCAAGAATTGATAGGACAGAAGCACACTGGCACTAAATTCTGCCAAAACCGTATCCAAAAGAAAGAAGTACAAAGAAAATAGGTCGGTCCATATGCCAAACACTGGTATATTTGTCCATCACAAAGAGTTGAACACAAGGGCGACCGTGTTAGAATTGGATGTCCGAGCATAACAAAAGCGGAATGCTCAGTTCTCGTCTATTCCTAATCTGACTTAACATTTCCCCATTTTGTATACGTCTGATAAAGAAGCAAGGTACTTTAACTTGGAACTCATGAATACTGGATGCTACAATATACGTACGGATAATATAAACATCAACCCAAGACCTCCACCAAAGGCACCAATAGAGGCTCACATTCAAGAATGTATACAGCTTTAAGCCTTAGTCAAGACTCATAGATAGCATCTTATATAGCACGGAATCAGCTAGAACTTCAAATGATTAATGCTCTACCTTCATCACAAGGATAGGACCCACAGCATTGACCTCATATGCAAGCAGCATGGCGGACTTCTGTACTTTAGTCAAGGATGTTTCTGCATTGGAAATGTAGCAAATAACTGTATTGCCTCTTTTCTATGCTTAAATCTAACCGGTTTTATACAACAAAGTCCATACCTGGATGAATCACACCAGGTATTGAAAGAATTCCAGATGTATTCACAAGAAGATTCAAATAGCCGTATGTTTCTCTCACAGAATCTGCTGCTGCCTGGAATATGAACGTATTAGCTAGTTACACAAAGGCATGACTGAAGATAATCATGCTACAAAGACTTGAAACTCAGTTACCAAAAACCAACATATCCTTTTCTCGAAACACAAAAATATAAATACATCAACAACAACAAGGAAGCCTTACTCCCAAAATGATTTGGGGTCGGCTAACATGAATCGTCCTCTGAACTGCCATACATAAATAACGAAAAGTATAAAGGAAAGGGGCAAAGAAGTTTAAAAAAGTAGTAAAACACATTTGGCAAAAGTTCAAAATCAAACAAAGGAAAAAGAAAATTAAAGAATGAAAACAGATGTTTATACTTTATAGAAGGAAAAGAAAATAGAAAAAATAGAGGGCACATCCTAACCACGGACTCTTCTGTCAATTGTCATGTAGCGTGTCATCTAAGTGTCTGTGTCCGTGCCTGTTCGTGCATCTCTAAGTTGGTTCTTCATAGTTAAGTACTGCTTATTATAGAGACGGAAAGAAGGTAAAGATAATAAGAACTAGATGGGAATGACCTCAAGGGTGCTTTCAGCTGTCACATCCATTTTAAGAATGTTCAGTCGGTCTGCATATGTACTCTTCAGATCATGAAGCCCAGCAGATTGATCAGGATTACGACAAGTAGCAAGAACATGCCCTTTCTGATCTGTTTCCAAAAGCTGTTTTACCTGTAAAATCAACACTGGGTAAGCCATACACACTGAATATATCTCTACCAGAATAGATGCTTAGCAGAATACCACGGGGCAAAAATTGAATTTGCAGATGCATACAAAAAGCAATACAAATAGTATATGTTGAATGATAATTGATAAGAGTCAGATATGTTAAAGGGTATGTTCAAAACTGAGCTTTAGCCTTTGATATATAATAAAAAAATAACAATTAAAAATTAAATTTTCCATAGGCATCAGAGGCTCAGAGTGGATACATTCAAATTCATTCAGAGACATTTTTAAGAAGAAAAAGCTTATAACAATGAACTAGCAAACTGCTCAACAGCGAAATGATCAGATGAAGACGCAAAGACGAATCAAGAATTATACAAAAGAAGTGGAGAACGAAAGATGAAGCAGGTTAGAAGTAAACTTGCAGTCTCATCTGAAAACAAATCATATATGATCTGAAACCTGAGTACATCAAGATAATACCATCCAATTTCAATAACCCTGTAATAAGTGTAATAACTGCCTGTGGGCAAACTAATCTCTCAAGCATGGCAATCAGGTCTGAGGAGCTGTTCTAGATTCAACTCTAATGCAGGGGAGTAATCAATCAAACAAGGCAGGATGATTCCCAAGGGAGTATGGGGAAGCCATAGCGGTTTTAGTATTAAATGATGAACTTGAGTAATATCCATCACCAGCTTTTAGAGAGTGATTGTGATACACTTACGGTGAGAATTTGGAGGAAGGTGGGGGGAGGAAGAAGTTGGAGGGCATGCTGAACACCACAAGCAAGAGATGGTGGTTCTTCTAGATATTATATTACAGCTATTTAAATATAGCTCAACCAAATTATATAAATCATCTGAAACACAATGATCAGCTCAAATTTACAGCTCATGGTGTATCTGTGTTTTGAAGAGGACCCTGTGAGGCGTAACAGGGGGAGTTCTTAATATTCTTTTTATAAACTTGTCTGATGGCAATATACTACTGACCATCAGGGCATTGAGACATTTGACCAATGAGATTGGTTGCGAAAACCCATGAAGGATTCAACCACACTAATTTACTGAAAGACTCCAGTCAGCCTTCTCATGTTTTCACAACCATTATATAGCTCTCTAGAACAACGGAATTAATACAGTCCAGACTCCACAGCTGAAGAACTTTGGCGCTCACCAATCTCAGCATATCTATTCTACTTAACTCAGGATGAAAGTCCTCTACCAACCCAGCTGGATCAGTACCAGTGTCAACCGCCAAACACCATTAAAAAAAGTAGTTACAGTGCTCGGCATTTACCACTCCAGTTAAACTAATATACTACTCCTAAGCCGAGAAGATACCTAAACAGTTCCAAATGCCTCACAACTAGCAGATGCTCCAAATGGTAGCTTCTGATTTCAGCTATTAGGGGAGCTGCTCAGCACATAAAGTGAAACTTCAGAGGGGACATGTGGTTTTAAATATTGGATGCTAAACCTAGATGTTAGTACAAGTATGATGTGTCAAGGGTTTCGAGTTGACCACAAGACCACAACCGTTATTTTAGGCCGTGTCTACCGCACTTTTTTTCTATGATTGTGTCGCCAGGACAGCATTTGCTGAATATTCCATTGCGACATAAGTTTGAGATTTAATACTAAAGTCAATCCCCAAGTTCTGTGTAGACTCAATCTATGTTCAGTGAGCTTGATCCCCCACAATTATCCCTTAATTATACAGTATCTACTAGCTCTTGAGGATTCTGCATTTGGCCTTTCGCACTCCCAGACCACAGTTAGCCACTCTTTCATTCATAACTCATAACCATTATATAGCCCAGGAAAACAAAGGCGATGATCAGTCCCAAACCTTTGACGCTCACAATTTCAGCATATTTAATCGCCTGCCTTACCCAGAATGAAATAGTGCTCTCAACCAATCCAGCTGGTAGTAGAACCAGTATTCAGCTTTCACTGTTCTTCCTCAGAGCTAGAGTATTAAAATTCTAGTCCTCATAGATCTAGAAGAGCACAAACATGGTGGCAACAACACCATAGAGTAATCAAAGGTATGTGTCGTCTAATATATATTATAAAAGCCGAGTACAGCCCTTCATTGATGGACACTTGGCAAAATATTATTGGATGTGAATAAATAAGTATTATTGGTTATTAGAATATGGAAAACTACTTAGAAAGTATTAAAATATTGATAAGGAATTGAATTTAATAAACAATATAAATATCATAATTATTTGAAAATTTAGATTATTTTAATTTATAAGAAATAGGAAAGTTTTAAAATTATTAAGATTTGAAATATTGAATGGTAGAAACAACCGAATAAAAATGATCTCAAATCTATGTTCAGTATATGATTCTCTTCAATTTTTTAGTTATGATATTATAATTGTTTCACATTTCATGTTCCAATACATCTTAATATCCTGCGAAAAAAAGAAGTCCAAAATAAATGTGCAAATCATAGAGAATTGGAGAAAGTATAAGACTCAAGGTGAATTATTTTTACACTTTTTCATTTTCTTTCAAAAGTTTCATTCTCTTATAAGAATCAGAATCAAACAAGTTTAGGATGGACGTTATTCTGTTATGTAGCATTGGTTCATGAATAGGGGTTCGTGAATAGAATTGAGCTGACTCAAGTTCTACCACACATAGTTTTTGAACGTAATGCCACATTTGATACAAACAATTAAACTAAATATATTTTGAAATGATGACCATATGATAAGCCCTGAAAAATATTTATTTACATTTGAAATGTAACAACTAAAGTGTATTTTTTTTCAAACATATAATGAGGGTCAATACGTGCATTTACAATGCAACATCATAATCAAAATTGAAGGGACTTTAAGTCGTTAGTTAGTTATTATACTTAATATATAATTAGAAAGTTCTCCTTATACTATTTACTATTCCGTGTGGTAATTTATTGTTGAAAGAGTTATATTTCAAAAGTTTCAACTGGATTAAAAGTCGGAGAATCAGGAACATAACACTTATTAACACAATAAAATATATAGTTTATGACTTTATTTTTTTTTTAAGACAATGAATAACTTATATAAAGATAATGATGTACATTACTAAGCGAAATATGTTTTCTTTTGGTAAGATGATTACGTATGTGTAGAATTATAGTTTTCTTTGCAATCTCAACAAAAATAACAATCAATGAGTAATGCAAATAGAGTTGGAAATTACGAGGGTCAGATATATTCCCCGTATGGTAAGAGCAGGTTGGGTTATATTGGGTTCGTCTCATGTCGGGTCCGCATGAATTTTTACACCGAGTCGATTTTTGTTCAAATAGCTTTCAATCAAGTCGCGTACTATAAGGTTAATTTTTTAAAAGTTAGGTTGAATTTTATTAAGGTCCTCATGGCGATTGAGTACAAAATCTTTTTATCGCATTATTTTGAGACACTTCCTTTATCAATTGATATCTTATTCATGAAAACATACATATGTAAAAATAGTTTTTGATACGAATCCTATAATTTGCATTTCATAATTTATTTATGAGTATTTATTCTTATATTTGTAAATCAAACTCTCAACACTATCAATACATCATCTTTTATATATGGAGGTAGTAGTAATCAACCTTTTATAGGGAGACCTAATACTTTTTAACGTGACATTTTTTTTCCACATGTTAGATATGTTCAACATGTGACATTTACGTGTACAGTAATTGTCTAACAATGATTTTTTTTCCTTTTATTTTTGTGAAACGAGTATCATTAATACAAGTAGGGAGCCCGTGCGCGGCACGGGCACGCAAACTAGTTACCTATAAATAGCTAAAGTAAAAGCTCTTCTTCTAAGACTTTGATTGTTATAGGTGAGCAAAGTCCACCTCAATAGACAATAAGTAATACCAGTTCACTGAGTTAAACAGAACAGAAAAGGTTAACTTCTAAAAGAGATCCAATGCCCATCAATGCAACACGTCTTTTGTCTTCGCTCAATTGGATACAGAGACAAAACTAACGAGATGTAGACACTTTCAAATATGCTATTAGTTCAGCTTCAACTAAGTGCGTATAACTGCAAAGTTTGTTCTCCACACATTAAGAGCATAGTTCCTTGGCAGAGCAAACAACAAGATATAAACAACTACGAACTAATCATCCAACTGGGAAAAGGCCAGAGTCCAAACTTTCTCCGTGAACGATTTGACCAACTGTTATTGATAAATATAAGCTTCTGTTAAGACTGAGATCAACCATATCACAGACCTTTCCAAAAGCAACTTACGCATATAGCCAACACACCAGGTCAGACGATTAAGAGTAAAGTTTTAACTTTCCACGGATAGAGCACCCACCGTCAACAATATGATTAGTTGGTCACTCCAGGAACTAATTTCCCCAAACCCCAGAAAAATATTAACTTAGTGAAGTAAGCCTGATCCACCACAGATATCCCTCATTATCTACAACAAACTTTTGAGGACTACATCCCTATCATGATTCAGCATCAACTGCACTGTGTGGCTGGAACTCCTGATAGATATAAACAAAAAACAAATGTACAAATTGGCAAATTCGCCTAACATGACACATCCATCTCTATTATCCTCTCTACCTCTAGCCAGATACTAGTTTAGCAAAGTGTTTCAGCATATAGCACTTATATAACCCCTATGCGTACGAGTGGAAATCCTCTGTCCCATTCTTGTGTGCCACTCCCTGTAGCCCTCCAATCAAATCCTTAGAAAGGTTGTGATTGGAGGGGGTACATAGAGTGGTACACAAAGTGGGACAGAGAATCCTCATTCCATGCGTACATCCCAATCTTGGTAAAGGGTCAACTGAAATCAACATCAATGTGATAAAGAAATAGCACTACTCACACTCGACTCCCCCTCACCCTCACCCTCACCCTTTCCCCCACCTTTCAATCCCCCCATTCCCATTCCCACATGCCAAACGAGCCGTGCAACAATGATGATGATGATCATATACATCACAGCCGATTACCCCACAAATGCACTTGTCATACGCCACCACTGTCCACTTACAAGAACAAATCATATAAAGAAATCGATAATGCGGGTAAATTTACAACGGGACTGCCCCATATTATGAGACCTATCAATTGCTACATTATAACATACTAGTACACTATTGAATTACTAAAGAGCTCCAATATTTTCAACATAGGAGTAAGACTTGTCTACATCCGACCCCCTTTGCCTCGCCATAGGCGGGCGCCTTTGAGACACTGGGGTAATGTCGTCATTGTTGTTCAATCCAAAATGAGACAGAAATATGCAATAAAACCAAGAGTTGCATGCATCATTTCAAATCACACAAAAAACAAAATTTGATCAACAATATAAAAAAAAAAGACAAACAAATAACAAAAAGAAGAACAAGAACATACAAATTCAAGACCAATGCCTCTGGAAGCACCTTGAACCATAGAGACAGAAACAGGGTGTGAGTTGGATGAGAAGAAAGCAGTTGGTCTGAAATAATGGGGATGACATTTTCTTGTAAAATTCATAGAAAGCTTGTAAATTCCGCGCAAATTCATACTTTGGAATTGGAATTGGAATTGGAATTAGGTGGTGGTTTGTGTTGTTTGGTTGTAAAATGGCAGATCACGGTTGATTTCTGTTGGAAGTGGAAACTTGTGGAATACATTGTTTGTTCCGGAGTCTGGACCGGTTGTTGTACAACCACGTCGCTCAACCATACCAATAACTTTGGCCGAAGATGAGAGAAGAGGCAAGGAAAGCCAAAACTTTTCACTTATTTTTTCGGATTTAAAACATGTTTGGTAGATAGGAAATGGACGTAAAAGAAGAAAAGGAAACATATTTTACAACTTTTCTACGTTTGGTTTATAAAGTTAAATCGGAAGTAGAAGGAAATGATTCTTCATTAAACTGTCGTTTCCTTTTCCTCTCAAAATGGATAGAATTGGACGGAAAACCAATTTATAACATAAAAACACTCATTTTTCTTCCAATTCCTCTAAAATTTTAATAAGTGAACCAAACAAAGAAACCGTAGTTCCCTTCCTTTCTCTTCTTTTCCTTTCCGTTTCTTTCTCTTCCTTCCAATTCTATCCGTTCAATTCCTCTCTACCAAATGTTGTTAATTTTTTTTTTCGTACAAAGGAATATACTGTATTTTTCTGATCGAATTTGATTTGATTTGAATTGATTTGAATTGATCTGAATTGAACTGATTAGATGTGATTTAAATTGAATTGAATGAAGTTGATTTGATTGGATCTGAACATAATTTATTGATAAATTAACTGTATTTAAACAAATTAATAACTAAAAGTAGGTTAGATTCATTCATTGCTATTTAGATAATTCTGATCTAATTTGATCTGATTTAAATGAAGCTTATTTGATTTGATTTGAATGGAAATGATCTCATTTTTTATTTGATTTGAATAAATGTGATCGGATTTGAAAATATTGTTTAATAAGTTAAATCGCACAGAGCCTAAATTACTTAGGGTCTGTTTGACCAAGCTCCTATGCAGAGGTGCAGTGCTACTTAGAAACCATTTCTGATAAATTCTAGAGGAGGAGTTTCAAATTGGAGTTTCTACTTTTGATGAACAAATTTACACTAACACTACAGAAGTGTTTCTCAGAAACTAAAAACGGTATCTCAGTTTTGTGTGTTTGCCCAGTTCCAGTTTATAGAACTTAGAAACACTTCAGGAGTTTGTCCAAGCACACCCTTAATTATGTGGGGACAAAAAAAACTATCACAAACTATCGAAAGATCATTATGCTGTTTTACAAAGTGACTTTTTTTTTTACATTGTTTAAAACATAGTGATAGTTTTAGTTTATTATACTCCCTCCGTCCGAGTTTAAACACCCCATAGCAAAAGATCACCCTCACGAAAGAGGGTGTACACGCTAAACGATTAATCAAAGTTACGAAAAAATTACATAAAAATTTTGTTAAGCTTCATATCTAACTTACTACGCCCTCCCGTGTTAATTGATCTTCTCATTTGTTTTGCAGTTTATGACTAGCCATATTGGGACTACTATATAGACTAAATGAAAAACTCATTGGACTTAAATCAAGTAAAACTTGTAAAATGCACTGCAAAATAAAGTGGATAAATTTCTAACTCCTACTTTTTATATACCAAAACTTCCAAACTCCTACCTTATTTTTAAAAAGTTTCCAATTCCTACCTTATAAAACATTTTTTTTATCAAACTCCTACCAAAACTTCTACTCCGGCGGGTTTGACTTTATTTTCCGGCATCGACCCTCCAAATTGGCGCGATTTCCTTCGATTTTTTCGTTTTCCCCCCAATTTCTCCTTCCAATTTCACCTTCTCTCTCCTATTTCCCAAACTATATCACATTGTACTCCAAAAAAGAGTGCAAGATGTGAGAAGTAAGAGATAGAAGATGAAATTGGAGTACAATGTGATGTAGTGTAGGAAATAGGAGAGAGAAGGTGAAATTGGAGGGAGAAATTGGAGGGAAAACGGAACAAACCGAAGGAAATCGAGGCAATTTTGAGGGTCAATGCCGGAAAATAAAGTCAAATCCGCCGGAGTAGAAGTTTTGGTAGGAGTTTGATAGAAAAATGTTTTATAAGGTAGGAATTGGAAACTTTTTAAAAATAAGGTAGTATTTTGGAAGTTTTGGTATATAAAAGGTAGGAGTTAGAAATTTACGCAAATAAAGTATGTGTTAATTTTTACACCAAGTAAATATTTCATTTGATCTATGTGTAGCTCCCAATATATATGAATAGTCAAAAACTGCAAAACAGAGGGGAAGATCATTCAGAACATGAGGGAGTATGTAACTTTTTATGAAACTTTGATTAACCGATTAGTGTGTATACTCTCTGCAACACAAGGGTACTTTAGGTATGAGGTGTTTAAACTCGGAAGGAGGGTGTATATCACATTACTTATGATTTTGAATGATCCCCTCGTGTAAAATTAGCTTAATTTTCTATAGTAACCCCTTCACAAATCTTAGATTATAAGTGTAAAAGAATTACCAAAAGTAGTAGAATGGTCACTAATTTCAGGGTCACGATTTAAACCACAAGGTTGGTGTCTCAGTAAATTATTGAGATACGATGTAACTACTCTAAATTTTAGACAAATAAAATAATACAAAAATTAAGGCTTGTTGGCCCTGTGCGATTGCACTGCATTTTTCTGAACTAATTTGATTTGAATTGAATAAAACTGATCTGATTTGATTTGATTTTGAATAAATATGATTTGATTTGATCTGAACTGAATATATTGATAAATTAACTGCATTTAAACGATCCGAATTAATAACTAGAAATAGACTACACTCATTGATTGTTATTTGGATAATTCTAATCTGATTTGATTTGATTTGAATAAATCTGATCTGATCTGATTTGATTTGAAAGAAACTGATCTGATTTGAAAAAACTGTTTAATAAGTTGATTGCACATGACCTTATACAGCAGATGATTATCGAGTCAACAACAAGGCTAAAAAACCATAAATCTAAACCAAACCTATATACATAAACGATAACTGACTTGACAGCGGAAAACTAAAGTCAAGTTTATACAACCAACCAAATTGAATTATTTTAATTGACTTCGAATATTTGATCAATTACAATTAGACCTGTAAGTTTCTGACCCGACCCGAAAAACCGCCCGAGACCCGACCCGGAAAATAACCCGAAAAAACCCGGACTTTTTCAACCCGAACCCGAAAAGCACCCGAAACCCGAAATGACCCGAAATGTCAGGGTCAAGACCCGACCCGAGTGGGTCAACCTGTTGGGTCAAACATATTTAGTAAAAAAATATTATAATAATAAAAAAATGATATAAAACAATTAATATTATTAAAATTTTAGTTAAAATTTTCTTTTAAAACATATAAACCATACATATAATGTTATCATTATTTTCATTTAATATAATATATAAATTTTTTGGAAAATAAGAATAAAATAATATTTTACCTGTTAAAATTTATCGATAAAAAAGGCGCGAATAAGTATTTTCCACCCGCTGGTCAACCCGTAACCCGACCCGAACCCGTATTGACCCTAACCCGAAATACACCCGAACCCGAATCTACCCGAAACCCCCCCGCCCGACCCGTTTTTACAGGTCTAATTAGAATCACAAAACTCCCATTTTGGTTACTTTCATATACATTGATAATTACCGTTCTCTGTGAATACTTTCCCACTTGTCCATGATTACGTTTATAGGTTTGTGCGGGAAAATACATTTGTTACGCATACGACTTAGGTCTGCCAGGCTCCGATTTCTGATGCCGGCGGTGAGAATCGGAGCCTAAGACCCTTTTTTCTGGACTTGTGTGGGTTAGATGCAGGTCAATGGAAAATAAGGTAGGTTGGTTGATTTTTCAGAGAAGAGTGTCCGTGTATCATATGAAGGAGGAGGGACAAGGAGACAAGTTTTTTACTTTTTTTTTTCATGGAGAAAAGAGAAGTTAATATGGATTGGTAAAGAAAAAGTCATGTCACTTAATCATTTTGTCTTTTCATGATCAATATATTTTTTCTCGCACCAATGTTTTAAAAGTTGGACCGGACATCGAAACGGTAGACTCGTGGGTTTGATGGGTCAAGTGTTCGATACGATCAAAAAATCGGATAACGTCATAATTATAAAAATATAAAATAATAAAGGTATTTAAAAAAAATAAAATGGAAAATGGTTCAGACGGTCAAGTTCGGTCAAAACCTGGTTTAACCGGCTGGTTCTATCTGGTTTAACACCGGTTCCTGTAATTTAACCGCTACTTTGTGCCTGTTCAATCAATTTTGACCGGGTTTGACTATCCCCGATTTTGTGAGCCATTCGGACGAAACAACTGACTGGTTCCCAATTGAATCGGTTTAACCGCCTGGTCCGGTTTGATTCTTAAAATATTGCTCGCGACCCATGAGGTTGCACATTTAGGTCCGTTAGAGTAAACCGCTCGTGTATGGGTCAATAGTGACCCTTCCTTTGTTCTTAATATTGTGACTGCGGATTTCTTAGCCGTTACTGCGTAATACGGAGTAGATGTTGACCCTATCTCCTTACCTTTTAAAAACGCCTTATTCGTCTACTGTTCACTTGTGAACAGTGTCGTCCAAAACGGCAGCCATTTCCTCTTGAAACGTGGCTTTCCCATCCAAAACGCACACTTTACTTCACAAAACGCAGACCATGTTACTGTTCATTTTCAACATTAACCGATCGGGAGGCTGAGCTTAGCTCTCCACAAGAGCGTTAATCTTCACCGTCCCTTGTTTATCCATATGCTCCCCTCTCTCCTGCTGTGCTCCTCTCATTCTGGTATCACTCATCGTCTCCTTCTCTCTCCTCACTTGGTTTGGATCTGGGAAGTCACTCTCTAAGGATTGCTTAATTTATCTTCATATATTTGTTGATCTTGCTCTCTCTCATGGGTGCCTCCCTTCACTCCTTTTTTGTTTGATTTATTGATTTGTTGATTTGGGTTTGATGTGATCTGGGTTTTAACTTGATTTTTTGGTTTTGTTCTCAGTTAGAGTTTTAATGTTGTCTGATTTTAGATTGATTTAGTTTGATTAGTTTTGAATTTCGTATTGTTATTATTAATTTGGAGGTCACTCACTCAGGTTTGTTTAATTCGTTTTCTAATGCTGATCTACACTTGCGGTGATTCGGAATGTGATTTGTTACTCATTTTGGCTTGATTACTTTGTGGGGGTGATTTTAGTTGCTTTAGGATTGATTTGGTTGCAGGTGGATTGCATTTTTAGTGTCCTCGCTGTGATTTGTACGACAAATTCTTGAGCTAAAAATTATCGTATGCTTCGGTGTTTAATATCGTTTCCTGGTATTTCGGTTCACTTAATTTTTGGTGTTTTGGTACATTCTTCTAATAATCTCTTGTTATTTTCAATTTGTGTTGCAGGGGGTGTGGATTAAGTGTGTACCTGACTACTCAGGTTTGTTCTACTTCTTCTTTGAATTTGGGGGGGCTTTGTACCTTTTGTGTGCGTCCCCTCTTTGTGAGCTTTGAGCTTTTCGGCCCATTTGACTTCGAATAGTGGTTGTTGTTCTGAGTGGTTGTTGTTATGAGCTCTGTTAATTGTTTGTTTTAATCTTCGATGCTTTTTGGCGTCCTTGACATTTGTGGCGTATTCGCTGGTGTGTAGTTATAGGTTGTTTGGTTGTATGGTTACCACTGTCTTTAAAGGTGGGCTGTCGGTTCACCGGTCTAGGATACTGTTTTGGCGCGTGTCTTTTTTGGTTGGATGGAAATTGTGAATCAATTGGAGCCAAAACAAAAAACGGAACTCTGATTTGGACATTGGTTGGTGTTTGAAAATCGAGTAGAACTTAGCCTTCGTTGGGTGGGTCTTTGCGGACTGCAATTCATTGTTTCAAATTGTCTGAACTGCCATGTCGATGTAAGGTGTATTGTTGTGCTTGATGGATGATGCAAATGTTTTGGGACTGAATCAGGTGTGGTAAAGTTCATATGAACATGCTTTGGAGTGTTAAATCTGATTTGTGCTTGCGTTTTACTAGATATGTGGGAACTGAGTTGGATTTGGTGAATTTTAGTGTGTTGGAATTTGATATGGGGACTTTTGTGGTTGAAATTGGTTTTGCGGTTCAGAGGCCCTCGCACTCAATTTTCCGAATTCCCGTGCCATCAGTGTGTGGTATATCTCATTTAGAATGCTGCATAATTCAAAGCATTTGAGTTAGCCTTGACTTTTGTTGATGTGTTCACATTGTACAGCTTCTCTATATAATCAATTTGTGCATGTTGTGGCGCTGTCATGACCTGGTGTGCCGCTGTTTGGCAGTCTGCTAAAGGTATAGTCAATTTGTGCATGTCTTTATATAGTTCCGTTCGGCTCGGGTACAACTTTAGAGTATTTGTTAATACATTCTCGCACGGTTGTAGAGGCTGGTTCCACTTCTACCTTATATGCCATGTGCTGTGATTGGGCTCGTGTTAGAGTGGCTCGGGCGCACGTGAGCAGGTTAGTTTTTTTACACGCGATAAATTCAAAGTTCATGCTATGCCTATACAGGTTTCTAATGGCGTCTGTTTATTGGGGGCTGGGATAATGTCCCCAATTGCTTGTAGAGTGGTGCGGCTTTATTGGATGAATCTAATTGTTGGCCCTTTGGAGTGTAGCCTATTTTCGTTGGACGTGCGGCTGCTGTGAGCCAAGATAAAGGTAAGCTGGGATTTCTTATCCTTTTGTAAGGTTGCTGTTCTCGGAAGGTAATTAGAGGGTCAAGAGGAGGGTTCTTGTATCGTGGCTTCCAGACCTCGATACTTTAGGCTGAGTATTGGTTAGTTGTTAATGTAACACCCCGTATTTTTAGGGGTTTGTAATTATTGGAGTTTACCGATAAATAATCATTTGAGGTTTCTTTATTCTATTTTTTGGAAATCGGAGTTACTTTCCTATTGGGAGTGGTTTCCTAATCGGGTAATTCAATTAGCAGTTTATCGAAACCCGTTAGTAATTTACAAAAACCCGACTCTCTAAAACCCGTATCCTAGACTATAAATAAAAACAAACCCCAAACCCTTTTCGTCACTTGTACCCGTCGCAAGAGAGAAGCAGAGGAAGAGAGGAGCACGTGAAAGAGAAAGAAAGGAGAAGAGAAGAAGAAGAGCCGCGGCGCGCGACTCCCGAGACCACCGCCGCACACCGCCGCCATTACACACCCACCACCGCACCTCCGTTTCCTTCCCCTCTTGGTTTCTACACCAAGAGTTGTAAGTCTTGAACCCTTTCTTTAGTAATTTTCAGAATTACGGCTTTTAGTTCATCATGTTATTTGAAGATTAAACATGATTGTATTGTTGGGTGTTGTGTGTTTAGATTGTGAACATGCTTTATAATGGTTTTGATGCATGAATTAATGGATTTAGAATTAGGGTTTATATGATTGAGATTATAATGGTTTGATGATGATTTTATGAAGGGATTTGAGTAGTATTTGGAGGGAATACTTATAATGATATGTGTTAATCATGGTTTCAATTTGGGGATGTTTTATGATACTTTGAGTGATGATTTAGTATTCTGCCCAGATCTGATTATTGTTTAATTATGATGTTTAAGAAGTTATTACGATGATTTAATGGTGTTAGTATATTGTTGGTATACTTGTGAAGTTGTTGTGCGAGTTTGGTGATGTTTGGAGATCGTTTGAGCATGTAAATCTAGGTTGAGCCTTGTTAGTATGTGATTGGTATGATGATCATGTTTTAGTTGATGGTCTGGTTTGAGTTATTAGTGATGTTGGGCTGATTAGTGAAGTTGGTTAGTGATTGGTGTATTGTTATATTTGGTTTTAGGTTGTGTGTTCGAGGAAGTACCGTTTTATTGATTGAACAGATTTGTGACTGTGCAAGTAAGGTAAGAACGTTGGTCACAGTCCTCTTGACTAGCCACTATCTTCACCTAATTCTCTCGTGATTACCCATCATCTTACTTTTGATTCATACGCTCAATTCTGATCTTTGTTCATCTTACCTATTTGATTTTGTGAGCGTATCACTGTTTGAATTGCTAATCACCCTGCAGCCCTTCGGCTTCCGTGTAAGTCGGCTCGGCCTCTCGGCCTTGTCGGTTCTCGGCCTCTCGGCCTTTGTTGATTCCGGCGCTCGGCCATTCGGCCGAGTGGCCTTCTCTATTGTCGTTTCTAATTCTCTTGATTCTTTTGTCTTGTGTTGATGATTGATGTGATGTAAATTCAGTAGTACTATCGAGTGTTGATAGTAAGTTGGTTAAGTAAAAGTAAAGCATGATAAAGATGATACCACCTAGAGTAGCGTGTTACGGTCTGGCCGGCAGCTTCATGAAATCCTCTGATCAAGGTAATGTCTAAGTCGGAGATCAGCTACCGACTTCCTATTAATCTTCCTCCTAGAGGTACGCATCCTACTGGATCTCTAGCGAGGGGTGTGCACACTCGGGGTTATAGGGGCGTAAACTCTAGATCAAACGGCGATGTTTGATATTGTGGTGGCTAGGGGTAGGACCCGACGCCTGACGTAAATAAAAGAATGATGATTCTCTGTTTTCGTATCCATGTGGGATACTCATGATGATTCTCTATTTCTGTATCCATGTGAGATACTCATGATAATTCTCTGTTTCCGTATCCATGTGGGATACTCATGATGATTGACTGTATACCTTTTGATTATGATTCTCCAGCGTATCTTGTTGTTGTTTCTTTACTTTGATATTCTTACTCAGCATGTATGCTGACGTTCTTCTCTTGGTTTGTTCCCTACCTTATTTCTGGGGCCTACGTTATCCTCGATGGCGTAGATTGACGGGTCTTGTTGATGTGGATGCTTGGTTGAGGAGTCGTCTGCATGCTGGGGATTTTTATAAACATCATTTGGATTTGAATTCATTTAGTTTATGTAATTTGGGATTTCGTTTTGAAGATTGTAGTTCGACATTATTCTAAGACTTCCGCTGTTTTATTTTCAATTAGTTATTGTAATCGAATATCTAGCCTTGCAATTGACTTGGTAGTCAATTGCGGCGTGACAATTCTATATATTTCGTTAAGTAAATTTTAGGGTTGTTACAGTTAAAACGAGAGGTGGCGGTGCATAAGTGGCGATCTGTCAGGGGGACTGCACTAATATTGGTGGGGTTAGTTCACCAAGTTGCCTTGCTTTAGAGGATGGGGGGGTATAGGGTTAGAAAGGCTGACCTCTGGTTGAACTGTTGTAACCTGAGAGGCGAGCACACGTGATAGCAGGTATCTGCATTTTGTATCTAATCAGCGCAAACGTGACCTCCATTGCTGTTCCAGGATCACCATAATCGGGATTGTTCATTAGATGTTGATTCCTTTTTTTAAAGGGGGGCAAACTAATGGACATTCTGGATTACGGTTATCACAGAAAAGCGGTGGGGGTTACGAGTGTGGATTTATGTGCGAGATGTAGGTTTTTTGAGCGGTATAGACAACTGATCTTTTTTTTTTTATTTTGGGTGTACAAACACCTACCTTATCACTCATACTAGGATTGAGTTATAGGTTTTTGTCTGCTGCGTCCCCACTGCGAATATGTGTCTTGCTACACTTGCATGTTGCTCTCCTTATTTATCATAATCACCGTAATCTAAATTATTCATGAGACGTTGGATTACGGTGACTACGGAAAAGCGGTTGAGGTTGCGTGTGTACTGAGTGCGCTTAGGGTACGAGTATTACGCTAAAATGGTAGTTCTAGTTGCTCCGGCCTTGGAATGCTTATGGTTTGTTTGTTAAGAAGAGGGGGTGCATTCCGTAAGTGGCATTCAGTTAAGGGTACTGCACGAATATTGGGGCGGTTGGTTCATCGATTTTGGCCACAAGAACTGCGTTGCGTTTGCCCTCCCGGCTTTCGTGCACTGCCCTAAATTGCTTGCCCTTTACGGTCTGAAAAAATCCTCTTCGTCAATAGTGAGGGGGATCCTTTGTTGTGTGTGTAACTTGGTGTCTAAAGAAAGCGCAGAAGTTATTAGTGCTAGCCTTGCACGCATAATTACTGTGAGTCGTTATTAGCATTACCCTTTACGTATCATTTTCGCCATGTTGTTCTTTGTGGGTGGTACCTTTCATCTGACTTTAAAGGGGAGCTCCCTGAATTAGGGTTTTGGGATTAAGATGCCCGGCACATTGCGGAGGCTACTTGAGGTCTTAATTCTGTGAGTGCTCTTGTTTGGGAATCGTCGTTTCACCACCTTCTGAGTTTTAGGCTAAACACTTTGAGGTCTTCTGATATGCTCCAGCTTTGGTAATTGGTTTTCTAACATATTTGTTTCTTTTGGGCCTTTGCATGTGAAAATGGATGGGTATTGTTGGGTGTTAAAAGGATAGGTTGTGGTGCGTATATGGTGTGCTGTCCGGGGAGCCGCACGGATGTTAGTGGGGCTGGCTCACAAGTCTTGCTCCCCGGAAGTGCCTTGTGTATGTTCATCGGCTTCTCGTGCGGTCCCCTTGATAGCTCGTCCTTTACATGCCGAACAAGTTCACTTTTAAGACAGTGCCAGAGCCTAACCTATTCATTAGACGCTCTTTATTTTTTAAAGGAAAACAAACTAATGCATAGTTGGGACTACGAGGGTTATAGAAAATTGGTGGGAGTTATAAATGCGTTGTTTACGTGCAAGGTGTAGGTGCTGGAATGTTTTGTGCTCGTGCTCTTTCAATACAGTGTTTATTTGTTAGTAATTTGTTTGAGTTTAATTCGAGGTTAGATAAAAACTAAATTGCCATTTTTTTGGTTTTCTATGTTATGTTGTGGTTCTCGTGGGCTTGCTGCTTGCACGCTGGGGTCTTATTTGGTGATCGGCTCTGGAGTTTATTTAGCCTCGGGATTGCATGATCTCCTAACTATACATTTGGTAAGTATGGCATTAGGTACAAGCATTATATTTAGGTCGGGCGTTCTATGACCCTCTTGACTTATTTGTTTCGAAATCAATGCGATCTCTTTACTTGTGTGTCTTGTGCAGGCTTTAATGGGAATCGGCTGTATTAGGAACCAGGGAATAAGGTGCCTGGCAAGTAATTATTCAGCTTGAAAAATACCTTTTTTTTGTGGGAATATTGCCTTGGGAGTTGTAGGTGAATTGCCTCTCAAAATTTGAACTAAATGCTTTAAAATTTTCAGTTGATCTTAGACTATGGAAATCGGTTTTCTAACGTATTTATTTTGTCTTGCTTTGCATGTGAAAAATACAAACAATGTCAACGAGATAAATGCGCACGAAAACCTGCGGAACTCTAATGGATGTTCTAAACTGAAGGAATGCTGCATATTTTGTTAGTGTGAGTATGTCAAATTCATAGAGCGACTGAAATTTAACGATTTACGCTACACGATTATATACTTTGAAGTTGTAATATATAGGGTTTACCACAGTTCTGCCTAAATGCTTTAAAATTTTACTTGGGTATCGGATTTCAAAAATGGGTTTGTATACTCCTTACATTCTCTGATTTTGTAGTATGTGGAAATTATTAACGGGATATGTTGGAAAGACGATAAGTTCAATTGTAAACCCACAGAAATGTGATATATGTGCTCGTTTAGAGGAATGGCTACATGTTCTTAAGATGTTAGTGCACTCAAAATGTGAAGTCTGAAACCACTCTATGCGGCCTAATTACATTGCCCTGTTCTTTTTGGTGTCTCTCTTTAGTATTCTTCTCATATGTAAAGCAAATCTGCTGTGTTTTCTAGAAAAAATAGTTTCGTGTTTTCGATATGTTACTGAATGGGGAATGCTGCTCGTGATACACGGCGCCTAATTTGGTTGCGTGCATTCTTGCGGTCTTCCTGTTATCGGTAGTGGGTTATTAGGCCCTCTTTAGGGGCGGGAGGGGTCTGAGGAAGGGTTATTCAGAATATACGTGAAATTGGTGATGGGGTTGCGATAATTTTTTTTGCTTTTGCAGCATTCCTTTCGATTCATCATTTCATAGAGTGTTATTTGGGTGCTTTGCAGGGCTTCCCGTATCACAGCTGCTAATTTCCCATCAGGAACTTGTGTGCTTTCAACGAGAGGTAGCTTTCTTATTTGATCTTCTGAACTATTAAGTTTTTTTACCAAACACGTGCCTTGTGTCCATTGTATGGGATTTTTGTAATGTTACTTGGATAGTGCTTGCCTTGTGTGTGCCTGGCTAGCAATGCACATCTCCTAATAACATTTCCAGTTTAGAATGTAATTCATGGTATTCCTGTCTTTGTATGTTTCTTTGTTTGAACCATTAACATGATTTAGAACTGTGGTTTGGGTCGTTCGTCTCTATTTCTATGTTCCTTATGCTGGTATGTGCACTTAGGTGTCTTATATGTCCTCACCTGTGGAGTTAAAGGTAGTCTGGATGTGCTGTTTTTGTTGTTTGACAATGCGCAAGGTGTAGATAAGCTTTGCTCTTACCAAGGTAGCTCGTAGTTGCCTCAGAAATTCGCGCCCTTAATTAGCTCCTTATATTAGGGTATGCACGGCCAGTGTGCCTTTGCTATTATCGACACATAGGTTTCTTAGGTAGTTAGTAGCTCATTCAGCCTAGGTTAGAATTACAGCCTTGGTGGGTAGCTCTGTATTTGGCAGACTATCTCGGTTTCTTCTGTTATTTCTATAAATGTGTTCGGCTTGAGCGAACTACGGCGGGCAGCTACTCTAAAAAGATAGTGCTTTTAGGAGTTTAGTGTGCTCTTTTTCACGAGGCTTGTTGAGAAGTAAAGTTGTGCGCGAGTGTTAAGGGATACTTAATGCCGGTATTGGGTTAATTTAGAGGTCGGGTTGTGGGGTAGACCCTTAATTTCGCGTCATTAGGTAGTGGCCGCGGTGATTGGTGAATTTAATGGTGTTGTGATTTGGGGCTCATATGTACAGGTCATGGAGTGCAGGCGAAAGCTTTTCAGGATTTCATACCGGCATTGTAACACCCCGTATTTTTGAGATGTCTATTTATGGAAGTTTATGGAGAATAATCATTTTATGGGTGTTTAATTCTTTTTTGGGAAATTAGAGTTTACTTTCCTAATTTGGCCAACCTCCTAGTTGGGTAGTCCAATTGCTAATTTACCGTAAACTGTCTTACCAAAACCCGTCTTTTAAAACCCACACCATAAACTATAAATAAAAGGCCAAACCCGAACCCTTCCTCATACTACTCGTCGCCCAAGAGAAAGAAAAAGAGAAGAGAAGAGAAAGAGAGCCGCGGGAAAGAGAGAAGAGAAAGAGAAGAAGAAGTGTGCGACCCGTCGCCGCCGCCGACCGCCCTAGCGCCTTTTCCGTGCCCTTTTGCCCTTTCTTTTAGTTTTGCAACCAAAAGTTGTAAGTTTTTAAACCCCTTAGTATGATTTTCAGATTAGGGCTTTACTATTCTTCATGTAAATTGAAGTCTAAACATGAATTGGATGATGATTGATTATTGTTGGGATTATGGTGGTGTTTAATTATGTTTTGAAGTATGAAATATTGAGTTTATGAAATAGGGTTCATGTGATTGAAGTTATAATGATTTAATGATGATTTTATGATAAGAGTTGTGTAGTATTTGGAGGGATTGAATGTTATAATCTATAGAATTCTTGATTAAGGTTTGGAGATGTTTTATGATGTTTTGGTGATGGAAAATACATGCTGTCCAGATCTGGTCTTACCTTAGTTTGAGTATTCTTATGATGGTTTTGATGAATTTATGATGGGATTATGTTGTTGGTATGTTTAGAAAAGTGCTGTGCGAATTTGGTTACGATTGGAGATCGTTTGAGTGTTGGAATATGAATCTAGAGGTGTCTTATTAGTAGTATCATGGTTGATAATTGGTGATTTGTTATTGGTTTCTAGGTTGTGTGTTCGAGGAAGTACCCTTCTAAGAGTATTGTGTTGATTTGTGATTTGCTAGGAAGGTAAGAACGTTGGTTACAATCCCAACCACGATGACCAATCCTATAAACTATCTTTTCTTGAACTAACCTTGACTTTGATGACCATTGTTCACAATTATCTTACCATTGCTTTTGTTTCTATATCTATCTCTTGAAATTAACCATGCAGCGATAGCCTTTCGGCTTTACCACCAAATCGGCCCTTCGGCCTCCGCGTTCGACCGGTTCGGCCTTCTCGGCCACTCGGCGGCTTTTGGCCGAGTGTGCCTCGTTGCTTTTCTTCTTTGTTTCGATAATGTTGGTTCTTGAATTTGAACGTTATGATATTGATAATATAACATGATAATGCAAGATCTCGTAAAGTGTACACTAATGCTAATGATTATGATTGATGATAATGTTTGACGATTACAACCTAGAGTAGGTGACTCGGCGTTGACCGGTCACCCCTGTACCTTCCTTATGAGGGGAGTCTGTGGTCGGTTCGCTACCGGCTTCCTATTTGGCTTCCTCCTAGAGGCTTCGCATCCTACGGACCTATAGAGAGGGGTGTGCACACTCTGAGTCATTAGGGGTTGTTTTGAGTACTCTAGCTCGCGTTGGTTCGAGATTGTGGTGGCTGTGGGGTAGGAACCCGACCTTAATGAATATTAAAGTGCTATGATTTCTGAATCCTATATCGCTGTGATGATTAAAGTCGATGATGTAACGATTGTTGATCGTTTGATAGTTCTGCGCCTTCAGGCGCGTATCTTTTGACTTCTTATCTTTCGTGTTCTTACTCAGCCCGTATGCTGACGTTCTTCCTTCTGGTTCGTTCCCTACCTTTTTTCTCGGGCCTACGTCATTCTCGATGGCGTAGTTGACAGGTTCTGTTGATGTGGATGCTTGGTGAAGAGTCGTCTACAAACTCTATTTAATTTATATTTCAGTTTGATTATATAATTTGAGAGTAGTTTTGAGAATAGTAGTTCGACATTTGTTTAAGACTTCCGCTGTTTCGTTTTGATTAGTATTGTAATCGAATAATTAGCCTTGCAATTGACTTGGTAGTTAATTGCGGCGTGAGAATTCTAAATTTATTGCAATTATATTTGAGTCAAAATTTAGGGTTGTTACAGGCATTTACTAAAGGAAATCATGTAGTAATTAGGATGGGCTGAGCCAGTATACAGTACCTCAGGCTCCTTAGGAATTGTTGCTTCGGTTGTTGTTCGCCCCAAAGACGCTAGCCCCCTGGCGTACTTTTTTTGAAGGGGAATCGCAACACGTTGTGGCAAGTTCTGAAGAGCTCGCAGCAGAGAAGGCTGTGGTCTTTCAAATGGATAGCAAAAATATTGTTGTACTTGATTATAACTTTCGGAAAAAAGAAGAGAATGAGACTTGCTTGGATTACTACAAAGCAAAAAAGGATAGCTTAGGTGTGCCTCCTAGGAAGAGAAAAAATCCCACTGGTGGGGTTTACGATGGAGTCGCGTCAGTTGACTTTTGGGCTGTTTTGGAAGATGTGCTGAAAGAATATTTGGTTCCAGTCACCGCTGTAGAGTGTGTGGACATTCATTTATCTCGGAAAATGTGTTTTTTTGGTATCCAACATGCGAGCCTGAAAATAGAATGGGTTCTAGGCTCCTCTTCCGGCACAGAAAGCTTGGCACGTCAGAATCTTACAAAACAGGCTCTAAAGTACTTGCAACCTAGGCTAGGGTTTGAGATTGAAGATTTGAGCTACCACAAGATGCGTATGGCCGGGCTGCAGTGTTCTCTAGAGCGTGAGAGCTATCTTGCTGTCAAGGAGATGACAACTGGTGTGGTATGCTGTCAAGGAGAGGACAACTGGTGTGGTAGAGGGAAGTGGTTCGGCCACGCTTGCCGTGGTTGATTGGTGCAAGACACCCGTCCACGAGGAGGCTATGATTAGGGTCCCAAACTCCCCTCCACCTGCTCCAAAGAAAAAAAGGAGACTTGGAAGTTCTGACACAAGGGGCTCTGCGGGTGTCGATGCCGGGGTTTGTCTTTATAATCTGCCTGATGACCTGAGTACCATTCACGGTCACGGGACGTATGTAGCTCATGGCCATGTGGAATTGATCCTGACTCTTGTTCTGAAGAATGTGCTTCTTGCCTTGGGAATTTGACTGATTTAGTTAATTCTGTAGGTTGAGTCGCCGTCGTTTTAGTTAGCGAGCTTTACGAGCTTAATTTCTGTAATGGACAAGTTTGTATGGCTTTGTAGGCCTGCTTATGTGTTGTAAGTGCCTTACGCACATGTATGTGGCTTGGAGGTCGCTGACAAATGTGGTATTACTGCTTATGTTTATTAAAATAAGACTTTTACTTTTGCAAACACATCCACTCTTATTTGTGTCTCGTAATATACATTCAGTTGTTGTTCAAAACTCAAACATAGATTGTTTCGTGACTTCCGGCATTTAAAGTAACACAATTCTGGCAATATAGGCAGGATTTGGGGTTAAAGGTTTGACTTGGAGTTTAACATGTGTAGGAAACAATTAGCTGATTTCTTGTACACATTGAGTGAATATATGAAAGTTGCGATCTTTATACTGTGGAACTAAATAGGAAACTATAAAGTAAAATATTGATAGCAGTTCAAGTATTTTTTTTTCATGTTTGTGTTTTTTTTTATTCTGAGCAATTTGGCTTGTACCCCGGGTCTGTCTTGAAGTGACAGTAATAAGTAATAACAGTGCGTTAAATGACTTGCTCCTTGAGTACTTCTTGCTCCGGAAAACACCGTGGGATATATTTGATTATAAGTTTATAAGTACTTATCAGTAATAAGTAGTAACTAGAGCTGGCAATCGGGCGGGTCGGGTCGGTTTCGGGTTGGGTCGAGGCGGGTCGGGTTATATCGGGTTCGGGTCTTGGCGGGTCGAGATGAACTTTCGGGTCGGGTCGGTTTTGACTCGGGTCGCTTTCGATTCGGGTCATGTCGGGTAAATTTTGTGTCGGGTCGGGTCGGTTTTGGGTCGGGTCATAATCGGGTTTGGTTACTGATGGTTATCAATCCGCGTCATTTCAAGTTTTGGTTAATATTTTTTTGTTTTTTGGCATAATTAGGGGACTGTATTTAGTTAGTAAGTTAAAACCATCAATATGTATACTAAATTGTTCTAATTTGGATCATTATTAAGCTTAATTATTATCGGGTCATTAAACGGGTCGGGTCATTGTCGGATAACGGTCACTACGGGTCGGGTCGGGTCATTGTCGGGTTGGACATTATCGGGTTGTATCTTGTCATGGGTCGTGATCGGGTCGGGTCGAGTCGGGTTCGGGTGATCACAATTTCGGGTCCAATCGGGTCGGATTTTCGGGTGAGTCGGGTCGGGTCTCTCGGGTCGGGTCAAGGTTGCCAGCTCTAGTAGTAACCCATCAAGAGAAACCTTTTGAAATTTGTTGAAAGTTTTACAAAACTTCTAAAGCCTAGGGATTACGTTGTGGGATATGTGTGCGATTAATCAGTTGTACTTTGTTGTTTTACTTGAAAAGAACGTGATTATATCTATCTGACGAAATGGCTCTTACACCCAATAATCCAAATTATATTTAAATTAGGACCCTCTGTGATTTTTCCCAAGAACCAATTGTTTTGCCGTTCTATTATACTTATGCACTTTTCATTGCAGATGTAAGGAGTGGTAACATACGCAGACGATCTTAAATTGTACAACTGATTTTTCAAAGTCAATGGAATCGGATGCGAGGAACTCGAATATGGGTGTGTGTTCTTACTCTAATATATTATTTACTTGCTTTTCCAGTTGTGCATTTATAATGCCTTATTACTTCCAAATCATTTGTAAAGTGTTCTGCTTTCGTTGAACTTCGATTGCATTATATATACTTGGGGGCCAGATCAAATACAAATTATAAATAAGACATTCATGTAACGGAACGAAGTTAAAGTAGACAATCAATATGGTAAATAATAACCGCCAACTAACTCGTTAAAAATTAAATGGAGATAGAAATCTGCGAGTCATCCGCAATGGGTAGCCGTAAGCGCCGGGCTGGGCAAGATCTGACCCATGGAAGACGGGTCTCAGTGCCGAAACGACCAAGCATAGGTTATAATTCAAGACGAGTTGGTGTGCGTGTGCCTGATGTCACACCAGGAGGGGTGGTTGTTCCACAAGAAAATCCCTCGCCAATTCCCCGTCGCGCTGCTAGGCAGCCACGACAGTGTCTGTCAAGGCGCAACGCGGGGTTAGGTGGGAGTGTGGCCATCCCGGAGTCGTGTGAAATTAACACTCCACAGGGTGAAATTGCTGAACTTCCTGAAAGGCCTTCTACGCAGCGACAACGGCGCCGGACCAAGCGTACTGTTGTTACTCGCGTTAGTGTGGCCAGACAGACAGCAGGTTAGAATCTACCTTTAATGGTGTTACAAAACCCTAAATATTGCGTGATCGGCTAGGACGTGGAAATGGTTCAGAACAAATATATACCTAAAAATGCTTAACATCTGGCACATAAGGACGTGGTTTACAAGAGACCTTGTGTGCTAATGTTCAGGTAATCCTACAGCCATAGGTGGTAAGCCTGTCCTCACTAAAGCTTTGGCTTTATCCCCCCCAAGTTTGTGCCTAGAATGTGGAACTACTAAATTCATGTATGGATCTAGAGGGTTCTGTTGCTCTAACGGAGAGGATAAATTGGTGTCAAACGAATACCCTCCTACGTTGGTCAATCTACTCACGGGCACAGACGATGATGCGGTGCATTTTCAAGCCTTCGCGCGATTTTACATTAACTTATTTGCCTTCAGCTCTCTTGGTGGGGCTTACGAGGTGGTTAACGACAAAGGTCTCTATCTTTTCAAGTTGCATGGTCAAATGTACCACTACGTACCAGACTTTCTACCGGGGAACAGGAGACCAAGGTTCTTGCAACTTTATTTCTATGATGCCCAAAATGAGAAGGATAATCGTTTGGGTTGTTATCAAGAACTGAGATCAGAAGTAGTAGACATACTAATGGGAATCATGGAAGATAATCCCTACGCATGCTTCTTTAGATCACTGAGCGAACTAAACGTAACGGATAACAGCCGAATCGTCTTGAATCACACTACTGCTTAAGACCAACGTGTTTACAACGCTTCAACTTCCGATGAAGTGGCGGCGTTTTGGCTGGATGACTCCTCCTCCCAACAGTCCCATGGACCGCATATTATGGTCCACGGCGAATCCAATCAATCCCATAGAATCATGCACTATTATGGGTGCTATGATCCACTGCAATATCCCTTACTTTTTCCTAAAGGCGATTGTGGCTGGCATCAAGGCTTACAGAGAGTGTCCAGAAACGGTGTTCCTGATCCTGCCGGAGTTAATGCCTCTGACCAAGTGGCCGCACATCCATGTTTCAAGAGACTGAGGACCTTTTGGCACAAGAAGAAATCGGTCAGTTCTTAAATCGCTTCATTCCACTATCTATCTAATCTGCTTAAGAGTTTCTAATCCCACTTGCTGCGGCCTATGGACATACCAGTTGCTAATCAAAGGCCTGGAACGAGAGGCAAACAAATCACGTGCAAGGAATACTACAACTACAAGCTTCAGATAAGGCCGGGGAATTATTTGATAATGGCTGGTCGGTTGCTGCAGCAATACATTGTTGATATGTATGTAAAACTTGAAAACATCCGATTAGACTTTTTCCGGAAATATCAAGATGTGATCAGAGCTGATCTGTACCAAGAGGTGGTGGAAACTGTGAATCAAGGTGAAAACAGTGCTGCAAAAATTGGCCAGAGAGTCATACTACCGGCTTCCTTCATAGGAGGGCCCCGCGATATAAAGCGTCGGTACCTTAATTCCATGGCCCTGGTTCAAAAATATGGCAAGCCTGATCTGTTTGTCACAATGACGTGCAATCGAAATTGGCCTGAAATTAAGGAACAACTTGGTAAGTATGAGAAAGTTCAAAACCGACCAGATTTGGTGGCAAGAATCTTCTATTCAAAGTTGGTTGCTCTCAAAAAGCAAATCATGGAGAAAAAAGTGTTTGGAGAGGTCGCGGCACTAATATACGTGGTGGAGTTCCAAAAGCGTGGGCTACCTCATGCCCACTTTCTCATTATCCTCAAGCCTGGCCATAAAATAATCAACCCAGAAAGCTTGGACAAATACGTAACTACAGAAATTCCGAGTGCCGAAAACCCTCATTTGCGCCGAATAGTGCTCAAGCATATGATGCATGGTCCGTGTGGGTTTGATAACCCTACTAATACTTGCATGAGGAAGGAGAATGGGATTAACAAATGTAAATCGTCCTTTTCAAAGAGTTATAATCAATTTACAACCACGGGAAGGATTGTTATCCAATGTATAGGAGGAGGAACACCGGGGAAACAGTTCGTGTTAGAGGAAAAGATCTAGACAATAGGTGGGTCGTTCCGCACAATCCATACCATTTGGCCATGTTTGACTGTCATATTAACGTCGAGCTGTGTTCAAGCATTAAAGCAGTAAAATACCTCTACAAGTATGTGTATAAGGGCCACGATCGTGTGTCCTTCTCGGTTGTAGAAGGGGAAGAAGAAAAACCGGTTGATGAAATAGAGAGATACCAAGCAGGACGTTGGGTTTCTCCTTTTGAAGCAGCCTGGAGGATATTTGGTTTCCCCCTATTTGAAATCTATCCACCAGTTGTGCCGTTGCCAGTTCATACACATAACGGACAGTATGTCCGTTTCAATGAAAGGGAGGATCTGCAGGATGTCCTTAACGATGAAAATAACTCTAAGACGTTGTTGAGAGAATTCTTCAAAAAAAAATGCTGAGGACGTGCATGGCCCAAAGTATCTCTACTCTGAATTTCCTGAGCACTTCACTTGGCATCAACCAAGCCGATCATGGAGGATTAGGAAACGTGGGATTGTGATAGGCAGGATTGCTTCAGTTAGCCCGGGGGATGGCGAGCGTTATTATCTAAGGTTGTTGCTTACAAGTGTGCCAGGACCGCGCTCTTTTGATGATCTGCTCACAGTAGAGGGGTATAAGTGTGTTACTTTCCAGGAATCGGCTCTTAAACGAGGGTTACTTGAATCTCATGAGTCCGTGGAGAATTGTATGGATGAGGCATTACATGTGCAAATGCCGCATGCTTTACGACGCTTGTTTGCCACCATTCTGATATTCTGCAACCCTGCTGACCCTAAAAAGTTATAGGAGAACTACTACGACGGACTATCCGAAGACAATAGGAGGCAATATCCGCGCAATGAAAAATAGAGCGCTGCAGCTGACTTCACAAAAAGTCGAGGAGTATTTAGAAGGGATGGGTAAATCGTTCAATGATTTTGGCCTTGATTATCTGCACAATTTGCAAGATCATTCCTTAAGACAAAGTCGAGACGTTATGGACGCGTTGAATGCTCCCATTCCTGAAGCATGCTGGCGTGCGAGGAAAGATCTTAACCCTGGGCAGAAGATAGCTTACAAAGCCATAGTCTAGCGTGTCAAGTCGGGGAAATCAGGTGCTTTTTTGCATAGATGGACCCGGGGGCACTGGCAAGACATTCTTATACTGTGCAATGTACGCTAAGCTTCGCTCTATGGGGAAAATATGCCTACCCACAGCGTCGACGGGAATTGCTGCCTCGAATATACCGACTGGTCGTACTGCACATTCATGGTTCAAAATTCCAACTGATGAACAAGGGTCAATATCGTGTAATGTTACAAAACAGAGTGGCTTGGCAACTTTATTGATGGAAGCTTCGCTGATCATATGGGATGAAGCTTCCATGGCAAGAAAAGATAATATAGAGGCTGTTGACATGCTCCTGCGTGACCTCTGTGCTGCCGATGTGGTGTTCGGGGGGAAGGTGGTTGTTTTTGGCGGTGATTTCCGCCAAGTATTACCAGTGTTACCACGGAGAACCCAGCATGAAGCAGTTGAGGCGAGCCTGGTCAGCTCACATATTTGGCCAGATTTAGAGCGATATAGCTTGACTGAAAATGTCACAGCTCGAGAGGACCCTGCTTTCTCTGATTTTTTGCTAGATTTAGGAAATGAAGCTCTGCAAACACAAAGCACAGGGGCTGTCCAGCTACCGCAAAACCTAATGCTTCAATGTCCGGAGGGCCAGAATGTCGTGGATTTTCTTTCGAACTACATCTTTCCAGAACTTAGTGATTTTGAAGTCTCGCCGGAGTTGTTCACGCAAAGGGCTTTATTGACCCCAAGAAATGATGATGTGGATGCAATCAATAGTTTGCTAATACATAAATTCCCGGGCAGCCCTCATATATACAAGGGATTCGACAGTGTAGTAGATGATAATTGCACGTTATACCCAGCAGAGTTCCTTAACACACTATGTCCGAGAGGGATGAGTCCGCACGAGCTTGTCCTAAAAGAAAACTGCCCCGTTATTTTATTGCGGAACTTAGACCCCGCTGCAGGGCTTTGTAATGGAACTCGATTAATATGCAAGAGGTTTTCCAGGAATATGATCGAGTGCGAAATATCAAATGGCCAGTACAAAGGAGAACACGTGTTCTTGCCAAGGATCATACTGAGACCATCAGCATCGTCTAAATACCCGTTCCAGTTCCAGCGGAGACATGTCCCAATGAAATTAAGCTTCGCCATGACTATTAACAAAGCGCAAGGGCATACCCTCCAGCGTGTGGGGGTTTATCTACCAAAGCCTTGTTTTCACATGGCCAATTATACGTGGCCTTGTCACGGGCTACGACAGCGCTCCAATTAAAAATAGTTCTTGGGGAGACTGCGGAAGAGTCATCGGCTACAAATTCTGTTCAGAATGTTGTTGCCTATGAAGTCTTAAGGAGGTTAGGAATTATACCAGCATAAAAAAAATGGTAGGCTATCAGGCTCGCCCTCCGTTTGAAAATTATTTGTTTAGCTGTATCTAAATATCATGGAAAATCAACTGTAGGGTATTTATGTGCTTTGGTCATTTGTGCTAAGATTTCTTGTCCCAAGTTAATCGCAAGAGGAATATGTGCTCTCCCTTTAAAACAATCAGCAATTTTTATGATTGGTGTAAAACTTAACCTCCGGTGTTATATTGTCTTGCAGGTCGACAAGGACAAATTTTGGCCCTGCTTATGACTCGTAATACAGGTCAAGCTGGGTGGTGCCACACTGGTATTTCGCCCTGTGTTCGGTGATATTCAGTCCCTTGTGCTTTCTAAGATCATTCGCATGCTAATTATTCGTGCTTAGTGCAGATGGTAAGTGCGCTCTAGAATTTATCTGCAGACAGGTAGCTCTAATGTCGCGGTCATTGGCATGCACTGTCCTCTTTTGTAATTCTCTGGTTTGTTTACCCCTTCTTTGTGTGTAACTTTTACCTCTTTCACAAGGATCCTTAAGTCTGGATTGTGGGACATTGCCTCTTTTCTGCTATGTTTTCATTTCTGATGTGTTGGGCGTTACTCAGCGGCTAACTCACACAGTACTTAATGTACATTAGTGTTATAAATACCTTTATACTATTTTAGCTGGTCGTGTGTTCTCTACTTTCCTGCGGTCTCTTTCAAAACCCCTGCCAGCTTTTCTTTGTGCTCTCCTAACATCTCTGCTCATGCTATATAAACGCTTGGTGTAAGATTAGCGTTAACACTCGAACACGTCAGGATGCAGTATTTCTAGAGCTGCTAACACTCCAGTACGTGTCCTTAGAGTACTAATAACATCCACACTTTAGGTTTACTTTATGCACATGCGTAATCTCTTCCAAGGCGGGTGGATACAGGTATTCCAAAAGTTTGAAAATCAGAAACTGAATATGAAAACACTATAATTATTCCTACTGTTGTCATTTCCAGTCAACCCCAGAGTGTTTTTATCTATCATCAAGAGCTTCATTTGCGTTCTGGATTCCTTCACATCTCATGTACTACAACTTAGCTCCAAGATCGGAGAATGAGGTTATAAAGGTAATACATTGCACGCGATCATTTAGCCGTTTTAGATTGTCGTACGATTTTGATTGGTGTTGTTTCGAGTCTCCTTCTAGAATCTAATAGTCAAAGTATACAGGTTGCTTTTTTTTTCAGGAAGAAAGTATACAGGTTGTTGGTGTTGCTGCTAAGTTACATATCCCAAGTGACATGCTGAGACATACAAGCCCGTGTGCGGTATCGCCTTCTCCTTCATAACAGGTTCACCTCGCACTATTCAAATTGTGTGTGGCCGCTTGATCGCCTCAAGTCTTTTCAGGTTTTTAATGCGTACAATTAACCCTTATGGACAGGCTACTGAACTCCACACAATTGGAAACGAAAATAACAAATTAAACGGCCAGGATGCTTCGACTAAAGGCCAGTTGCTGTGAAATTGCATCCTTCTGGACATGCTACTGGTTGTTAAGCCATTTTACCAGGCTTAATTTACTTATTCTCTCGCCAGTTGAATACCTACTCATGTGGCAGGCCTATAGATAATACAATAAAGATAGATGTGCATGTGGATTAGTTGCAGAATCACCAAACCCGAGCACAAATAACAAGGTACCAAGCAAATGATCATTTGCTTCCTCTATTTGTTCCCCTATTTTATGCTTGTTCGAACACGATGTCGTTAACCCTGCTTATAGCGTGCTTTTTAACACCGCCTATTGTCAAAAATGTGGTGTGCCTGCTTTCACCGGTTTGTTTATAAACAATTGCACTAATGCTAACTCTCGCTTTATTCTTGCTTGGGTAGCTGAGTATCATGCCAATTGTAGATCGTTGTAGTGCTTCCGGATATAAACGTTTTAGCTTGGGAGTTAGGCTAGACTGCATACTGCTATTTATGAAAAAGGGATGTGGCTTTACATGCATGTCTAATTCTTTCTTGACGTAGGAAAACTGCTTGAATCACCTCTGCTGTCGTTTCACCCTTTGCTAATATTTTATGCTTAGTTTGATTGGGCACTTCAACTTTAATCTTGTCTCCTCTGCTTGTTGCCTTCTATACTGTGGTTGCCACGTCAATGTCTTGAAAAAACTGATTTCATGTGGATCGTTTGGTTTGGATAGTTTAACTTCCGCTGTTTGCAAATAAATCGGGTTTAGGTCGGGGAACGAGCAGACTATTTGTAAATAAGAAGAGGAAAAAAAGGGCGTGTACTAGGGCTACCATTGCAGCATCTCATTGCGTTGGCATTCATAATGGAATTCAGTTTTTATTTCACCCAAATTAGATAAAACAAAAAATTATATAAATACAGGCTTATTTTTTTTGGAAGGATAAAAATACAGGCATATAGTTACACTAACTAAGTCACTATGCAGTTAGTTAGGTTTCAAGATTTCAAGGTTGTTAGTACACTCATGGTAGAGTTCACGAGGCATGTGGGGGTGTTAGTTATAGGTATTTGTGAGGGTAATTATGCATTCAATTATAACTTCCATGTATTACTATTATATGTAGTGGAAACTGAAAAGGAAGATACACAACCACAAGAACTCGACAGCTCACCCGGATTTGACATATCCTTTAGCTGAAAAGCCAGGTTTCTGCTTTATGCTCAGAGGAGACAAGGTGTTGTAAAAACCGTCAGACTCACATTCTTTTATATATTAGAGGTCATTCAATCATATCTCTTAATTATAATAAGTCATTTCTTTGGTTTGGGGTTAAAGAAAATACACAGGAGGCAAGGAGAATCAGATTTTTCTACCCACAGAAAGTAAGCACATTCCTTTTGTTCTTTCAATTAATTATGTCTAATGAATATGTTGGGCTGTTGTGTACTTCTATTCCAAAATACATGTTTTGTTCTTATATTACAACTGCTTTTCTGCACTTTTTTCCCTGTTGTTGCCTTAAAGGCGCTTATCAACTGCATATTTATTGTGCTGCTACATTCCAAAAGCTTGGTAAAACAAGTAGATGTCTTTTTCATGAAGCATTTTAGCTTACATTGGTGTCCTAAATCAGTAGTTGTACTTATGTGCAGTGAAAAAGTTCATTTTTGTTGGGGGCTGCTACTATATCATGTACAGATGTTCTACTATTTATTACACTTCTTTATAGTTATGTTGCTTTCTAGTTGCTCTACAAGAGCTTCCCAGGATCACCAGAAATGATGTTCTTATTATTTACAAACGATGTCGATTTATGTTATGTTATGAAAACATGTACTTAAATTAAAAGAAAACTTATTTTGAAATCTATATGTTCTTCCTATATTATGTGAGTTGTGAGTAATAACCTATCCCCCCCCCCCCCGGCCCTCCCCCCTTTTAATTAACAAGGTAAGGATAGGTAATTGGGTTAGATGTACCGGAATAAGTTTAGCATACAGAAACTTTTTCTCTTGTTGAAAGTACACAATTCATGTTCACATTTTACAAATTAATAAGATGTCAAAGTTAATGGTTGCATTGCTAACATAATGTCAACATGAATAACACAACTTATCTTAAACAGAAGCAAATAGCAAAGTGCGCAATTAGAAAAAAGTGTGTCGCTGAAGTGTGTTACATTCTAAGAAAAATATACATGTTATATCCTATGGGATTGTTTACAATCTGTTATGCCAAATCATTATTAGTGATTCACAATGTCGCCTATGCAGAAATGCGTGATAATTGAGGAGTGCTTATTCACGTTCAATTACAATGTATTTATTGTCATTTGCATGGTCATTCGGTTGCTGTGCAGGATGGTGAGATCCGAGAAGAAATCCGAGAAGAAATACCTGAAGGACCTATCAGATCGTAGCAGACCTTACACAGTAAGGGTCAAGGTTATAGACAAGTCACGGAAGCAGACTTCCCCTAAAACTAAATACCAAATGATCGATCTCAAAAAAAAAAAATACCAAATGATCACTTTTGAGGATGAAGAGGTAGTACAAATTACATACCAGTCCCGCTATCTGATTCATATCTATAATTACCTTTGGCAGTAATAGTGTGCTTGGATTTCAGGGACAACAAATGAAGGCAACCCTGTTCAATGATGACATTGAGGCTTATGAAAAGGTGATTGGGAATCAGAATATCTACGAACTTTCAAATGCCATTGTTAAGCCGATACCCAAGAAATTCCTTAGGCCAAATGCTGAGATCAAATACAAGCTGACTTTTGGCGCTAGAACTGTAATCCAGAAGGTGGGGACCTTTGAAGAAGCCGGGGAGCCCGACTACCTAACAATAGCAGATGTGCCAAGAGCCTCAGGCGGCGATGAGCGATTCAGTAAGCATTTAATCATTTTTAACAACCACGGCATTCCGTAGCTACAACTCAACACCTTAATCTTATAGAACATGTTTTTTGCTGGTCGTTTTAAACCACAGGCATTATTAGCGTGCCAATTTACATTCAGCCCACAGAGAGTGTGAGTGTAGGTCAGTCGGACGAGGTCCAGGTCCGTGAGCTTGTCATCTTGGACAATAGGTACAATTCGTAACCTTCATATAATTCGCTTCTAAAAAAAACCTTTCCATAAAGTAAATGGGCTACATAAATTTCGACCTAATAAAAAACAAATATTCTTACAAACAAGCATGCACTTTACCCCTTACTCCAAAACATCAAAAGGAACATATACAATATAGTGCTCCCTTAGCTTGGTGCATAATTCTCTTCTTTATGGTAGACATGTGAGATATCTACGTTCACCTAATAGGCAAACAATTTTGTTTTGAATGGCTGAAATGTCGTGAACAGCTCAGGACGCAGTTTGTTGCTTTCCCTTTGGAAAGATCTTACAATGGATGTTGGCGACAAGTTGGAGGCACTGCTGCCTACTTATCCTGTTGTCGTATTCACGGCTCTAAAGCCATCAAGCTACAAAGGTAACGCCTATCTTATTCTGCAAGTTTGTAAGAAAAGCACATTCAAAATAATGTTTGGGACAATGGTGCAGGCTTTTCACTGTCGACCACTATTTGTACCATGGTTGGCTTTGAGTCTAGGGGTGCACAGGCCGCAAAGCTGACAAAGTGGTAAATTATCTACTAATGACCTTAACTAAAATGCTGGTATCTTCAGTCCAACTCCCTCCCTCGCTGCACTTTAATGTACCATTAACTGCTCGCAGGGCCAGCGACAACAGGGACATGTTGTCCAGGAAAACAGCATCAATTTGCAGCGCAAGGAATCCTATCAAAGCAGAGAGGACAATTACCCTAGCTGAACTTAAGGCTAAGACGGTAAAACATCAGTGTGCACTAAACAATACAACCTGCTAACTATCCTCGACGCTTAATCGCGAGCCGACCAAATCACATGTTTTTGATGTATTGTAGGTTGAGGATCTGTGGCAGGAGGATCGTTTCACTCCCTTTTCATAGCAGTCCGAAGAGTCAAAAGTTACATCCTTTGCACAGTTGATGTTCTTGCCGCAGTTACTGCATCCATAATACGCGCGACCATCAAAAACATGCGAGCCGACCAAATCGCGCGTATTATGCATGCAGTAACTGCGGCAAGAACAACAACTGTGCAAAGGATGTAACTTTTGACTCTTCGGACTGCTATGAAAAGGGAGTGAAGTCGATTCCCAAGTCAGTTCTTGCAAGTTCTTTGTTTAGACACCTGTTTGCTATATGTTTTTAACCCACAAACTTATTAACCCTTTCAATTGTGCAGAATTGGCGTGACATTTGAAGGAACTGATGACACGGGATCTATGACCTTCTCTGCCTATACAATGGATACAAAAAAGATCTTGGGAATTACTGCTGATGAGCTAGGCGCCAAAGACAGAGATATAAGCTTCGAACTTGATAAATCTCGTTTGTTCTTTATGTCTCTGGGCATTCACTTTTAATTGTGTCCTAATTTATTGGTGAAGTCCTTTTTAGTTAGAAATGCAGCTGCTTGTGCAGTTTAACACACTAAACTTATTTCCCATCTACACTTAATTTGGAAACCCAAAAAAACATGCTCTTTGTTGTCAAGGGTAGTTCATATGCAATTGCTCTATTATAGTAGTTGCTCTAATAAAAAAACAGTGATGCTTAACAAATCTTTGATGTCACAGGAGCAATATCGATTCTTTGTGAAGGTTAAAGAAGAGCTCAGGACCCAGAAGATTTGCCTCGAGCTTGGGCCGACAATGGCCCTCTCCATCAGTTACGTCCTAAAGTGGGGTCTCAAGGGCGCCAGTAGGGTGGACTAGGCAGTCTACCGACGAATACCTCATTTTCAACCAGCCAGAACATGTTCGGGCGCACCACCGAGTGTATTCGTTGTGCCTTTCTACCGGGAGCTCTCACAAAATCTGATAGTTTGGGGCTACTTCAACTTCAATGAACTCTGGCCTGGAGTTGTAGTATTTTGCAATGCCCCATTCGTATCTACTGCTAATGTGCCTATGTGCTAAATATGTAATAAGCTACCCCAACACCAGACTTAACATCTAAGCCACCGTGTCTACTACTACTCGCTTTGGCTCTGAACAATTTATTGCTTTGTTTTGTTGAACAATTATCTATGTAATTCGTGTTGTGTTTAAGTTTTAAGTTCTACAAACACAATGTGCTTGTGTGATAGCAAAAGTAACTGCGATCCGCACGAGAGCGCGACGTATTCGGCAAAATTATGCCATTTTCATGGCGATTAAATACGAGAACCGAAAATGTTGGGGGGCCGCCCGCAGCCCAACAACTAGTTAAAAAAAGTGAAATGCCAAACACTAACATATTTATCAGCTCCTCACCCTGGAACAATTCCACTAGGGTCAACCACACGAGTCACACACACACGACACCCGACAAAGAAAGTACAAACCCAAACACACTTTAAACACACTCCTCCTGCTTCTAATCCGCCGCGATGAACACCGCAGGACTCGACTCAGACGGCCGCCAATTCGAAAATGCCGCCGAAATGTGGCGGGAACAAGTCGCCGACTCTCACAAGCGCGTTGATTGGTACCGCAACGGCGTCGGCTATTGGCAAGTCCGTCTTTCTCTCTCCTCACCCCTTTATTTTAAATATTTGTCGGAATTAATGGTGCCAAAGTGTCACTGTTCTTTGCTTTTGTAATACTATAATGTTATAATAAAGCTAAATGGCTCATAAAACTGTTTGCGCTTCTTGTATTGTGAAGTACAGTGCGTTTTTTTCGACGCAAATTTCATTATGGGTCATTCGTAAGCAGCCTCTCTATGTAGTCTTGCTTACATTTGACCGGCTTTTACCTCGCAATAGGTGGTAGCCTTTAAGGCACTGGGGTAATGTTGTTGTCGCGATTTCTGAGGAATTATTATGCTGAACTTTGACTGATTTTGTAACATATGCAAGGAAGTGGAAGCATCAGTAGAGGGAGTATTAGGTGGTTATGGGCGTGTAAATGATCCTGATATTAAGGCTAGTGAAGCCTTTCTTAAATCCCTCTTGTCTGACCCCCTTGTTAATGGGGGTCGGAGTCGTCATCTTGTCACTGTCGGTGCGCCTTCTTTTACCTTTTCTGGTTATATTCTGCTGAATTTTCGATCATGTTGATACCTCGGTTTTGATATGATTGGCTAGTTTGTCGTTGGTGGCTCTACGGGTTATACTTTGACTGCTGTCGGGTTTTACCTCAGTTTTGATATGATCATATGTTTTTTTTTTATAAATGTTGTCGTTGTAATGGTTTTGTCATTGAGTAGTCTCAGCTATTTAGATATTTTTAGTGCTTAACTGAAGGAATTTATAGTAGCTGAGGTACCTTATGGTCCTTCAGCTCATAAAAAAATAAACCTGTTCTTTGCTAGCGTTAATTGCAAGTACCATCTCTAAGCTCAATGCAACTTGGAAAACATGATCGTGAGTGCTTAACCTTACTGCAGATTGTGGCTCTGGCATTGGTAGAGTGACGAAGAACCTCCTTATAAGATACTTCAATGAGGTAAGTTTTGTCATCCCTAGTTGCCCTACTTGAGTGACTCCTTGGTATTGAATCTTTTGTTTAATTCCTGAGAGTTGAATGATTCTACATTCAACTTGCAGAAACCAAAATGTTATTTTTATGTTATTTTTACTTTTTGATCTTTTATTCAAAATATTGTATGTTGTAGTTTTAGGAAATGATGTAGTGTTGATTGTGATGGGTGGGCCTTCTTATTAAGCCTAGGGTCCATGAATTTAGTGCAAAAGAAATTAGAGCGAAAATAATCATCAATTTGAGCAATATATGGTCTTTCATACATGACATAACTATGTGGTATGGTTCAGTAAATCAGTAACTACTCCCGTGGGCTGAAGAGCAAAAGGAGGAATCCGATTTTAGCAATTTTCTCATGAACCAACAAGAATGTACGCAATGATCCTAATAAGTTAAGAAATTTGGGATATTCCGAGATGGAGAGACTTTGAATTTAGTTTAAGCTGACAGCGAGATCTTTGCGTTACATTACCAGTGTTGGAAGTTTGGAACAATAAGGTCCTTTATTACTAACTGTAGTCTTGGTCTAGCCTTTAAAAGAACAAAAGACTTGGCTCTGGTGTTCTGACCTACTTCCTTGTCAAACTGGGACCTACTTGATGTTTTGAGTCCCTGTGTTCCCGAATATATATCTACAATTGAGTTCTGTCTTAGCGTGATGACACGTTCCGAATAGTTGGCATGATCTGTGTGTCCCAAGCTGATGGTGTTCTTGGTACTAGGCACTGTCGCTATGTGAAATTAGCTTCCAAGGCTAAGTGGATTTGGAGATTCGTCTTTGAAAATGAACCCCTTTTGGAGAATGTTTTTAGCTTTAGTTATGGAATCCAGTGTGTAGGACAGCAGACCAAAAATTTGGTAGCTCTCATGGTGTTATCCTAAAATTCAGGTTTGAAGCTTTTCTAAACTTCAGCGGGTTTTTAAGGTGGAAAATAGCTCGAGAGTTCTGGTTTGGTTTGACAATTGGTGTGGGGATATTCCTTTGAAAGTCCGATTTCATGACCCCTTTGGAATTGTTTCTCTAAAAGAAGCTATAACTAGGATGGATTTCATTCTAGGTTTTCTAATGATTGGAACGAATCATCTGTCTTAAAGCTTTTGGAGCTACTTGTTTTTTTGTCAATGTTACTCTTTAAGAAAATGACGAGATGTTGTGGCTGGACGGCGAGTCTGGGCTTTCTTGTGTTAATATCTTCTTCGGTTTCCTGGACAAGCCTGCTTTGATTTATGAGCTGCTGTTATTTGACACTGCAAGGCTCCCGGAAAGGCTTATTTTATTGCTTGGGGCCTATCAAAAGATAATAACTAAGACATGGTAAGAGGAGAAGCTTCAGTTTGGTTAGCTGTCTCAGCTGGTTTTTGATGTGCAGTGAGGATGAGTCTTAGTTTAAAAGGGCATAGGCGCACAGAGGAGATGAATTCCCGTGTCAATGAGGCCCAAGGCATGAGGCAAAGCTGTGCACTTCATAGTAGCGAGGCGCGCACTATTTTCAAACAAATTTCTATTATCTAGACAATATTTTGAAAATATTCCACTTTTTTGTCTTTAAAAGGGGATCAATCTATAAAGAAGTAAAAGCTAGGGATTTAGGTGGAGAGGAAACGGTAGAAAAATATATTAGAAGAAACCTTGGGTGCGCCTCTGTATCAGCGCGTCGCCTCACTGTGCCTCAGGGAGTCAGGTTACCTCATGGAATCCTCTCACCTCAGCCACATTAAGCCGGTTTGGCTTGCGCCTCATGTGAGGTGTGCTTTTTCAAGCTAAGGGATGAATAAACCAGTGATCATCTTTTGTTCTCTTGCCTCTGATTATTATCACTATGATACTTACCCGTGCCTTTTTCTGGGTTAAGTTGGCTCACACTTATAGACTAAAGATGTTCTAGGTGGTGCACTTAAACTAAAAGGAATTCATTTATGTTTGATGATATTTCTATTCATCTAGAGTCTCAAATTCATTTTTTGATGTAGTTGTATAGTTTGAGTCATGTGGTCCATCACCATTTGATGGCTCTTCTCCTTTGGAGATAAGATTACCTGTGAGGCCGTGATAGTTCATAAGCTTTACTGTCCAGCTCTCCTTTTGTTATGGTTATCACCCTCTAATGTGATTTTAGTGCATCTAAAACTTCTCTGCGTTGGTGCTATGAAGATTGACTATTTGCTCTTATTCTTACTATAAAATTGGCAAGTGCTACAATCTAAAATGGTTTGCAATGCAGGTGGACCTTCTTGAGCCAGTACCACATTTCTTGGAAGCAGCTCGTCAAACTTTGGCATCCGAAGGTGTAACAACTACAGATGAGCACAAAGCAGTGAATTTCTTTTGTGTTCCTCTCCAGGTAATGTTGAACAAACTTTTGCCTGCTGAACTGACATGTTTTGAGCTGTTATTGTCGACTTTGTTTTAGCTATCCTTTCATTATTTTGTCCATGCCTTGCGGTGCGGTGAAGAATTAGAAAAATTTTCAGAGTTTGACTATACATCATGAAGCCATTACAATGTAGATCAGAGTAACTTGTTTTAAAAAATCAAAGCACTTTGTGGCTATATTGAGAGAAGAATAGGTCATCTTAATCTTTTTCTCTCATGGTATCTGTATGCAAGTTATCATATGGTGAATTTACCTCATTTTGACTTTATATTATCCAGGAGTTTGTTCCGAAGTCTGGAAGATACGATGTCATATGGGTACAATGGTGCATTGGACATCTTACTGATGAGGATTTTGTATCATTTTTTAAGAGTGCCAAGGTGAGATTTCTTTAAACTGTTTGACCTTTCAGTTCTGCATCAATGGGTAGGGGAAGTGGGCATAAAAAAGCGGTTTGTATCTTGTGTAGGAAAGACTTCTTTCAACATAATACAGCTTGCAAAGCAGCTATTGGGTTTAAAGAAAGAGATTTTAACTGGGTTTAATCCCCCACGATTGTCTTTCTTTCCCACTTCTTACAATCATAAGTTTCTTTGACCTCCATGCCTGTACTAGGCTTGTGTTGTTGAGAGTCTGTTAAACATCTGCCGTTTGACGTAACCCTTTAAATAAAGTCAATTCACATGCTGGGGATTTTGTTATTGTATGATTCTTATGCTGGCTTCTAGAGTATCTGTAGAGTATGTAGACCAGCATGTTGGGACTGAAAGAACCAGTTAAGTCGAGGAGGAGCCGCTCTATGGAAGAAGATGCATAAGAATAATTACGGAGGTGAGAGACCAGAGAGAAAGCAAGAGGATTTTGGTGAGAGGGAGGGTTGGAGGAGAATGGACGGAGCTTTGTGGTTACCTGGAATGGGTAGTCTTGGCTAACTGGCCTGGAGTTTGAAACCCCAACTTCTAAATGTCTTATTCAAGTAATTTATTACTATCTTTCTTTTAGGCCTTGCCTGGTATGCAAGGAATGAGTTAAGGAGGAATAAATTCATGGGGAATTGATTAGGGGGGATTGATTAGAGGGGTAGTAATTCATTGATTTGCAAGTTTGGTATACTAGGGTAATGATTAGGGGGTAATCTTTACCTAGGTTTGTTTAGGGGTAAACTTTACCAAACCAAAAAACTGAACTTAACAACATAAGAATCAATTTTTCAGCCAAAAAAAAAAAAAAAAAATTGGAGTAGAATGAGCAGAATTAAAGAAATTGAGAACTTAATCAATGAGTCAATTTCTTTAATAAAACCCCTAAATAAATCAACCTATCCCCTCAAAATCAACCAAATAAATCACAAAACAACAAAACCCATTAAATCCCAATTCAGAAATTTCACAATTTCAATCAAACACAAATTTTTTTTTTTTTTTTCAAAAACTCAGATTCAAACACATCTTCATATGTAATCAATGGAGAAGTAAAAGAACGGAGGAAGATACGTGTTCTGCTGATGATCATGAAGATGTGAGTCGGCTGCTGCTAAACTTGGCAGAAGAAGAGGAGGTGCGATGCGTAGAGGAGAAGCTTACAGGAGAAGCGTACAGGAGAAGGAGAAGTGACGCGAGGAGAAGGAGAAAGAGGATATAAAACTGAAAGTTGGGCCTGAAATCAATTACCCGGGAAATGATTCAATGGGGGTATGGGCCGGGAATACATTATTGCTGTTTGGGTGTAATCAATTCGGGGCCTGACTTTTTCCTTTCAATCCAAACTTACAAACTGGCCCAGAAATATTACCCCCTTAATTATTCAGGCCTATTACTCCCAATCCAGGCAAGGCCTTAAAAGTTTGTCATGTTTTCATTTGGTGACTAGTAAAGGATTGGCCACTTCCTCTAGTTAAAGTGGTCTATTTCCAATCCTACCCCCAAATGACAACATAGAAGTTCAACTAAATCCAAGGGGTGAAAACTGAAAAGGATTCACAACATAGAAGTTTAATGTTGACATGAGCAGTTAGTTTCTTTCTTTTTTTTTTTTTTGGGTAACAAGCTCTAAGTTATGGGTTCGAGTGACTATTTTTGAACCTTTTGTTCTTCTTTTGAAAGGGTGCTTGTTTGGTACATTGGGGGGGGGGGGGGGGGGTGGGGCTTAAGAACATGAATATCTTAATGTAACTTGTCATTTTCTTGTCACAATATTAGGCTGGCCTCAAACCTGGCGGATTTTTCATCATGAAAGAGAACATTGCCAAAAGTGGTGAGGACCAATATTGCCCTTCAATAATTATCAATTCATTTTATATTTGCAAGCAGCGCTGCGGCCGCTGCCCTTTTCTTCTTCTGTTTTGATGATTCATCTGTGGGATGTATGCTGCTGTTTGTGTTGAGTAATCTGCTCTGTACTCTCTCTCTTCTGATCACCTTTCTTGTGATGCTACAGCATCAAAATTATAGCTTTTGCATCATGTATACAGGACATGTTCAGAAAAGTGAAGAGTTTATTTCCCCCTCATTTCTGATAATAGAAATTGTCAAGCACCTAATTTTTCGTGAACAAGTCTGTTAGAGGAGATACTTGATGTGCGTTTGATAATAGTCTAATGTGTTTGCGAAAAACATTCACAGCTCCGTGTACCTAGTCCATCAGTGATACTCAGACTCGCCTTGCAACTGGTTGAATGAAGGGATGCTCATGTCATTTATGTGAGATTATGTGACTTCGTGGTGTGTGCTTTTCGTCTTGATCATATACAATTTTTGACTGGGTTAAACGACTTAGCTTTGAGATCATGGTTACATCCTTTAGAAATGTAATATCCCCATTTCATTTTTGGCTTGCTTGATTTATTGCCAGAGTTTTCAACTCCATGACCTGGTGATTTTGTACTGTGTAGACTCAGCTGAATGTGAACTTGTTCACAGGATATACAAGATTCACCCACTAGCCACAAGTTCCTTTAAAGTCATATGTGCACAAGACTAACGATAGTGCTAGTTGCGCATAGCGCTCTTTTTTCTGTGGTTGGTGGCTTGACAGTGGTTAGAAGTGAATTATGAGAAATTAAAGAGGGGTGAGGCTGTGGAGTGTGATGCCCCTAAGTGCACACTGCAGGGCAGCTAGGAGCAGCACGAAAGGAATTTATTGCCACTTCCTATGTTCAGTTCTGCTTCCTAGTTGTCCTTTCTAGAATGGAAACAAAATGGAACTCCTATGTCACTTTGACTCTTTAATTCTAGGGCCATTCTCGTGTCCGACACGACTCTCTAGGATATGAGTACAGTATCCACCCCAGCCGCACCTACCCACACTTTTCTTGAAGGGACAGAACAAGGCTTTCACGACAACTACAGGAAATAGACTGTTGAGCTCAGCAATTAGTATCGTAGTTTTAAGCGCTATGTCTTACACATCTCTCTTTATCACTTTAAAAACATCAACCTTTTAATTAAAATTGTGTTCAGAAGGCGTGTCCCATACCCATATCCTCATTTTAGGGTGGAGGTTGTGTGTCTCAAAATCGAGTCATGGTGCGTCTGATTAACCCAGAGTCTCATAGAATACCCAAGTTCGGGTTACATAGAGTTCCGTAGTGCCTTTTCACATTTATCTGCTTATAGAACAATGTTAGTAATACATGATGAATGCTAGTAATATGATAAAGGTAGCTTTATCCTTTTCTCGATACCATCATGTCCTACTGAGACATTTCTTTAATACTGACAGTATTCCTTTCATGTCCCTATTGTTTAGTAAGCAGTTACTTCACTTCTCACATGATTTACCTCACTGCAATTGATGCCCCAGTGGAACCAGTGTTTAACTAGTGTCCTGCATTTTCAGGATTCGTGTTAGACAAACAAGATTGCAGCGTAACGAGATCAGATGCATATTTTAAGGAACTATTTCAGAGGTGTGGGCTGCACATATATAAAATAAAGGTATTGTTGACTTTTTCTCGAGTATTACTACAGTGGTAAAGACTTATAAGTTCTATCCATCAAGGAGTGGGATTACCATTTGTGTTGTCCCATCATTTGAGATAATATGAAAAAAAGAACTCCAGTCTTCCAAAAATGAACTTTATAGGTATACATCTCTGCAAGTAAGATTGGGAATTAGAGAAAATATTGAATTTCCCGGGGAGGGAAGTTTTCTCATCAGAAATTAAAAACTGTTCTCATTAGAAATTACAAGCTGCATTGATCCATTTATAGCCCATTTGCCACCAACTAAGTTGTAATGGAATTCCGTTATAAATTAGCTGAGCTAGCGATCTGTTGGCTTTCTTAAATTAAAGTCATGTGCTCCATAAGTGTCATGTTTCATACCATGTAGCTTAGCTTTTTGTGTTCATAGGCATGTATCTGTGTAACTTTCAGTTATGTTATTATAGCAAGAATACAAGAAAAACCCCATGGCGAGATCTAATTTTCGCTACAGATTTCAAACCATAAGTGCTGAATTCTTTATAAATTATACATCTATGTTCAAATCTTTGCCGGTTTGAAGCCTTTCAGGCCGAATTCAGGCCATCAGCTGTTTTGATCTATCTATATTCAATTCTATGTTTCTCTCTGCTCTTTGCTATCTTTTGCCCAGGTTTATATCGGTTTGGTTTGGAGGGAGATAAAATTGCCAGGGGGGCTGGATTTCGTGTATATGTTGAAAGTGGGTTGAAAGAGGGTGGTGGAGGACAAGATGGATTAGCGGTTACATCAGGATTCCATTGCCAAGCAGTATTATATAGGGAGTTGGATTTTTATATGATGATTGATTATGGAGGAAATCTTGAGTGTTGGAAGGGAACTTTATACTTTCGAACATTTCCTTGGGTGTGTGTAAATGCACTCAACATTTGGCCTTGATGAAATTATTATCTTATGCTGATCAGACCTAGACGGCAAGACCAATGGTGAGTGACACTTTGATCCATGCCCATCTGGATCTGAAGATGGCTAATCCCCTACTGGGCTGTTACTCTCTCTGTCTCACTTATGAGCGTACAGTCTGCTTCTGCTCATGTGATTTCCTTGTCTCACCACAGAGGCACTGCTTGTTCCGTTGTGTGTGCCAAGTAACGGGTGTCTTCATATTATGGCCAAAAGGCTCAGCATACTAGCCGTTTGCATGGTAAATGAATGCTTCGACAATGCAGCATCCTATATTTGGCTGATCCAATTCAACTATCCTATATAGTCTTATGGCAGCTTTCTGGTGGGGGTCTTGTGGGGACAAACAAGTAATTCATTGGGTTCCCCGTGATGTTCTTCATGGGTCTACGGGAATGGGTGGTCTAGGTGTTCGTGATCTGGAGGTGTTTAATTCTGCCCTTAATGAAGCATGTCTGGAGGTTTCAGTATAACCCCCAATTGCTGGTTACAAAAGTTTCCAAAGCTCGTTATAAAAAGATTTTTGAGCTTGAGGAGGCTGATCGCTACTGCTAACCTGCGGCTATGTCATGGGGTGCCCGAGGAATTCTAGCAGCCAAGGAGAAGCTCAGGTCAGGTTGCGCGTGGAAGATTAGCAACGGGAATCGAGTTAGAGCCCTATCCGGTCCTTATCTCCAAGGGTCCTGTCCTGTCATTAAGGACTTTGTCCCGCTGCACCTGGTTCGACATGTTAGGGATGTGATCTCATGTTGCTGAATGGAAGATGGGCCTCCAGCTAGGTCTTCTCCTATTATGAGAGGAACAGTGCGATCTCTATCCTGAGTCAGGAGCTCCCAGCTAACAATGAGGATGACTTTGTAGTGTGGAAAGCCTCTAATAATGGGGTTTATTCCGTCAAATCGGGTTACAGTATGCCATGGCTGCCTGATCGTTTCTGGTGCCAGTTGTGGGCCTTCAAGTTTCCGCTCAAGTGGAAGCTTTTCGTCTGGAGAGTCCTCCATGACTCGCTGGCAGTTGCCGTGAACCTGGCCCGTCATGGTCTCAACATTCGGGAGCTCTATCCATTTTGTGGTGGGGAGGAGGAATCTACTGACCATCTATTTCGAAGGTGCGATTTGGCTTGTGCGGTTTGCTTCTGCTCCTCTCTGGATTTTACTGTTTCTAGCAACATAACGGTGGAGTTCAAGTGTTGGGTATGTGATACCTTCCTGTTACTCCTGAAAGGTGAACCTGGCATGGCGGAGGAGTTTGTCCTCATCCTTTAGGGAATCTGGCTACATCAATGAGGTTATCTTCTGCCATCGTGACCCTAATGGAATGCAGGTTTTGAGCAAAATCAGAAGCCTCCGGGAGCTCATTTCTGCAGCAGAGGGGCTCCTTCTCAGGGCGAAGGAAGGGCTCTCCGAATCTCCCGTCCTGACCAGTCCTCCTGTGTTCCTGGGGGTCTCCATTGGTGCAGCCCCTCCAGGGGTTCCCCTAAGGCCCTAACCCTAATCCAAATTGATGGCTGTTGGGATTCAAGCATCAAGGTTGGCGGCAGCTGCCTGGGTGTCTGTGGACCGGGTGACAGGGGAAGCGGAGAACATGGGATGTGATGTGGGCTGGTTGGCCTGAGCTCTTCAAGCTGAGGCGTTGGCCTGTGAATTGGCGGTCAAAGCAAGCGGTGAAGCGGGGCTGATTAACGTGGAGGTGGTAACAGATCAGGGGTCTTGTCCAGGCTCTCTTTAATCCGAGGATCTGTCCTGTTGCTATTAGGTGGAGGATTAAGAAGATTCGTGAATTTGCTGCGATGTTCAGTTCCTGTCAAGTGCAAAAGGCGGACAGAGGGAACGTTGTTCATGCTCATCGCCTTTCAAAGATGCATAGGAAAGCTGGGTGGAGTGCGGGAAGTCACATCACGCAGGCCTGTAGCGGTCTTGGTTTTTTTTGTTTTCAGTTTGCCTTTGCCAAAAAAAAAAGCAACTAATTGTCTTTGTTGCGCCTGCTTGTGAACTTGCGTAGTACCCTTTTGTGCCATATCGATGTGCAGTAGTTAGCAGTGAAGTGATCCAAGAGTTTATCTCTAATCTAGTGTCTCGAAAATTTTGATGCAAAGTCTTTTTTTGATCTCTTGTTTCAGGACCAAACAGGATTCCCTCAAGAACTTTTTGCTGTGAAGATGTATGCTCTGACAACGGAAGTGCCAAGGCGAAGTAACCCGTCGAGATCCCGATCGCATGCTAACAGACCTGCGCTCATCAAGTGAAAACTTCCGAGTCATGAAATCGTTGTGGATTAAGCAATCAGCCAATGTCATATGACACATTGACTATGTTCAACATTTACCCTACTTATCAGTGACATCAATAGCTTTTATGTGTGTTGTAAAACAATTATTTTGTTACAATCAGCACTTGGTGAAATTCCATCCTCCCTGTCCTATTGAATTTGATCACGTTCTCAAGTCTAATCCATACACTACATAAACCCAAAAATAAAGTTCATCATGATCTTGAAGCATACCGTGGGTGACTCATCGTGTAAAGTTACTCTATGATCAGATGGTCTCACATTAGAACAAAGGTTTAGTGGTTTTATGATTTTATTCAATGACTTTTTCTAATCCAACTTGAATATCCACGAAACAAATGTTCATCGTGGTCTTGTAGGATATGTTTAGTGTGTCGAATAAAACTACAATCCGAACTAACAAATTATACATCTACAGAAGCGACGAGTCTAGTCGTCTGTATTTCTATTTGATACAGTCATACAAGTATGCAACTCCATGGGTACAGCCGTACAGGATAGTCACACAAACACCGAACTCCACATTGGTCATTTGGACTCCCTGTACCAAAGACCGACAAACTCCCAACACTTTGCATCTGATATATATCCCACCACCACCAGATACCGCCGCCGCCGCCGCCATGTACGCCTCCAACCACCGCCACCACCACCGTCACTTCCTCATCTATATTCCACGAGGTTAACGTGACAAAAAGTAGCTCAATTATAATCAAACACGAGCTAAAGTTTTCCCCAATCATTCATTCCCATTCCCATTATTACGCAATAATTCGTTCCACAAATAATTCAAATCAATCAACCCATTCTTTAATTTAATTTAATTTAATTGATTAATGTTCCTGAATCTCCAACAATTTTTTCCCCAAATTATTATGATCGCCTCTTCTTAATAATAATGAGCCACCACTTCCACCACCACCACCACCGCGGAAAATCACCGCAACTCTCCGCCGGCCCGTCTCTCTCCGCCGCAATGTTCAAACTCACCCGCAATTCCCTCCTTAAACAAACCCTATTAACTCTCTTCACCATCCTCGTTCTCTACCTCGTCGTCAACACCTTCCTTCTCTCCCCCATCCACGACGACGGCGCCACCGCCTTCTCCCGATTCGATACCGGCGGCGGCAACGGCAACCGCCGCGACAAGGTCAAGGTGTTTATGTACGAGTTGCCTAAAAAGTTCACCTACGGTGTAATTCGGAGCTACGCGCTTGCTCGGAGTGGAGGCGGCGGCGGAACCGGTAGCGTAACCAAGACGTTTGAGGATGATTCCGAGCTCAAGTACCCTGGGAACCAGCATTCCGCCGAGTGGTACTTATTTTCCGACCTGATTAAAGAACAGCGTGATGTCAACTCTCCGTTGGTTAGGGTTTTGGATCCAGAGGTCGCGGATTTGTTCTACGTTCCGTTCTTCTCGTCGTTGAGCCTCGTAGCGAACCCAATTCGGCCGAATAGTAACGCAGTTGCTGGTGCAGCAGCTGCGGTCCCGGTGTACAGTGATGAGCTGATGCAGGAGGAGTTGGTGGAGTGGTTGGAAGAGCAAGAGTATTGGAAGAGGAATAATGGGTGGGACCATGTGTTTATATGTCAAGACCCGAATGCATTGTATAAGGTTATTGATAGGATTCGGAATGGGGTGCTTCTTGTTTCGGATTTTGGTAGGTTGAGGAGTGATCAAGCTTCCCTTGTTAAAGATGTCATCTTGCCTTATTCGCATCGGATTAATAGCTTTAAAGGTGATGTTGGACTCGAGAATCGCAATTCGCTCTTGTTCTTCATGGGCAATCGCTATAGGAAAGAGGTATATATTTGTTTCTGTATGGTATTGGGAAATTGCTTTTAGTTTGAGGTGCTTTGTTTCGTTTTCGTTGATTTTGCGATGAATGTATATATGCTACATTGTGGAAGAAGTAGATAGCTTATGTGTGGATTGTAAGAGCTTCATGTTGTTGTTCAGATGATCATGATATATGGGAAGTTTGGCCGCAAATCTTAAGAGTAATTTGATTTGGAAAAGTTTGGTGTTGGATTTGGTATGCTGGAAGGTAGTGCAACATGCTAAATACACCTTATCCTCTTGAATTTAGCCTTTGTGTTGGTTAATTTTGTGGTAAGAATCTGGGAGACATTTGATTAGATTCCTAAAAAGCTGGAAATTTTGAAGATAAATGCCTTTTCAGGGGGCAATTTTGGTGAAATTAATTGGCAGATTAGTTATCTAATTGCTTGTATTAGTAAGTTTTTGGTCTTTCCTTCTTTTCTTACCTTGTCTAGTATGAGAGAGTTTATTAGTTCTAAATTCACCACTTCATCTATAGATAATGTGTTTCTTCTCTCTGGCCTTAGCACGATGGTTATGATCGTAGTGAGCGCACTTGAAACGGATGTGCTTTGTAGCTGATTAAGGGATTGTGTGAGTCATTGGGATTGTTTTGCAGTATGTTGAGGTGGAACATTGGAATGTGATGGGTTTGGATGGACTGCCAGATTTTCCTTTCTTTTCAATCGTGAGAGGAGTGTCTGTGTTCATTTTTTAATTACCTGGTAGTGTTAGCAAGCCCCTAGATTTGTATTTGGCAGTTGTTCTGTATAATCATAGCCCAAATGGAACTCCACAAGCTAAAGGTTATCTTACTATTTGCTGCCAACCTGATGTGTTTTAGATGGTAGGGTGAATCTTTAGTAAGGAAAAATTATATACTCGCATCTCCATTCACTGTCCAGGCCTTATGTAAGTTATGATAAAACCATTTTTTTGTCGGACAGTAACGCTAATGAACTGCACATTGGAGCTTGGCTAGGCTGGCTAGCTAAATATTCCTGCTTGTCACCATTAGAAGAACAGTAGTAGCACGAAAAGATACAACCTTTCGTGTTGCAATCCAATTGTTTTCAGTGATTGCCTTGTTGAAATTTGAGGATGAGTAGACTCTGTTCGTTTCAATCTTTTCAATTTGAACAGAACTTTGCTTTTGTGAAAAAGCGGAAAGAGTGGACAGAATTGAGAAAGATCAGGAGTTCTTAATTAGTCAGTATCATTACCATATCTTCTTGAGCTCCTTACCAACTTTTACTCGGTGCTTTGAAATGTCTGTTCTGCTATTAGGTGATAAATAAAATAGCTGCAAATGTCTGACAGACGTGTTTTTTGTGAGTCTTTCGTCATACCACCACTTTTTCATTTTTGTCTTGTTGTGGCTTCCTTGTTTGCCCATTTTTTCATTGCCAGGATACAACGTAAGATTGAGTTATGCAAGATGCTGTGGTAACTGGCTATTAGTTGGATTACGCTTAGTTTGTAGTCTGTGTATTCTGTGTATGTTAATAATTACGATTATGTAAAGCAAGTTTTAATGAATGTATTACCGTAGTAGATACCTGTCAGAGCGTCTTGTATTGCGAAATATTAGGCGGTCGTTGCAATTGTCAACTTAGTTTTTCTTTTTGGTCGTCCGTAAACACTCTCTTTATGTTTCGATGCCACGGTACGACCCTCCCCTCCCCCTTCACCCTGCCATAGGTGGGAACCAGGCATCGTGGTAATGTTCTCGCTGTTGACAACATTTTCTGATCTTTACTTTACTCAGACCTTGTTTCATATTAATACAAAAACATACTTCTTATTCATTGTTTTGACTGCATTTAATTTGCTGGTTCAGGGTGGGAAGATCAGGGACATACTGTTTCAAATTCTTGAGAATGAAGAAGATGTTGTCATGAAACATGGTGCGCAATCAAGGGAGAGTCGCCGCGCAGCCACACAAGGAATGCACACGTCAAAATTCTGTTTGCATCCTGCAGGGGACACTCCATCTGCATGTCGACTATTTGATGCAATTGTAAGCTTGTGTATTCCAGTTATAATCAGTGACCAGATTGAATTGCCGTTTGAAGATATCATAGACTACAAGAAAATTGCAGTATTTGTAGAGACCACCTCTGCTGTGAAGCCTGGCTATCTAGTCAACCTACTTAGAACTGTAAACGATCAGAAACTTCTGGAGTTCCAGCAGGAATTAAAAAAGGTAATGGTCCTATTCAAGCATTTGGTTATTTACATATATACTTTTGGGAATGAATTATATAGACAATATGTGTTGATTGTGTTTGAGCTTTCGTTTTGCTCAACGTGGATCCTCCCTCATCTTTTTTTCTTTGCTTTATACTCTCAGTTATTTTTCCACCTTCTTTCCGTGTCTCTAAGTTCACTTTTTTCCCCTTCTTCCCTTTCCGTTCCAAATCTTGTTTCTTCCTCTCCTTCAATCTATCTACTGGCTTGTGTTGCTATGATTCCTTATGGCTTGTGGCGGGTGGCCAAACCAATTTTTATTTTTCATTTGGCTTTGTTGTTATTGTTGCTGTTATTTTTTATTGACTCTAGTAAGAGATGGTCAAAACTTAGTGGGCTGAGTTTTGAAACTTATAGAGATGTCTCTTGCTGATAATACATTGAGACAGCCTCACACAGCGCCAACTGTTTTATCTGTTCAGTTGAATGCTACTTGAATGAATCAATCTTAGCTTTTGTGACCTTCAAGATCTGTAATTAGGGAGTCTTCTTTATGAGCCTCTGTGGTTGTCATTCTGATCCAACTTTGTCACTCGAACTTGCTCCAAGTTTGGAATCAGGTGCTTCTTCAAGTCTCGGGTGATTAAATATCTTTCTTTTTTTCGCCTCAAACAAAGTTCAAACTATACTCTGGAGGCGCATGTATGGTGCATCATACTCTGATATTCTTTATGAATTATTTGTCAAATTCATCAAAGTATCATGTTCATTATTAGCTGTCATATTCATGAAGTGTCATATTCATTAATGAACATGTATACTACAGTGAAGGCGCAGGTATGGTGCTCCGTACTCCACCTGAAGCCTTAATGAACATGTAACAGTTTTCTTAATGAAGATGACAGTTTGTTATGAAGATGACAATTATTCTTCATATTTTAATGAATATGGTATTTCAGATTCATATGAAAATTAGAGAACTATAACATTATATAATGAATATGAGAGTATGAAGTACCATACACATGCCTCCATAATATAATTTGCCTCTGCTTCATAAGTGACGAAGCAAATTTTGCAGTGAAAAGAACTCGTTCAGTATTTTACATTACTACCGTGCTGGTGTTTGTATTATCTATCATTCTCCCTGGGAGCTATACATGATCAGTGTCTTGAAGGAGAATGTTAAGTTGTGTGTGATGTGTCGATAACAATGAAAATTAGAAACTGGGGGGTGGGGGGGGGTAGAAGGAAAAGCTGGCATATCTCAAGTTTTAAAATCCTATCTTTTAATTCAATTTGGAGAACGCAGTTCTAATTGGAAATTAGATTAGGTGAGACATGGTTTCAAAGAAGAGATCAATCACCCATGATGCAAATCAAGGTCCCATGTTTGTTTTTTTTGTTTTTTACTGCTGTTGTATACTCGTATCTTGCAAGTTAACATAGATGGTGGTACACGGTCGAAATGCAATTATACAGTAAGATAAGGGGAAAGCTGTGGGCCTATCTTTCTTAAAGGTAAACCTGTCTTCTGATTATTTGGTTCTAAAGCATCACATGTGTATCTGTGCATTAGTGATCGCCCTTAGTTGTCTTCTTTTATATTATGATGTGTAGATGCGTGAGCTTATTGGGTCTTGCAGTATATCTCCAATTGCTATCAGAAATCTGTTGTGCTGCACCTTGAGTTCCCATTGGCCTTGGGAGAACCCATCCTAGAAGTTGGCTTAAAGGGTGAAAGAGGTGATTTATATATAAATCTCCCTCCAAATCCCCCATAAGACTGATGTGGAAATGAACCATTATATTTGACCATGGTCCACTCCAAGGCGACCTAGCTGGCTTATCCCCATGGGGCTTGAGATGCTCCGCACTCAGGGTCCCCAGCACCGGAGGGTTGGAGGCATGGTAATCTCACTTTGATACCATGGGGGAACTGCCCTTAACGCTAGCCTATTTCTACATATACCCCACACCAAATACCCCATTAGACCAATGTGAGACAATGTATCATTACAATGTGCCAATAAATAAGGGTATTGGCTGATCTGTAGCCGATTCCAGCCACGAGGATTTGTAATGGACCTGTTCATTGGTTTATCTATTGTTAGAATAGGCAGAAGATCGTTCTGAGGAGGGCAGGCTGCTGTAGAAATATGCAGTACAGGAAAATGATGAAAGACTAGTAGATCCTGTATTTCTTTATCGAAGGTTGAAAGAATTAGAAGGAATAAAATAAAAAGAAATAAAAACCATGTATGGGATCCCATAATTTATAGTCTTGTACTCTGTGGAAGAGTCAAAATAGGAATTTCATGTTTTATACTTTTATGCATGAGTGATGTTGTCAAACCTGAGACCTTGCTGATTATTGTCTACTAGTTTTAAACCCGTGCGTTGCACGGCTAAAATATTATATCTTTAGACGTATGTAATGATCATTTTCTTATCTTTTAAATCAAAGTTGTAGTATCATCCTTATTTTTATTGCCTCCCGTATTATACATTTTTTTAAAAAAAGTCTCAATCTTGACGATAAATCTCACCGAAATCCATACTTAATTTTTCAAAAAAAATGTGTGAATGTATCTTCTACTGAAATACATTTCGACATGAACTTGATGATACATGTATCATAATAGTCTCATATACGTAGCCCAAGTTATGATAGATCATATTATGTTTCATGTAATTAACTTTATGTTAAAGTTTAACAAATATTGGACTCTTTCTGGTGCATTTTTTTCATTTCTAGTGTGTTGTGGGAATTTCTTAATTCATAGACGCGCCTTATACATTTGTCAAAAACATTTTTCACTAAAGTATTAAACTTGTCAATATATCTCAACCAAATTCATACTTCACTAAATTTTTACAAAATATGTGTGAATGGATCTTATAATAAAGTACATTTTAACTCGAATTTAATGATACATGTATCATAATATCCTGGTATACGTAGCCCAAGTTATAACAAATTATATATGTTTCATGTAAGATAATTTTATATGAGAGTTTTACAATAATTGGACTCTCTCTGTGCATTTCTTCATTTCTAATGCGTTGTGGGAATTTCTTGATTTATAGACGCGCCGTATGCATTCGTCAAAATATTCCACTTAACTTTTCAAAAACATATGTAAATGGATCTTATATTGAAGTACATTTAGATACGAATTTATTGATACATGTATCATAATTTTCTGATATACGTAGCGCAAGTGATAACAAATTATACATGTTTCATGTAGATAACTGTATGTGAGAGTTTCACGGTAATTGGACTCTCTCTTTGCATTTCTTCATTTCTAATGCGTTTTCGGAATTTCTTGATTTACAGACGCGCTGTATGCATTCGTCAAAAAAACTTCCACGTAACTTTTTAAAAACATATGTAAATGGATCTTATATTGAAGTACATTTCGACACGAATTTATTGATACATGTATCGTAATATTCTGATATACGTAGCCCAAGTTATAACAAATTATATATGTTTCATGTAGATAACTTTACGTTAGAGTTTTACAAATATTGGACTCTCTGTGTGCATTTCTTCATTTCTAGTGCGTTGTGGGAATTTCTTGATTTATAGAGCGCCGTATGCATTTTTCAAAAGCCTCTTTTATATATATATATTGATTTCCTAGTTTAGTTGCTTACTTACATTATGGACTGAAATTGTCCAAGTAATTGCATTTTGGACTGTGAAACTGGCCACATTTCAAGCTCAGCAAAGTAAACTTTTTGACGTCTTGTTCTTGGACCGTTCGATGACGGTATGAATCTTGGTTGTTCTTTGTTTGACCGCAAGTAGACGTCTCGTACTCTTTCTCTTCAATCGGAGTTTAGACTCATCTGCGTGTATCCAAAGAATGCTCTGTAGTACTGACTACTGAGCTGTATGTTTTTGTTTTCTTTGACCTGCGGTGGCGCATTTGCTTTCTGTAGTGATTTCTCCCTGACCTGCTTACTTGGTTCTATCATGTGGTTCAGGTGAAGCATTATTTTGAGTACGAAGATCCCAATGGAACAGTAAATGAGATCTGGCGTCAAGTTAGTTTGAAGCTTCCCCTTGTTAAGCTGATGATCAACCGTGACAAACGAATTGTGAGGAGGGAGTTGGTTCAACCAGACTGCTCTTGTCTTTGCTCAAATCGTACAGGCCCCGTCACCACACTGTAGTCTCATTCTGTAGGACAGCACACGTTATCGCTGCTGACTTTTAGAAGTTACTGGCATTATGTTGAAAGGACATCAACTCAACTTTTACAGAGGCGGAGACCGGAACAGTAGAGCTTCACAGTTGTCCGGCCAAGTCTGCCGTGGTGCATCTTCGATGTGTTCTCGTAAACCAGGTCAATCTTAATAGGCATCGGTGATTATGCTCCCCAGGGTTTAACCAGGGAGAAACTAATGGGAGACGGAAGATATATGTGTTATTATCTCTTCAATTTTCACCTCTACTGTTTTCTTTTCCCCATTTCATAATTATTCAAATTTATATGTAAAAATGGCAAATGTAACATGGAAGCAGCGGAAACCATTTGTTTCTTAACTTATTGCCCTCTCAATTTAGGCAAACTTTGTGGACACGCTTTTCTTTGTCTCAATCGGTATTATACTCTGATTTGATTTGAATGAATGTAATCTAATCTGATTTAATTTGAATGTATCTAATCTAATCTGAATACCTCTCACTTCATTAAGTTGTTCCTACCCACTATAAGCTCCCCGTATCGTTTTGTTGTTTTGTCTGGTCGTGTTGGGGATCACTTTTAGTCTAAATGAATCGTTCACTTGTAAAAGTCAATACATAATTTGCATTCTACCAAAGCCACTTCATTTTTTGGCAAGTGCGTTTTCCAATTAGTCTAGAAAACAGCCCCGCACATGGCCCATTAAAACTGTAATATGAGAGGAGTAGATCATTTTGGGTAGGAATGGGTATGAAACATCGCCTAAGAGGAGGATGACGTTAATGGATGAGGAAGAATGAAATGCCAGTTGATATGAGAGAAACCGAGAAAGGCACAAAGCTTTGGAAATGGGAGATGATGCGGGAGCATGAGGTTAGAGCTTTCATATTGTAATGCTTATATTCTCATCCCCAAGATTCAGATAAATTTTCATTCTATTGAGACCATGAGTGATGCATATTTCTGTAAAAAGTCGGGCAATTTCAGTCATTTTCATCTGACTTTGGAGCTGCATATATATACTTGGATATATAGGAGTTATGGCTAGAGCTGGCAATCGGGCGGGTCGGGTCGGTTTCGGGTCGGGTCATATCGGGTTCGGGTCTTGGCGGGTCGAGATGAACTTTCGGGTCGGGTCGGTTTTGACTCGGGTCGCTTTCGGTTCGGGTCATGTCGGGTAAATTTTGTGTCGGGTCGGGTCGGTTTTGGGTCGGGTCATAATCGGGTTTAGTTACTGATGGTTATTAATCCGCGTCATTTCAAGTTTTGGTTAATATTTTTTGGTTTATTGGCATAATTAAGGGATTTTATTTAGTTAGTAAGTTAAAACCATCAATATGCATAATAAATTGTTTTAATTTGGATCATTACTAAGCTTAATTATTATCGGGTCATCAAACGGGTCGGGTCATTGTCGGATAACGGGTCACTACGGGTCGGGTCGGGTCATTGTCGGGTTGGACATTATCGGGTTGTATCGGGTCATGGGTCGTTATCGGGTCGGGTCGAGTCGGGTTCGGGTGATCACATTTTCGGGTCCAATCGGGTCGGGTTTTCGGGTGAGTCGGGTCGGGTCGCCCGGGTCGGGTCAAGGTTGCCAGCTCTAGTTATGGCTATGGTTCTTAACTTTTAATATGGGTGTAAAGTTAAATGTCCAGACTTTCCAATGTGACACCTTTTAATGCTTCAATAAAGCTATAGGTTACTCCCTCCATCCGAGTTTAAACACCCCATTTTCCTTTTCGAGGTGTTAAAAAATAAACACCCATTTAAAAATTTACTAAATGTGATAAGTTTTCCTCACCCATTAACACTTTACTATCACAAAAAAAAATACAAATTAACCACTATCTTGAACAATGATAAACAAAAATATCTACTACCTTAAAAATAAAAAATAAATCACATACTATCCCCATAAATAATAAACAAACTCCTACTATCTCCAACAAATATAAACAAACCCCAAATATTATCTTTGTGCAAAAGACGATGGGGCGTTTATACTTGGACGGAGGTAGTATATTTTATGAAGGCTCAAAGTTGGGGCAATAAAATGTTAGACCTGCAGGAATACGCTAATCTCACTCAAAGCTCTATATCTTGCAAACCAGGATGAAATTTTAAATTAATTTTTTTTTTTTTTCATATTGAAGTTAAGGTCTCTAGCTTTAATTTCATATATCATGGACCCCCAAATGAGTTTTAAGCACAAAGTTATGCAATATGCAAACTAGAACCAGGGCAACATGAGCAAATGATGTAGCGTGTAATGACCTGAATGCATCTCAATGCGCCAGAGGGGTGTGTTTATCCCATCACTTAGCTAAAATTCACCCTTATAAGTCATAAGTTATCATATAGTCCTAGGAATATCTTAAACTCATGGAGTGTGAGAAATGAGACTTGTGGCTGCTTTTGGCTAAGATGATTACAAGTTATAGAAACGACACATTATGTCATTGTCACTCTTGTGGTCCTGTTTCTTTTACAACATTTTTCAAATGTTCCACCTGCATTTTAGACCACATGAACGAATTAGCATACACCTCACCACACTCACATGAGGAAACGGATAAACCTGGAGCCTTATGTCATCCAATAGGAATTTAGTCTCTTTTATTCTGCTTGCATTAGTTGTTGTTTTATTTTTCACCCTTAGATCATGTTGTTTAGAGCTTCAGTGCAATGTCACAGCTTTTTTGAGCTCCTATACTACATTTATCTTTCTTTAAATACCTCATACCCAAAATGCTCTTGTGTTGAGGAGAGTGTACTCATTAATCGGTTAATCAAAGTTTCAAATAAATTAAATAGAGAGTTAGATAAGAATCTTAGCAAAAATTTCATACATGTATTTTGGAACACAGATTTCCAAATAAGATAGCGTTTTGCATATGGAGTTTGTAAAGAAAGACGAAAGGTGTATATATAGGGGCATCCTCATATGTAAAAATCAGCTTTTATGTGAGTTTTACTCAGAAAAACTTTCGCGGTTTATGCTGACCTTTGTGTGGCATGTTTAGTCTTCATGGCTCGAGCCTTTGTGGTTCAAATCCTAAGCCTTCATGGCTGAGTTCGAATGTGTCTTGAACTAACTTTATCCTTTAATTGATTAAGCTAAGCATGCATGGTTATCAATTTGTTCATTACATTACTCATAAAACCCGAAAATACATTTTTTTTTTTTGCTTTAAATTCTTGCATTTATACGTAATTTCCAGAATTTCTTTTTTTTTTTTTTTTTCATGACCACTAAAATCTTATAAATCACATGGTATTACGTATCAAGAGACAATGAGAGAGTTTTTCTTTTTCTTTGGATGCTTTAACTTCTCGAGCATGGATTTTATTTTTTAAACTGTTTGAATTTATGTACTCCATAATTAGGTTGTTCGGACAGAGTGTTTAAACTTTAGTCGTTTTCAAAAAGTTTGAGTAGGGGTAAACTTTTGTTACACGGTTACTCATTCCTCTACTCAACTCCAATAAAAATTCATATGATCACCACCTAAATTGTAGTTGACCTTATCCAATTCCTCACCAAAAACTTACCCCCAAACTCAATCCAATCCAATCCGAAACCCTAATTTCTTCAAGGCTTCACCCATGGTGGTCCGGCTCGATAGCGTGGCGGAAGTCCTAGAGATGTGGCTCAAACTCCTCAAGAAGCCCGAACCTTACGTCGACCCGAACCTCGACCCGGTCCTACTCGTCCCCGGCATCGCCGGCTCCATTCTCGAAGCCGTCGATGAGAACGGCCATGCTGAGCGCGTCTGGGTTCGGATTCTCGCCGCCGATTATAAGTTCCGGAATAAGCTTTGGTCTCGCTTTGATCCTTCCACTGGTACTTTGATCATAATTTACTCCTTTGATTTTTTTTTTGTTGTATCGTATGCTTTACTCTACTTGATGATTTTGACGATTAAGGATTGTGATATGATTGGATAAGGTCGGATTATTCGATAAAATGCCCGAATTCTGAGTGGTGGAATTGCGTGTTGTGGAATTGAGTTAGGGTTGGATTGGTTAGGAGAATTCAGAGGGTTGCGAGTTTGTAATCGTGTTTATAGTTTGTATATTTTGCCTGAGTTGGTCGATTTGATCGTGATTTGAGGGGATTTTGTTTCGTTGTGTGATTGTAGAGTGGTTGAATTGTGGGAGGTGATGTGGAAGGTTGGGGGATGAAGGGGGGGGGGGGGAGGTGTGTGAATGTTTTGTATTGATGGATCCTGATTCGACGTGTTTCGAGGGAATTTTGTTGCGTTGTGTGATTTTAGTGTGGTTGAATTGTGGAAGGTGATGTGTAAGGTTGGGGGAGGTGTGTGAATGTTTTGTATTGGATTTGATTCGACATGTTTTATATTTTGGTAGTCTGTATAAATCCTTTGTACCGTGTAAAATTTGTCCGGAGCATGTTGCGTAAGACAATTAGTAGAAATGTAGTCAGAGGAAGGTATAGTAATCTTCTTACTCTGGACTGTCAAGAATTTAAGGGGAAATAAAATTTAGAAGAGATTCTGCTGATAGGGGCATTTAGGGTTAGAATAATTCTGTCAATGGATTGAACTTTGCCGGACAAAATGGAGGACGATATTACTTTACAAGTTCAAGGCATGATGAACTTCCCTAATGTTGAGAGGTGGCTATATCTTACACCCCAGTGCCCACTTTGCTTTCGTATTGGTATATGTATGAGTGTAGTGGTTTCAGTTTTGTACTAAGATGACATTTTGCTGGCGTAATTTGGGTGTGTGGACTTGATGGTAGTGAATTGTAGTCGGTTTTGTGGGAAGATTTTATTTTTTGGGTGATTTATGCAAGTTCTTTGCTGCAACATCTTTATTTGATGGCTGGTTGGTAGTATAAACTGTTAAATGTATAGTATCATTGTAATATGGCTAGTTCAATAGCCAGCTTTAGAATGCTTTGGGTATCAAACAAGTGAACAAAAGACAGAGAACAGGCTTTAAAGTTGGGTTATTGGGTAGGTCTGAAAATAGGTAGTTTATCTCTCTTTCCTTGTCCAATTCGACCGTTTGAAAGACCTGAGCTCCTGGCATGCCTGGAGTGGATTACTCACTTTAGGCTGGTGCTGTTATCTCGCCCATATGCTACCAAACTTGGCCAGCAATGGGGTTTGTATGTTTACTATTTTGGGTGATAACATGATATGTTTATTCTCTTACATACATATGTCAGATCACCAGTCACTGGTCAAGAACTTTATTACCTTAGTGCATGTTTGATTGGCGACTACCTCTGTAATGTAATAAAATCGAGTCTAGTATAGATAAGTAAAAAATGAAAGGGAGAAATAGGACTCACAAGGGGAAGAGAGTTGTCGATTACATCTAATGATGTGTTGTCTTTTTTATGAGTTTAAGTTCAATGGTAGATTACCTTAGTTAAATGGAGATCATTAGGTTAAGATTGCATGAGAATATATGCTACCAATCAAGCCTTGGTTTTTGGGTGTCAAGATGGTTGGAAAATGTTGATACATGACCTTTGGAGGTAGTTTCAAGATTTTGTTAGATAGCTGAAGGTAGTTTAGATTCTCTGCTTCTGATCTGGTGACAGGTTGGAATTCTAAGTGAAATTACTGCAGGAGTCTTATTATACTGTTTTGCTCTGAATCGTGTTTATTTTCTTTTCCTCTACTTTTTCATTCAGCTATAAAGATAGTTATCAGTATAGGGTTTTGTAAGCATGGAGCTATGAGTTCTTTAGGTTGAGTCTGTGGAATGCTTTCTGGTTTGCAATGTTCTTTAACAACTGTAAGGTGTTGAAATTTGATTCCACATGTGATTTGATGCAGGTAAAACGGTGTCCTTAGACCCCAAGTCAACAATTATGGTCCCGGACGATCGATATGGACTGTATGCAATTGATGTCTTAGACCCTGATGTGGTATGTGTTCTGGACAACTCCCGACAATCGACTATGGTCCCTTATTGTCTGTTCTAGTTGAATTCTTATTTCTTTACGGCCAACCTCTACTAAAAGCACAAAATATGTTACAATGCGTAAGCTATTGAAGTGTTCCCATGAATTATAGGGAGCTACTGTCCAACAATAAGCGATTATCAATGCATCAATTTGATAGTTTTTTTCTTTGTTACATCAATTTGGTGCTTTGCTGGTTCGAAGCATTAACTCACATAGAAGAAATCGTGCTAAAGTGCCTGTCTCTTCTTCCTGTTCATTGCCTTAGATAATATAGGCACTAATTTGCATGAGTAAATATAGGTATTTATTTGCATAAGGCTTAAGTGTAAGCCTTATGGTATATAACGTAGCGCCTTAACCCTGAGAAAGTTGGTTACGGTTAACGAGTTTGTTTCTTCCCAAAATGAGCACCACTTCATATTTTCTTTTTTGGTGAGGCTCGTGTTTCTATATTACCCTCAGTGAAATGGAAGAGACCAGAAAGGGTTCATACTTCATAGCTTAGCGTTGGTGTGATCTATAGACGATAGTAAGGTAAATCGGATCAAAAAAAAAAAAAATCATCATTGTATCTGGAAATTTTTTGCAAGGGACTGTTGCTAATTTGGCACGAAGTTTCATTTATTTATGAATTGCTACTGCAAAAAGATTAATCCTTTGACCTCTATTTCTGGTTTTCTGCCATCTCTCCTTTTTATTGCAGATCGTTGGAAGGGAATCTTTTTCATACTTCCATGACATGATAACCGAAATGGTCAAGTGGGGATATCAAGAGGGGAAAACGCTGTTTGGTTTTGGCTATGATTTTCGGCAGAGTAACAGGTAGATAATGAACTATAACCATCATTAAGATACACCCCTGCCTCCCAAAAAAAAACAACAATATTACCTTAGTGCTTCAAAGGCTCTTGCCTATGGCGGAGTAATTTGGGGGGGGGGGAGGTGGTTGTATGCAAGCCCTACCCCGATGGTGGAACATACATAGGCTATTCTAATTATGTTTGCCATTTTTCAACCTTAGGTTGCAGGAAACTATGGCTCGGTTTGCGGAGAAGTTAGAGGCGGTCTACACTGCATCTGGTGGAAAAAGGATCAACTTAATAAGTCATTCCATGGGTGGCATCCTGGTGAAATGTTTTATGACTCTGCATGGTGATGTAAGAGAATCTTTATCCTTCTAAGCCTACAACGTGTTCATATCTAGATCACTGAATATTTACTTTAGTTTTGTTTTATGTAGGTTTTTGAGAAGTACGTCCAGAATTGGATAGCGATTTCTGCTCCATTTCAAGGCAAGATTACTGTGGAATTTTTTCTTTCTTAGAACATGGAAAAATGAGTTCTTCATTCATAAGCTAGCCCTCAAGTAGAGTGACTTAACCAGTCGCTTGATTTGCTGGCTGGTCTGCATTACACCTTTCTGTTAAGCATGCTGATGTTTCCATTTTGCTTCTAAAATCACTTAATTAGGAAATAGTTCCTTTCAAGAATTATGACTCAAAAGGACCCGTAATAAGGTTAAGGCGAATATTACCATTTGAACTTGTGAAATATGTAAAATGGCAAGTAATCCACATACCGGGAAGTAAAATCTTCCTTTTTGCAATTGCTGTAATTGGAGTCCAGGAATTTGTTGTAAGCAATATTTGTGGCTGCTTTTGTTGTGGATATAATAGCATGTTAGCCTCAGGGCATGACTATTTTTCTGCTTTTGTCCTTTTGTAAAAAGTTGACATTACTTTTGCTTCTGTCTTCTTTTGTGAATGGTTTAGGCCCTTTAATTCTAAATGGGTTGAGGCCCTTCTTTTCAAATGGGTTTATGTCCTTTACTCCTTTTTAGTGCGCCTTGCCTCCTTGGTGTGCCTTCTATATACTTTCTTTATTACTTAGCTAAAAAGTCTACAGAAACGGCTGAATCTTTTGCGGCCAACCATAATGAAAATGTGAGCGATTATATCGGGAATGGTACATTTTAAATAAGATGAGCTCTTATCTAGATTGTAAATGTGAACAACCTATGTAGGAGTCTCGACCATCAACTTCATGCCCTTGAAAAGCTGAAAGATAGAACCCTCTCAGTGATTATTTATGACAATCTTTGTTGACTTTTCTAAGTGTGCTATTGAAGCAAGCAAGAAAGCAAAAGTAACATCTATTTTTTACAGGTGCTCCTGGATATGTCACTTCTGCCTTGTTGAATGGTTGCTCATTCGTCGATGGATGGGAACAAAATTTCTTCATATCAAAGTGGAGCATGCACCAGCTGGTATGCAACTGTTTGTTTTGTTGTTCTTTTTGGTAATTATCGGAGGAATCCCTCCTCCCAAGTATGATGGTTGTCCATTGTACCCCTGAGGTTAGCTTTTGTCACAAGTTTGGGTGGAAAATTAAATATATTTGCTTTTTGCCCAGCAGCCCCGCTAACCCTGTACAGTACACAACAACAAGGTAGTTCATAGTTGTACCCGTGTGCTACAAAAGAACTACCACATTCATCGAGACATAGCACCCTTACCAAGAAACAAAAGACAGACTCCTAATAGTTAAGCTTGCATATCTCTTCTGATTACAAATACTTGAAAAGTTGAAAGTCTTCCCGTCAGACCTGTTGGCAGTTTAAAAGAATGAAGAAAGCGACTTTCACTGTGAAATAAAGGAAACAAGAGGTCTTCATTAAATCTTAAATCGCCAGGGTTAGTGGTTTCATGATTAGATATCATCCTAAATTTCTTAGTGAAGGTTTGGTTAATCTTTTCTATGAAAATTGCACCTATGTTTAATTGCTATTGAGTGGGGCTGTGTAGGTGGAGATGAGCCTTTAATTTGAATTGTCCAAGTCCTATAGCTTTTAGATTTATTGGGGCATGGGTGGTGGATTAGCCATGTGAGATGGAGACAGTGCTATGTGATAGTTAGGAGGCTCGAAGAAGTCTCTGATACGAAAGGCAGAATGCTGTAGAGATCTTACTTTGGGTTTTAGAAGATATGGTGTTCATAGTGAAGGAAAGAATACATGTGTTAATGAAGGGGATTGATATCGATTTATCTTCTTTGTTTCTCTCTAATTGCTTTGTTCTTCAGTCTTTACTTCCCTTCTTTTGAACCCATTTTACTACTTTTCTTCCCTTAATTTTTCATCTCACTCATCTGAATCCTTCACAGCTTTCATTCAAAGGTGTTTTTTTTGTTCTTTTCTTCCCCCCCGCTTTATTCGTTTACGTTTCTGTTGGCCTTCATCTTTTGCTCTCTCCACACTGTATCTTCTTGCTTACCTTATTTTTCTTACCTTATTTTGTTTGGGATTTAAAATGCATTGCTCGCCTATTACATCTGGAATTTCATGGTCTTGCTAGCTCAGGTCTGAACTTTATTTTGTTTGGACTGCTTAAACAGCACCATTGAGGAATAGTGGATTTAGTCTCCAAACAAGTAAAGTTGCTCAAGTGTGTTGTGCTCTCATCAGTTCATTGCAATCTTTTTGGGATCTTTCTTTCTTTCTTTCTTTTTTTAATTATTATGATCGCATTTCATGGGGTTCTAATTCTCATACAGGATGCTCTCAGTCTCGCCTATACTTTATTATATTTAACCTTCTCAGTTCTCACTATAAACAGTATAAGCCCAAATATCCAAGCGGTCTATTCATCTAAAAAATTGGCCCCCACTTTACCTTTACAGTGTCCTTTTATGCTTAAGATCTAGGTGAACTGACAACAATGTTTATTAAGGTCCTGTACGAGATTTATCATGGGGAGCTGTTGTTCTTCTTGCCCATCCTATTATTGTCCAACAGTTGCGGGTCAACTATCTTAATTTTAGGAGGACAAAGCCTGCTCTGGTGCCAGTATCCTCCGATCTAAGTATTAATGTGAACTTATGGCACATAATTTCTTGTGGAAATCTGTTTCCATGGCCAGAAACGTAGAATATCTCTGTCTAGAATTGCTGATCAGGAGGTTTCTTGAGGTTCACCTAGCTGAAGTACAAGTGACCCACCAATGAGTTGTTATATCACTGGTGAAGGTTACGAAGCCTGTTCGCCGTGTAAATAATTAGGTTATAACAGATTTATGTGGTTATACTTAGACAGTCTTAATGTTTCAGTTACGATAATGAATAAATTTTTATATTCCTATCTTTTGGATGACGATCTTAGTCTTATGATTTTTGTCCTTTGCAAGGTTTTACCTTTACTATCCTCAATTCCAGACATGCGCTTTTAAACTCTTTAAACGTCAAGTGTTACACTAGTGTTACATTCCCACCGATACTTGACTTTCATTCTTTTGTATATGGGCGTCACCCCTTTAGGCGTCTTTTTGTATATGGGAGTCACCCCCTTGGTGTCCTTTTGAATATATGATATCCTATCTTACTTATAAAAAAAAAAAAAAAAAAAAAAACTCTTTAATCGTCCATTTGGTGTCTGATATTCCTGTATTTGAATTCGCAGCTTATTGAGTGTCCTTCAATCTATGAATTGATGGGTTGTCACAAATTCAATTGGCAACATCGTCCTGATCTTGAAATCTGGAGGGAGAGGCATGACAATGATGGCAACTCTCATGTATTGCTGGAGTCTTATACTCCAGAGGAAAGTGTAACCATCTTTAAACAGTCTCTATCAAGTAACACGGTTAGTGATGATTTCACTTTAAATTTGCCGTAAATAATGAGAAGTTGTGACTGCTAAATTTTATCGCTTGCTGGACAAAAGAGCTGATTTTATTTCGTACCAGGTTGAATATGTAGGTGAGAGTATACCTCTCCCATTTAATACAGATATACAAAGTTGGGCAAATGAAACTAAGGAAATTCTATGCCGCGCAAGGGTTCCACCTAATGTTAAGTTCTACAACATATATGGCACCAGTCTTGAGACGCCTCACAGTGTTTGGTAAAAGAAATTGTTGTGTTTGGCTTTTGGCTTACTCCTCTGTTTCTAGTGGGACCTAAGTATGATGTTGCTTACATTTCACTTGATTTTGTTACTAATTATGTTGTTATTCATGCTGGTCATATGTTTGACGTGCAGCTACGGCAGCCAGGACTCACCTGTTGTGGATTTAGAGCAGCTGAGATATTGTGAGGTGATCCTTTAACTCTGTATGGCAAGTTGTGATGTTCCTTTCGGTAGATATGTTAACATGAAATCAAACTGCAAACATGTGCAATCGTCACAAGTAGTTTTTGTAGTTACTAGTTTTGCTGCCCTATGCAAGTGAACCATGGGCTTGATTAACTTGAGCCCAAGCCATTTGTTTGACACTGGAAACTATTTGTAATGAAGCACTTGTGAAACGAAACTATAAAATCCTATCGGCTCTCTGTTTTACGGCAGGTATCACCCCACACCTAGGAAACTGCCTAATTACACCGTGCAACTGAAGATATGTGTTATGCAATAGATCTTTAAACAAGTTCATGTACATAAGAAATCTGGGAAATGATTTCAAAATCTGAAATTGCTGTTCTACTTCACCTGCCTTGCTGGCTGTCTTTAAGCCTTTGCTATTTCTTGGAATTCCCCGTTCTTATCCACCTTTTTTCCTGATTTTCTTTATTGAGATAGTATAGCTTTTCTGTGCCTCATCCCTTTATCTGATCTGTTGCTATTTCAGGCCAGGTACATAAATGTTGATGGTGATGGGACGGTTCCAACAGAATCGGCAAAGGTAATTACTGATTGTTTTCAATTTCGTATATACTCCTCCAGATGTTCGTGTTTGAAGTGATTGTTGAATAAGGTTACTGGAGGTAGTCCAATTGATATCTTTTTGTTACATTCTCAGTGCATGTTTTGTGGATACCTACTCTTGTGCACCCAAGTGTTTTTAGTTTCCCAGATTTGATTGTGAGTTCCGTGGACATTGTAGTTCAGCCGCTTTGTTCTTCCTTTAGGTCGAGTCTTCTTCCACTAAAATCGATATTAATATGGTGAAATGTATGAAAGCACACGAGAAGATCTATCTGGGGACATGTATATTAATACCACTCCATCCCAAATTAAACTTCCCATGGCATTTGAATATGTGATGGGATTTCAAATTCCATGGGAAGTTTAAATTTGGATGGAGTGGTATGCATTAGCATTACATCTTCAGCGTTGAATTGAAATTGCTGAACTAACCTGCTGAACTCAAATGAAGAAAAGACAGGACCTCATCTTCGTTGGTTGTTGATGTAGATTTATCCAATAGCTTGATGAGTTTTAACTTTTAATCTTGTTGTGGTTTTTTTTCCTAGGCTGATGGACTGAATGCTGAAGCAAGGGTTGGAGTACCTGCTGAACACCGTGGCATCCTTTCTGACCATCATGTATTCAGAGTGCTAAAACACTGGCTGGGGGCTGGTAAACCCGATCCCTTCTATGACCCTCTGAATGACTATGTGGTCCTACCCACCGCTTTTGAATTTGAGAAGATCAAAAAGAAGTATATAGACGTAACCGCATGGAATGAAGAATGGGAACTCATATCCAACACGTTAGACGGAGATGAAGTAGAAACTAAGAAGGATACAATTTTGGTATCTGTTTCTGAGACAGCAAGCTTGGTGGCTGGCATCTCTGTGGCCTGAAACCCAAGCTATTCTAGGGCAGTCCTAGAGTGACGGGTTCCAGCATATTAAGGTGATTCCCATAGATATTTAAGTGGCTCACCCGGATACCACGCAGATGAGAAAAGGTCTATATTATGCCTCACAGCTCAGAGATGTACTGCCCACTGCACATAAGTGACGCATGGTTTCAGTGCTCTGTATATATGTAAAAACTGTAAATATGATCCAGGACTTCTTTGTTCTCCTGGTAAACTGGTTTCCGACGCAGACTGTATGTCCTGATACTCTTATGCAACTCGTGCATATGCTATGTAAAATAAATAATGTATCTTGGAAAAAAGAAGATATGTTTCGAGATACATGTTCGTATCATCAACAGTTTATGTGTGGAATCCTGCAAATTACAGTGGGTAATGTTTGGTGAAGGTGCTATGCAGTATAATACACACAATATATTCATTGTCGGTTCGCTATGTAAGATAACAGGTATGTGACGGGAAGGATTACCTTGCTAACCTGGTCCACATGCCCGGGTAATGATTTGCCAACTTTGACAGGACACTTCATTTTTGTGACAAAGGCGTGAATTTCTCTTGCACGTCAAATGTTAACAAATATAGATTGTAGGGGGATTTCTAATGTTTTTGGCTCTGGGGGCTTATTGTCAACGGGATTAAAGAGTTTGCCTTGAAAGACAGCTTGTGGAAGAGTAGGAAACTATCTAAACCCCTTTTTCATTACGAATATCCTTATCAGTTAAAAAAAAATACACTATCAAAGATTTGTGATTGTTATTTGTTAGCGTGTTTGACAAATCCATAATATATCATAGATTTCGGCTGTATGTGACACGAAAAAATGTTCCTAAAATTGTATTTATCAAAAAATTGTGCTCAGCAAAAGGAGTAACAAATAGGAGTCGAGAAAATTTGATTGCGTCAAAAGAATAGAGCACTAATGAGCGCCATTCTAGACGAAACTTTTCAAGGCCAAATTACATTACCAGTACCACCAGCATCCATGGCAAACAGAAACTTGAGCAATTAAACAAATATAATCCGTTTAGCAATCTATATGCCCTCCCCACAACATCCAAGTTTCACTACTATATCCCTGATGCCTGTACGCTTAACATTCTCATTCCAATCCGGGACTGATTGGGGGAGGGAGGAGAGGGGAGAAGAACAAAGTCACAACATGCCACTCACAGTGACGCATTCCTCTGCTAGCTAAAGTGAAATTGATCACACATTTACGCAACTGACTGAACTGCTCTCTCAAAACTTTCTTCAGCAGATGATAAGCGCTTCACAAACATGTGATCTGGATGTGTGACCTTCAATTGGCTGCAGATCATGGGAAAAGAAATATGAGCCCTTGAAATGGGTGTACATAAGTGCCTAAAGTTAATTTAACACGCATGCGTCCGTCGTAGAATCCCCAAGGAATTATATATTCAACTCTGCCCTACAACTATTGGCATAAAAGTACATGAGCTAACATTGAATTCTGACTGTATTCAATCCTGACTGTATATATGATATATCCACCATCAAATTCCATTTCACACAGTATCAATAATCTTTGAGGTGGCTGAAGTGAAAACAAAAGTAGCTTGTAGTACCCACATACTAATGAAAGAAGAGATACGTTTGTCACAAGGAGCCAGGGGTTTTGTAAGTTGCGAAGCATGCTAAAAACGGCCAGAACTAAGATAAGGATATACAGACACACAGGTGATTTTATTTATGGAAACTTTGATACCCTATTCACTATGTGTTTGTTAGAAAATCACTAAGTACCATAGTTCAAACAAACGCATGTCATTCAGCAAAGTCCAAGGCACCAAAAGAAAAGGATGGTAAGCCAATGTTTACCTCAGGTATCGAGTTGCTGGTTTATTCAGGTGGAGGCAGGACACAACCAAATTTGACAAAGTTTCAGGATCCTTAGCATCCTGTTTGAAACATCAAAAACTTAGTCAGTTAGCTAATTTCTCTCGTATAAACCAAGCTACATCATTCAAATGCCTTCCGACCTTCATTAATTATGATCTCTTATTCAAGGAATGAGAAGCAACATGGTAAAGCTGAGAAGATACAAGTAGGAAGCAGAACAACTACATACAGCACAGGTATCGAGTGTTAACAGATGAGATGTAATTGAAAGTCTGTAACTGTACATTTCAACTCTTTAGTATTAGTCTCAGACCCATTTTCCCATGCATCCCACATATATAAAGAAATGTAATCGAAGAAGTACACACATGAAATTCCTATATCCAAATATCCTGAAAGGGCACATAAATTACTAGGTTAACAAATCAAGAGATCGAAGAATGTGGACCACCTTAAAGATGGATGGATTCTCAAAAAGGCGATTTCCCAATGTGAAGTGCTTTTTAGACTAAATGTGAATTGTAATCTGTAGGTAATATGACTTTGGTCTTTGGCCACCAGGCCAACCACTATGAGATTATTACATGTAAAATTCACAACCAGGCAAAGAAGTACCAAAATCAAATTGTACCTTGTTTAAAGCTTCAAGTAACAAGGATTCTGCTTCGTCAAAATTTCCCATGTGCATACAACAAACAGCCTTCCCGTTCAAGATCAGTCCAGTCATAGGATACTTTTCAGAGAAATCTTGAAAGATCAGATATGCTTCCTGTATCTTGGAACCACCCTATCACAACATAACTTGTCTTAAGAAATCAACTGGAATATTATAAAGTTACTAATGTTGAACAATATAATCAAACATTTACCACAGACAGATTCAGCCAAGCATTAGCAAGTTGAGTCAATGTGTGATCCTCATCAATCTGTTGCATGATCTTCAACTGTTTCTCTGCATGATCTGATCTGCACATCTTGAGATACATCTGGACATTCAATGCATGCCTGAAAATGAGGCAGCGAGATCTTAGATAATTTCCTAAGAGACACATAGACTACATGAACTACAGCCAAGAAAAGCATTGGCTGCCTAAACTTGTATAAACATTTGAGTTAACTGACATGCAGAAAAACCACAGGTTAGTGCAACTGCTTTTATTTGCTGATATAAGGACTGAGAGTGCAGTCAGGGAAGAATGATGTTGAATTAAGTTTTAAAATGTTCAAGCATAATATCGGAAAGAGAACTCCACATAATCATGGAACAAATTCAAGTGGAAACCAAGAGGAAGCTTAATGATAAGAGCCTTTACTTGTCACTACACAAAAAATGAGTAGACAAGTTGTATCACATCCATGTACTAAAACCTCTGGCTAAGTTTAAAAGGATTGGAAGGTCAAAACAGTTTTCTTCATCCACATGCAACACCGTTAAGTCGTCTCCTGCATGGCATCCCACACCTATGTTACTCAGACTCTTCTATTTTCCCTGAGTATCCACGACGGACACTTGGATACTCGGTCATGGGTACGACACTTGGACGCTTCATTTTAGGCTAAATAATGGAAAATTCACCAAAATTGGCCCAGTGTGACACTTGAACACGTATCCGTGCCGAACACTTGTAGCCGCATCCAAGTAACTAAGGCCCACACAACCAGCATTGGAGACTAGGGCAGGTGACACAAAAACCACAGACTCCGGCAAGGAAAGATCGTAGCAAATGGATCTTTTAAACCAAAAGTGACAATCACAAGGTGGTACGTCAAAGATTTCCTCTACAAAGGCACGATAATTTATCTTTTTTATCCAACAGCAAAAACTACAGGCAGCACTAAACATAAGAGAAAACTATATAATCCAAATATTTAAACACATAAACAACTGAGCTGTATTGGTAACGATCAATGTTAAAGCTGCTGTTGTCAATCAATTATCACCTTTAAATGAATTAGACAAGGTTCTGGCAGTGAGGGAGCCACAAATTTTTATTTGATGTTAGTGAGGCAATCACAAATTAGCAGGAGAAAACTAAAATTTTCAAAGCGTAATTTTATTCGAGGTGATCCAAGTTAGCATGAAGTCACCATGGTGTCTACTTCAGCAGCATTAAACAGAAAATGAGCTCAGCATTCATGGCATTCATCATAACCATAACTTCTAAAGAACAATGACTCGAATGAGAAGGCAAAGTTAAACCTATAAATGTAAGGAAAGGAAATGAGATTTGAAAACTACTGAGCAAACAGGGGGCTGTACATTACTTAGAAGCGAATAAGTTGTTACTTGTTAGAAGAGTAACTAAGGATCTGAAGTTAACCATCTGTTTTACAAAATCGAAGCTCAACTCATTTGATGGTTTAAAAGAGGAGTAAATACACTTACAGTTCCATTGTTCCTCCAGCATGAGTGTGTTTCAGAGCTTCGGGATAATCCTGCTCACTCATGAATACGATACCAGCAACAAGACGCAAAGTTGGATTGTTCCCCATGGCAGGGTCAGCCAACCACTCCTTCAAGCTTGAAATTGTCGAATCCTGGAAACATAAAACAAAATGATCTAAGAACATCATCCACAGTATAATTTATTAACTAGAACCTCGACCAAATCACTCACGAATTCAAGATAAATCATCTTGGAACTAACCAACGAAAACACAAATTATTGCACTGATCGCATCATGTGATTTTTCAATTGCCAAAATGTGGCACAGTCACAACAAAAAGCAGCCAATCAAAGCAGCCAATCACATCCAGAGGTATGAATTATAAGCAAACCCATCACATTTCGCAGAATCAGTACCAAATCAGCCAGATGCATACTCTAACAACCCATCACAAATCAGAATTCGTACATAGTGCCAAATCATCAACAATTTCAGCAACATAAACACATCACATTGGATCTGATTAAACAAAAGAAATCACAAAACATCGGCATTGATCACGCCATACAAACTTCTTTTTACCGAAATGGAGTACAATTTTAATATCCAAAAAAGTGATCGCACAGCAAGATCGGCGAAATTCGCTGTAAAACGAGTCCGAAATCGAAACGCACGATAATCTAGACACCGCAAACCACAATTCGTACATTCAGGCTTACCACTAAACAATTCTAGCAACATAAACAAGTGAATTTTCGATCTAATTGAACCAAAAATCAGAAAAATTTCGCATTTGATCACCGCCATACGAACTTCATATCTCCAAAATAGCGTACAACTTCACCGATACGCATCCAACAATAAAAACTACGATCACATCGCCAGATCGGCAAATTTCGACGAAACAGCAACAAAATCACGCCATCACAAAACTTCATTTTCACGCAATTTCAATAACAAAGCATCCAATAAGAAAACCTAGGATCACATCGCAAATCTCGGCGAAAACAAAATCGGATCGAAAAAGGAGAGAGAGAGAGAGAGAGAGAGAGAGAGAGGAAGAAGGAGACCTTGTTATCGGGAGAAGAGAGATAAAGAGCGAGCAATTTGACGGCCTGAAGAGGAGATGCGGCGTCGGAATCGATTTCATTGAGAACGAGCTGGTGGCTGCCGAGGGCAATGTATGATCGGAATACGAGGCAGTCTCGCTCGATTGTATCTTCAGGAGAAAGATTCGGGATTTCGCTGTTGTTGATCGCTGCCTGGTATGCTCCTAAGTAGAAGTTGTTTCTTAGGTTGAATAGCAGATCTGGTGCCGCCATTGTTGTTGCTCTGCGCTTTCTTCTTCTCCTCCTTCTTTCTTCTTCTTTGTTGTTTGTTTGATGATGAATATGAATTGATGAGAGAGGAGTTCGAGTGTGTCTGAGAAGTTACGTTGTTAAAATGAAGGTTCGAACCTCGTTTTCTTAGAGTTGGCGATCGGATGGGTCTAGTCGGTTTTCGGATCTAGTTGTATTGGGTTTGGGTGATTAGCTTTTGACGGATTAATATGATTGTTTTGTGTCGAGTCAATTTTGCATTGGGATTAGACTTGATAAAATTGACATTGGCCGAAATCTAGAAACATTAGACTCAAATAGAGTTGGACACGTGTCGGGTCGTGTCGTGCTTCGTGCTGACACGGCGTGCCAGATGGCCAACTTGGCATGACCCGGGCACGGTCCTCGTGTTAGCGTGCTTATGTCGTGTCGTGCAAAAAATTCAAAACCTTACCATGGCACGGCCCGTGGCACGCTGACACGGCGTGCCGTGTCGTGCCACAGCATGTCAACGCGCGTGCTAATAGCTATTTTTTTACTTTTTCGATGTTTTTTTTCCTTTTTATCGTGTTTTAGCGTGCCACAGCGAGCCAGCCCGCGTGCCACACCCGACGTGCCTCGTGTCGGAGCGTGCCAAGGCATGACCAAACTCTGATTTCGCAACCGTGGCACGAGGCGTGCCACGTGCCTTGCTGGCCCGCTCGACCCTCGTGTCGTGTCGCGCTCGTGCCAGCCCGCGTGCCCCACGCAGCACGTGACACGAAAGGCCAACTCTAGTCTCAAATGACGTGATCCATACATTCGATTTCGACCTTGAGACAAAGGACTTGGACAACCTAAATTTGACTTGTCATCCAGAATCCTCTTAGACTTATCTATTATGATTTGACCCGATAGCTTGACTCGACATTGTCCTAGGCCAGACTAAACCTAGTCTGAATTGACACGACGTGAACGGTTGAACCGTTTAAAACCATTTTATGACCGGATTGACTCGAGGAACAGTAACGCTCACTCAATTTTGTAAACTAGTACTGGGTACTAAAAGTTTGAAGATTGAAGTTTGAAGTAGATGTTTTGATGATAAAAGTATCTGAGATAGAGTGATTCGATTCGAAATTGACCTGAACTAAATTGACTTAATTCGAAAGTATCCTTATATTAAGCAAGCCTGAATTGAACAATATATGATGAGCCAAACCAGAAGGTGGCCCGGAATACTATTGAACCTAGCTTACCCAACCCAAAGTGACCAATATGAGCTGAAGATTTTAGGATTAGCATCCATGAAAACTAGAAGGATAGCAGCAAGTAATTAGAATAGAATGAAGAATTGTATGAGTTTGAATTTTTTGTGATATTATTTCCGATAATCAGAGGACATTCATGTTACAATATATAGCAACACAATTACACATACTTCTAGTTTGATAATGACAGTTTGATTGTGATGTTTCCTACATTTAGCTAAACCTTAAACTGGAAACTTTCCACACTCTTCTTCTTGCATAAGTTTAGTAATTCTTGTTTTGCTCAGCTTGACTTCTTCAACCTTCACATGCTTGGCCTTGGCCTGTGTCCAGCTCACTCATGTTGACAGCCTTTGCTGCTTTACCCTCCCCCTCAAGATGAGAGTGTAAGCTGGCTGAAACTCCCATCTTGGAGAGTAACCTGTGATGCTGTGACACAGGCAAAGATTTTGTTAGGACATCAACCACCTGATCAGCAGACCTGACATATGATGTGTGTAAAGTCCCTTGTTGAACCTTCTCCGTGATGAAATGGCAATCTAGCTCAATGTGTTTTGTTCTTTCATGGTACACAGGGTTGGCAGCTATTGCAATAGCAGCCTGGTTATCACATTTGAGTTCAGTAGAGCCCAATTTCTTCAATCCCAACTCCTTCAGCAATGAAGACAACCAAGATATTTCACAAGCTGTTAGAGCCATAGCTCTATACTCTGCTTATGCTGATGATCTTGACACCACTGTCTGTTTCTTGGACTTCCAGGATATAGGAGAATTTCCCATCAATATGCAATACCTTGTAGTAGATCTTCTGCTGAAAGGACATGAATTCCAGTCTGAATCACAATAGGCTGTGAGCTTGGCTGCTGAGTTGCTGGCTAAGAGAATACCTTGGCCTGGAGATGATTTCAAGTACCTTAGGATCCTTCTTGCAGCTTGCATATGATCAGAGGTTGGTCCTTTGATGAACTGACTGAGTAGTTGCACTGCAAAAGCAATGTCTGGTCTGGATATTGTTAGATAGATCAACTTCCCAATCAGTCTTCTGTATATGTCTGGATTAGGCAAAGGTGTACCCTTGTCAGGTTCTAGCTTGTGATGAGAGTTGAGTGGTAATTTCAATGGGTTGGCCTTTTCCATACCGAATTCTTTCAGCAAATCGACTGTGTACTTCCTTTGTGATATGAAAATGCCCTTCTCAGACCTGTCAACTTCCAATCCTAGGAAATATCTTATCTCTCCCAAGTCTTTCATGTGGAAATTGGCACTTAATTTGAATTTCAGGTCTTGGATCTCAGCTAGGTTATTTCCTGCAATAATCATGTCATCTACATATACCAACACAACTGTGGTTGCACCATTAGCTTGTGTCTTGAAGAGTGAGTGATCTGAAGATGATTGCTTGTAACCACACTCAATAAGAGCTGCTGAAAGCTTGGAGAACCACTGCCTTGGAGCTTGCTTCAAACCATAGAGAGATTTCTTTAGTTTGCAGACTTTACCAGGGCTGTATCCTTGATTCTCCCCCTTTCTCCAAGCTTGAATGTCACCAGAGGGTGTATAACCAGGTGGGATTTCCATGTAAACATCTTCCTCTAAATCTCCATGCAAAAAGGCATTTGAGACATCCATTTGTGTAGTATACCAGTTGTTTACAGCAGCAACTGCCAAGACTGTTCTAACAGTGGCCATTTTAGCTACAGGAGCAAAGGTTTCTTCATAATCGACTCCATACCTTTGTCTGAAACCTTGGATCACCAATCTGGCCTTGTGTTTATCTAGAGACCCATCAGAGTTATATTTAGTTTTGTAGACCCACTTACAGCCAATAACTTTCCTGTTCTTGGGTAAATCTGTAACCTCCCATGTGTCATTGGCTTTGAGAGCTTGTAATTCTTGGTTCTTTGCGTCTATCCACTTAGGATGCTTCATGGCTTCAGAATAATGTTTGGGATCATCTTGAAGAGTAACAGCTTGAACCAAGTTGGCAAATTTGGGTGTTGAATCAAAGTCAGCAAGATTTGCAACTTGCTGAGCCATGACTGGATTATTTACCTCAAAGTCCTTTGTCCACAGAGGTGCTCTTCTCTCTCTAGTGGGTCTAGTGGGCAGTTGAATGCCTTCTTGCTGGTTTTCAGGTTCAGCCTGGATGTCTACAGGCTCAGTCACATTCTCTCTGGCTTCAGGAGGTGGAGTGTCATTGATAACAGCATCATCTTCACAAAGCTGAGGCATTGGGCTTTTCTTTGGTTGTTTCATTGAAGCCCATGCCTTGTAGGGAAATATATGCTCATGAAAAACAACATCTCTAGAGACAAAGCACTGTTGAGAAGAGAGATCATAAAGTTTGTATCCTTTCTGATTAGCAGGATAGCCAATAAACACACAAGGTAAACCTCGAGGCTCAAACTTATCCTTGACTCTGCTAGGATTGTATGCCATGGCTAGGCATCCAAAAACCTTCAATCTGGTGTAGTCAGGATCCTTGTGAAACAACACAGAGTATGGAGTCTTGTTGTGAAGTACTCTGGAGGGAAGTCTATTGATTATATGAGCTGCTGTTAGAACACAATCTCCCCAAAACTTCTTGGGCAGCCCTGATTGAAACATAATGGCTCTACTAACCTCCAACAGGTGCCTGTGTTTCCTTTCCACAGTACCATTCTGTTGAGGGGTGTAATCACAACTTGTTTGGTGAACAATCCCTTGATTTTGAACAAATCTTCCACATTCTCCTTCAACTAACTCAAGAGCATTGTCTGTCCTGATGGTCTTGATAGAGGAGTCAAACTGAGTTTGAACCAATTTGCAAAATTGAGGAAATAATTCACCAACTTCACTCTTATGCCTCATCAGATAGATCCAAGTAGCTCTACTATAATCATCGACTATAGTGAGAAAGAACCTGTGTCTGAGTCTGGTTTCGCTCTTATAAGGTCCCCATGTATCCATATAAATGAGTTCAAAGGGCTTGTTAGTGTTGTGGATACTAGTAGGAAAAGGTTGTCTGGTTAGTTTAGCCATAGGACAAGTAATGCAAACCAAGTTTCCATCCAGTTTGATGGAGTTAGAGACACAAGTGATATGTTTTAGTTTATCAGTAGAGCAATGACCAAGTCTGTAATGCCATCTACCAAAAGTATCATGCTTATCATTCAATAACAACTGATCAGTACAAGTGTTGCCTGCTGTTACACAGTTATCAGGCTCTACACTAACTGGATCATCATCAAACATGATATGTCCAGACATCAAGCTACTAGCTTTGACATTCTGACACTCATTGAAATCTTGCAACTTATCTACAACAGAATTTCCAAGTTGCACATGCTTATTTACTAGATAATAGACTCCCTTGTGCTCCAATCCCACACCTCTAATTGTCTTCTTCAATGAGTCCTGTATAACACAGATATTTTTATAAAAGGAAACAACACAGCCCTCAGAGGTGATTAGTTTTTGCACTGACATCAGATTATTTCTGAAAGCAGGCACATATAATACTTGTTTCAATATCAGACCATTTTTGAGTCTGCAGTTTCCTGTATGTGTCACATATGAGAGCTGACCAGTGGGTAGGGTTATTTTTGGCTTATGCACAAGTTCCTCTATGCTATCTAGACAGCTTAAGTCACAGGTCATGTGATCACTAGCACCTGAGTCCACTATCCAACCAGATAATTCTTTACCTGTAAAAATAGAACTGCAAAGAGCATTACCTGCAAAGTGGGCTGCCATTTCCTTTTCTGCGGTTGGATGTGGGTTGTTTGAGCTCCCTGAGCCTGAGACCTTGTTTAAAATCTGTAGAAGCTGGTTTTGTGACATCATGACCATTTGTCTTGTCTGTTCTTCCATCTCATTACTTACCATTGCATTTCCAGCTGACTTGCCTTTCCAGGAGTTGCCCTTCCCTTTGTTGTTGAACCCTTTCTTGTTGCCTTGGTTGTTGTAGGTTTCTTTTCCCTTCTGTCTGTCTTCAGGAAACCCAATAACAAACCAGCATTCTTCATATTTGTGTCCTGGTTTCTTACATTTTGGGCAGACTTTAGGCTTCTCCTGCTGTCCATAGAAGGCAGTACTCCCACTGTCTATATCCATTTTGGTGACTGAATTCAGCACTTGTTGCTGTATTTCTTCTTGCTGTAGTGTTGACACCACATCCTCCACTGTGGGAAGAGTCTTCATCATCAGGAAGTTGCTCCTCATGGTTGTGTAGTGAGGAGCTAGGCCATTTAGAAACTGGAACAGCCTTCTCTCAGCTTTTTCTTTGCTGACAGCTTCATAAAAAGCTAAGATCTCTTCAGTGAGTTCTGTGAGAGGTGGTAGATCTGACATGTTTTCCAGAGTCAACCACAATGTACTCATCTGATTGTAGTACTGAGCAATGGTCTTGCCACCTTGAGAGAGTTGGCTGATCTCTTGTTCAATCTGGAACTTCCGAGCACCATTAGCTATGCCATAGGTCCTTCCCAGATAATCCCATACAGCTTTTGCTGATTTCACAAACCTGACAGGAGCTTTGACATCTGAGTTTAGGTTGTTTAGCAACCAACTAACAACCAAATCATTGCAAATGTCCCACATTTCTGCCTGTTCTGAATCTGTTTTTGATCTCTTCACACTGCCTGTGACAAAGCCTAGCTTCCTTCTTGCAGCAAGGCACAACTCCATCTCCCTTTTCCACTCATAATAGTGGTGCATACCCTCAAGTTTGGGCTCTATGGAGAGTGGGTTGCTTATCTCAGAGGGATGTGTGAAGAGTGGATCTTTTAAATCCATTTTCTGGTTTTGATTTTGGTTATGTTCTGTTCCTGTCATGCTTGTGACCGAATATTTTGGATCGATGGAAAAACAAGAAAAACAAAGAAGTTTGAAACCTGAATTACTCTAACTTACTGACAGCTCCTCATTAAGTCTTCATGGCTCTGATACCATGAAGATATTAGGATTAGCATCCATGAAGACTAGAAGGATAGCAGCAAGTAATTAGAATAGAATGAAGAATTGTATGAGTTTGAATTTTTTGTGATATTATTTCTGATAATCAGAGGACATTCATGTTACAATATATAGCAACACAATTACACATATTTCTAGTTTGATAATGACAGTTTGATTGTGATGTTTCCTACATTTAGCTAAACCTTAAACTGGAAACTTTCCACACTCTTCTTCTTGCATAACTTTAGTAATTCTTGTTTTGCTCAGCTTGACTTCTTCAACCTTCACATGCTTGGCCTTGGCCTGTGTCCAGCTCACTCATGTTGACAGCCTTTGCTGCTTTACATGAGCCAACCTGAGCGACTCGTGTGCCGGGACTAGCAAGGATATGTCATCTGCCCTTGGTGCAAGAACAACCTGGCAAAATATGGTTTGCAAATCGAGTTCATTTGGTCTGCCAGAGCAGGAACAACATTTTGAATTTTATCAGATCTAATATTTGATCGATCAAGTTGAAAGAACAAAATTTCACATCTCACAATTTTTACTTTTTCCAAATATATCGATGAAGATCATGAAAAGTATTGTTTAATGGCTTCAACTCGACAACCCCAGACAAGTTGGCTTTTTAACCAATAGGGCAACCTTGATCCTTAATTTTATTACTCTTTTGGTCAGGAAGGCGAATTCCTTATTAAAAAGTTTGGAAAGGTTTGAACGAACACTCATTCTCTTCCTTTCGAACAAATAGATGTTTTTAACGCGTCAATGACTAATTAATTAACCTGTTAATCTGTAGTGGGAACATTTTAACATGCCCTGGGATTTTTCCAATTGTCGTGACCCCTACGACTAAATTTTCGTTAGCTGGGAGTACAACAAACCAATGCACCCCCGAATACGGAGTAACAACTATGTAAGTGAACTAATGCCAATACTTAAACTTGATTCATCGAGAGTTTTGTAATCTTAATTTAATTTGATCTGAAGACTGAAGTAAATCATTTTTTCGAGTTTATCATACATGTATGAAGAAAGGCAGAATGCACTCAGAGTCTGAGAGCAAAAACTGATGGGGTGCACCCACTATAAAGTAGCAAGGCCCTCATTTGTTTATTGTTCTATTATACAACATACTATAAGGGCAAAAGACATGATGTAACAAATGTTGAACTACTCTATGATGAATTTATCCTACTCGATAAATATGATCTTAACAATAACAAATATAATAGCCCTATACCCCCTCCTGTTTGACAGTCCTCTTCGATGTGATCTCTAAAATTCGGGATGGATACCGAATTGATCGAATGCTGGGGGTCTATATTAGCTGAGCGGACTCCTACAGCGGGTTGAACCGTCTCTAGCTCGCAGATGCATAGCCATTCCGATGGGCCTTCTGCCATCTCCAAGCGACTTGTAGACTTTCTTCAAGATTTGTATACTTCGCTGTCCAGTTCAACTCGTCCTTGATCTTTGTAGGGTCACTGTACACTTCAGCGTAATCACCAGGTCGGCGAGGAAGATAATCGACCTTGATGTTTACGCCTGTTGCCTTTTTACATGCCTCCACAAACTCTTTGACTGATCTACCTGGTGGTGTAGTAGATCAATGTTTCACACAAGGTTAAGAAAACATGTGCTTTCCATTCATTCTATAATACTACTAAACTAACAAAAGGAGCAGGGATTACTATGAAAGAAGAAGTGGCACATTACCTTTCCCTGTTCCGACATTGTAAATCCCAACCTTGCCCGGCATCGCCTTCTCTAGTGCCTTAACATGAGCATCAACGAGATCTGTCACATCAATGTAATCTCGAATACATGTGCCATCAGGTGTCTTGTAGTCAGTTCCTGTTACCTACAATGACATCAATGAACATAAGAAAAATTTACAGCCATCACTAGCGGCCACGAGTCCTGCCAAAGAAATAAAACAGAACAAACAATTGAAATTCTCAGTTCTTCAAGAGGCTTTAACAATATGCTTAACTTGTTTCCTTTCAATGTAGAAGTATCATTAAAAGGGAGGTACTGGAGTGCCAGGAGCTGATTGTTACGCTCAGAATAAGCTATAAAGATCCATCATGGCAGAGTAAACATCACTCCCTAAATCCAATTTATATTCCCGACACCCAAAACATGCAAGGTTAGGCTCAAATGCAGGAATTGGTGCAAACCAGCACCCCCCCCTATACCCCTCCCACCACTAGTCTTTTGCACAAGAAACACTAAGCCCCATTGCCTTAAGTTAACTAAGCAAATTTGAAGCGGAAACCAACAACAATTCCACATGAAAATTATTCATAAAATCATCACATTAGCACGGTTAGTAATTTAGTATTAAAAACTGACATCACAGCATTTAAACCTGATGCTCAAACCACAACTAGATATTTCATTAAATCCAAGAAACACTAGTGAATGCATAAGCATGCTCGTAAAGATCATGCTCTTGGAAAAGGAAACCGGAGAGGAAAGGGGCAAAGATTAAGAAAATAAACTAAGTACAATGCTCCCATGTTCAGGTGATCATGAAAGCTAAAATCGCAGCAACATAAGCGTTCCTTTCTCCACTAAAACAAGATTATGAACATTAACACATAGCAGCCTACCTTGAGTCCAGGAGTAATGCCACGAGCTGCATCAAAACAGGCACCAGAAATTCGACCATGCACTCGCAATTCAGGTCTAGGAGCCTCTCCCAATCTTCCCTCAGGATCCGACCCAATTACATTAAAATATCTGTCCAAAAAATATAGGTTTAGTGAATAATTGAAGGCAACCAGAATACATGCAAAGCAACTCAAAACTAGTGCAGCCATCTCAAAGCACACAGCAAACCCCGTATTCTTCAACAGACTTCAATCAATTGAAATACGTTCAATCAATTATGTTACACACATCTGATAGGCTGACTTGACAGAGCACATCAACCAAGATAATAAACAAAAGTGTGAGACTGAGCGGCTTAAATTTATAGATAATTAAACAACACTTTCAAATGTTTATACAGAGATTTAACGACCCGCATAATTGGCAAAAACAAAGAGGCTATTTCCAATTGACCCTCACCCAAAACGGGAAACAATACTTTCAATTGTTTATACAGAGAGATTTAACGACCCGCCTAATTTGCAAAAACAAAGAGGCTATCTCCAATTGACCCTCAACCGAAACGGGACAATCATATACTACTTCATGAGAAAAGAAGTGTAGAGTGTTTAAGGGTCATTCCAATATAGCCCATAACGAAAGCACGTGCATATTGTGAATAAAAGGTCCTGGTAAACTCAAACAGCAGGCAATGAACTATTAGCGACTATAAATCATAGCTTCATATATATATACACACAGTACACACTAAAATGCACCGCATCAAGGGCGGAGCTCATTTTCCCTTAGAGAGATATCGAATGAAAACAGACCTTAGAATCATAACAGCCAAGTCTTTGTTTTGCTTGGTGAGATCCAAAATCATATCTTCAGCCATTTTCTTAGCTTTACCATACGGGTTGATTGGAACCTGCACCAGTGAGAGAATAGTACATGAGCATATGCTTCGATAGGGTTATCCTATTACGTCTACCTATCAAAAAAATCTAATGCAAAAGGTACAAATAGTTTAAACTTCTATAGGATGTCACCTGTGGAGTCTCCTCTATTATGGGCATCTTCTCAGGTTCACCATACGTTGCACATGTACTAGAATATATTAATGTTTGTACTCCATGCTTTACCATTGTCTTCAATACTCCCAAGGTGTTCGACGTAATATTGTGATAATATCTGACCAGGTGACAACAGAAGCAACAAGACCTTAGACCCAAAAGACACAAAATAACAAGACACGTGCAAAAAATAAGAACATTTCTATAAATCACCATCACATAAGATATTTGAGCACAAAGAATATATTGCTCAATGAATAAAACTTTAATTATGCGAAGTTAAGGAAGAGATGATGAATATATTAAAAATCTATTGATCTAGATATTTCTAACACAATTGGTAGCGGAAATACCTAAGAGGTTCCATTGTGCTCTCTCCAACATAAGCAACAGCAGCAAAATGCATCACAGCATCAAAGGCGTTTTCAGAGAAAAGTTTATTCACCTGGCATATAGATTAAGGAAGTGCAATATACAAATAACTCTACTATAGCCCTTTGGGTTGATGGATAACATCTATTCATTTATAAATCAATCTTCAAATTTGGATTCAGATATTTCTGCATTTGGTTTGGTGAGGTTTAGAGGCGAATAACGAGGACATGCCTTGGTCAACCAGAAATGAGCTCCAAATAAAAGCTGCAGGAGAAAATGACAATGGAAACCTAAAAAAGGATACAGCACTGGCATCTCCCAGATCAGCGTATACGAACTGAAGTCTTCCAGGTTCTGGAAACAGCTGTTGTAAAATTTTTACAGCAGCTAGATTTCCACGAGAAAGATTGTCCTGAAAAAGTAACGGTCTCTTTCTTTAACCTCCAGATTGATTGATTAGTGGACAATTAGAAAGATGGGAAAGGGAAAGTACCACAATGGTCACCCGATATGACTCCTTTAAGAGTCTTAAGGCTGCATGAGAGCCAATATAGCCGGCACCTCCAGTTACTAGGACATGAGTTACACCAGCTTCACGACGGGAGAACTGAAGGAAAAGTACAATTGAATCAGAATATAAGCACAAGAAAACATAAGTTAATTACCCCTGGCCTATAGAGAGGATGCACCAGTAATGCCTCGAAGGGAAAATGTGATCATCATTCAAAAAGCGAAAGCAGGGGAAAACAAGTACACAGACAAGGAGAAAGGCTCAAGCAGGTGATGAATGTTTATCTTATCTAATATACATTGTGTCTCTGTGCTATGTTAACACGATTCGAAATGGGGATGAGTTTCCTTCTGTTCAAGACAACTCATGATATCACTATTAATAGAGCTCTTGAAATTGTTCAAGCGATCAAAGTGGCATAAACGAGCGGCAAAATACCATACTTCATCCAAGATAGTGAGGTAGAGACTTCCAACTTTCTCTGATTTAATGAAGTCATACACCTTGTTCCTTAAAGTTGCTCAAGTAAAATAAACAAGCACATGCATAGAATGATGCATCTAACAAACTTTATTCAGGCTACCCACTTTGGCACTTTCAAATAATTTAATCAGCTTAAACTACTCAGAATCCTCTAGATTGGTGAAATTAAAAAAAACATAACAAGAAGATTTTTCAAGTTACATCAATCATAATAATACTGGAGATAGACAATTTTATAAATGCAATAACTATATCTTCACTGTATGAATCGACAGCCATGTCTACCAACAAATAGAAAAGTGCCAACTGCGGCAAGAAATGATAAGATAGTGATGAACTTACATGGCTCGGGGTACTGAATGTTGAAGACTGTTTGACCATAAGAAGGCAAAATGCAATTAATCCAGCAGCCACTAGTATCTTTCCCAGATAATTGCCCTTTCGCTTTGGATCAGCAAAATCCATGCCTACCCAACGAAGAAAAAAGAGAGCATGTCAGTTAATGACACCACATATGAGATTTTCTAAATACACAATGGTTGGACAAATAACTAGGAATCACTGACAATATTTGACAGATCAGCACATATAAGTTCAACATTTCTCATAACTTGTTTATCACATCCAGTTCTTTGTCATCTATTCAACTCGATTTAAGTTTAACTCAACTTAACCTAAATCCAGTAACGCACAACTCCAAAGGTTTCACTGTACTATTGATATATGTTGAGTAACTGAGTGTATCATAAACAATGAAGTTGATAAGTACTTTGCTATGACTGGACTCAACACTACATGGGTTTGATTAGGAAAATATGTCAGACTAGAGAAAATATGTCGTCCCCTCAAAAAAATAAAAAAAAATACAAAAAAACTCTCATTTCGAGAGAAGGGACCCCTAAACCATTGATCTCAAAACTCATTATTGAGATGATTTTTTAACTCATCGGAGGGGCCAAGAATATGTATATCAATGATGCTCAGATCCTACATTCCATATCGAGCAATCTCCACAGAATACACAGACACTCCAAGTGGATATGGACTCTAGACATATAGTCAGCCCTGGACAGCTTCAAGCCAATGCTTATACCATGGTCCCGGCCTCCTGGGACCACGATATAATTTGCTGCTTCAAGCCACAAAAGAAGTAAGGCTACTGTCCTACCTAATTCAACATTTCAAAGAAAGTATCCAGATTCTAACTATGGGCGGTATCTTGTCCCTGTGTCGTCCAGGCATACAAAACTCTTGGTTCGGATCCATAATCAAGTCTAATCACAGTATGTGAATTCAAGCATCATAGGTATTCATCTTTCACAGGAAAGATGGGGTCTTGTTCAATTTATTGTTGATCCGTGTCAAAAACTCAAACATTGTGACACTAACATTCTAATTACGTTACGATATCCAGCTCAAGTATATACATACATAGTTGGTTATGACCTACATTGTTTTATAAATATATTGAAAAACTAGGCACAGGGGTATTAGATACTTCTAGCAAGTTTAATACTTAAAGAGGGCCCCATAAGCATATATTTCAGAATCAAATAAAGTTCATAATAATGCAGGCACCAAACTGTTCACTCAAGCAGCAATCATAGAGCAATCATACAATTCATTCATTCTCTTGAACAACAGAGAATGTTTTCCATGACTAAAAATTCCCAATTGAGTATTTCTCCTAAACCAATTAATTTCATAAAATATAATATATAGTACAAGGTTGAAGAATACCTCCTACTAGAGGCAAAGATCTACCGTTTCTGGACTGAGTTCTCGTCCTGGCGAAATTGAACATCGAAAAACCCGATTTCAATCAACAATCATCAACTAATCAAACCTCCCCAATAACCTACACCCACCAACAACAATACAATACATCAGTGTGATTCACAATTACAATATCATTATCAAAAATTGCAAGGAAACATCAAAATCTATTAAATCATATACAAATATCATCACACCAAAGTTCAAAATGTGCCAATTCCATTTTCAAAATACAGTCATGATCAATTGATCATAATACACCAGAAAACAAATCATAAACATAATAACATCCAATTAAAGAAGTGGATTTCATTCTAATTGTTTGATTTGATTTATCCAGAACAACCAATTAAAAATCAAAATCTTACATTAAAACCAAAATGGAAATAATCCCAGTTCCCAACTTCCCAATTTAGCAAAAACAAAAAATCAAAGCTAAATTATAAAAAATAAATAATTTAGAAGGCACCACAAATTTCACAAGATCCTAAATCCAGAAAGTACCCAAAATTACAGGAGATTAAAAAGTTCCAAAAAAATTACAACATTCACCTCCCAAAAAAAAAAAAAAAAACCTATAAAGTTGCAATCTTTTTACAAAATTCACACCCAAAAACTAGAAAATTTTAACCTTTTTACCACAACAAAAAAAAAAAAAACCCACCATGAAACTTATGATATTTTGCTCAGAATTAGGAGGAAGATTCAATTAAAAAAAAGGGGGTCCAAGGGAGGAAAAAGTGACACGAAAAGAGAAGACTTTACGAATACCTGAAACGGGGTTGTTGCATTGAATTTGGAAGTGGGGGAATGTGGTATTCAAAGCACAAATTTATGGTAAAAAACAAGCGTAATTAATACTGAAAGCGATGCCCCAAGTATATAGTACAAACCCAGAAACCCAGGAATTAGAAATTGAATTTTTTTAAAAAATACGAAAATGATTAATAAATAAATCTAAAACAGGTAATAACTAAGAAGATGAATAAATAAATGAATAAAATTAAAAGGGAAATTAATTTGGAGTGTAACCAACGAAGGATTTAATCAAAAAAGAAAAGAAATAACGTAGAGAAGACTGAGAAGAGAGAACGTACAAAGAGAAGAAAGGGGGGAGCTTGTGGGAGAAGCTATTGATTTGGGGTTGTGTGTGGTGAGAGGTGAGACCTGGTTTATTGGAGGAGAGAGAAAATGTGAGTTTGAGTTTGATTAGAACATGGGAGAGAGTTTGAATTTGAGTTTGTGTTTGTGTTGTGTTGGGTTTGGGAAATTAAGGAAAGTGCGTGTGTAGAAGAAGTGTAGAAGTAGTGTTGAATTGTTGGAAGAGGAGGGCAGGTGATGAGTATGACTGATGATCAGCCAATTACGGAAGAGACGCTCTTTTCTTTTCTCTCTCCTCTGTCCTCGTGTTTTTGCTCCTCCAGACCTCCGACCTTGCGTTAATGTGGACAACACATGGTACGAGTATACTACTACGTATTCTCCGTGTGAAATTGTTTATGTACGAGTAGGAGTCTAGACCTGTAAAACGGGCCGGGCGACGGGTTTCGGGTTCGGGTAGGATATGGGATGGGTGTATTTCGGGTTAGGTCAATAAGCGTTCGGGTCGGGTTACGGGTTGCCCAGCGGGTCGAAAATGCGTATTCGCACCTTCCTTCGCAGTAAATTTTAACAACAAAATAATATTTTTTATTTTTATTTTATTTTTCAGTTGTTATATATATTATATTATATAATAATAATGGTTTCAATATATGTATCACTTATATTTCTTAAAAGAAAATTTTAATTAATATTTTATTAATATTAATTTTTATATTTTTTTTATTATAATATTTTTTAAAAATGTTTGGCCCAACGGGTTGACCTGCTCGGGTCGGGTCTTGACCCTGACATTTCGGGTCATTTCGGGTTTCGGGTGCTTTTCGGGTTCGGGTTGAAAAAGTTCGGGTTTTCGGGTTTTTTTTCGGGTCGGGTCTCGGGCGGTGTTTCGGGTCGGGTCAGTTTCTTGCAGGTCCATGTAGGACTCAATTAGAGGTTTAATGTGACTGGTTTAAACATGTTGAATAAGCGTATAAGCGTAATGGGTATTTTCAAATATAAAATTAAAAAAAGTTTAAAATGAATAAAAAGGATAAGAGGCGAGCCACGTATAAACACGAAAAGAACTCCACTCTCCCGTTTAAAACGCGTATTACGAATTATTAGTACAAAGTTTTGATCTTCTAATAGCCTCCTCTTTCCTGGCAACTTTCACAATGTCGCATTTCTATTTCTTCTATATTCGCCTTTGATTCTCACGGGGCTTCATCCAGTGAGAAGTGATAATTTGGTGAAAAGTAATCTCAACTATTGATTTCGCGTAACTGCAGTAACTAAACTACATAACTCCAACCGTAACTTTATTAACTAAAACTCTTAACTCCATTCCTTTAACTCTACTAACTAAATTACCTAACTCTAGTGAGGTAACTCCATAAAGTAAATTGTCGAACTCCAGTATTATTAGCTATAGTAACTCTACCAAATTCAAACAAAATATCGTTAACTGTAACGTAACTCCACTAACTAAAACACTAAAATTCAGCTCAATTTTCTTTAATTAAACACGTAACTCTAATAACTCCAACTACTCCACAACCTAAATCGTATAACTCCAACTTAACTCCATTAAGTAAAACAAATAACTCCAACTTAATTTTATTAAATAAAACACGTAAGTCTAATATTCCATAGGCCATGCACTCTAATCCAATCATCAAGCAAGAGGATTTAATTCTCAAATTTGAAGACGACTTCTACTTCCCACAAGTTCATTGAAGAGGACATATTACATAGTTACATCAAATCATTCGTTCAAAAATGGAAAACCCTTTGGGCCATCTGGACTCATCAGAACGAAGTGGGTATTTAGAGGTTGCGCCCCAAATCCTACTACAGTTATGATGCTTAACAAGAAGTTCTCTAATAGAAGCTTAACTACTGTGGGAGGGAAATCTGATGCCCCTCCTGGTTTTTTCTATGTGCACTTGGGCCAAGAGCATGTGTTTTCTTTAGGTACAATTCAAGTACTTGTGGATGAAGCATGGCATGCACCTACTAAGAATGCATGATATGGTTGGGTGGTCACTCAAATTCAGCCTTACAAGCCGAATTTGAGGCGGTCTATTTGGCGTTGTGTTGGAGTAGTTTTCGTTCCGCCTTTCACGCGGTCTTGTTTTTGTCTGATTCTTATAATGTGGTTTCTATGCTTCGAGGTGAACTTGCTGAGAATGGTACGTGCAAATGGCTCTTAGGTTAGTGAGTTAGGTAGACAGTTTCGTCATTGTACTTTTTTAAAAGTTGGTAGGAGTCTTGTAGGAGAAGCGCACAAGTTAGCTAGTGCAGTTAGAAGGTCTTTTTAAATATAGGTTTGTATTTTATATTATTTTAGGACGTCGTCGAAAAAAAAATGGAAAACCCAAATCAAAATAAGACTGGATCCCACTTACAATGACAATTCGAGGAAAGATTGTTTAACGAGAAATCTTGCGGCGAGAATTTAGTTGTAGTGTTAATTTACCGAATTCAAATCTAGTGTGGGAACATTTAACACCATGTCCACGATTAATCTATAGTGCCATTACTTTTATCCATCCATTATCTACTTCGTTGGAAAAACATATGATCCATCAGGTTGACGAGCACGAGATCTATGAACATAATTCGATCAAGTTTTGCAAGTCCTTATTCGTATATATTTTAGCTACATTTTAATGGTTTGCGAGACATTTTCGCATTTGAAAATCTCATAGCATGATTGTTTTATGTACCTTGTGATGCGGGTTTGATAAATATGACACCTAGAGACCATGGACAATATGACACATTAAACGGTGAGATAGAGTGTAGTTTAGGATATTTTTGTGACCTATGTCCAACATTACAGGACACATGAGAGTTGATTGGTTCCAAATAATCACATCCACATGCTCATATCCTTAGCATGGTCACTCCCCTAAGAGCATTGTTAATGGTCACCTACTTAGAACATGGTATTCCCTCTCTCTCTTATTTTCTCTCTCATCCAACTCACCCAATACCAACTTTTTACACCTACTTCATTTTCATAAGTTTATTAGTTTACCAAGTTTTCCCCACTTTTACTTACCCCACCATAATTTCTCTCTCCTACTTACATTTTAAATCTATCTAAAATTATTTTGTTAATTTATCTTAACAGATCATATATCATCGGGGAAAAAATATACGAAAAAAAATTTTTATTTAAAATTTTATTTTAAATAATAAGTAGTTGCACACTTACATTAACTCAAAACTAAAACGGTATTAAAAAAAAATACAAAAATAATAAATTCACAATCACTTAAAACAAATACATAAACAGTTGAGAGAAACCATACTTAAACTACTACACACGAACACACAAACACAATGGCTTAGAATGCGAAAAATTCAAATTAAACATAATAAATAAACCCTTAGTTGTTGTTGTCGTTGTTGTTGTTACGAAATTTAACCCATATATGTTCCATCAAATCTTTTTTTAAAGATTTGTGAACTTCTCTATCACGAACTCGGCCTCTATTAGCCATGTAACTTGACAAATTTGATACCCTCTCCCGAGAGAAATGAAATGGAGCATTCGCAGTCCTTGGCCCCGAGGTGCTCGATTCAGGAGGGGTATCATTTTGAAATTCAGTTGTATCAGAATAGTTTTGATATGTATCTCGTTCATCTTCAACGATCATATTATGCATTATGATGCAGGCCATCATAATTCTACCCAACATTCTTTTGTCATGTGCTAACCCGGGGTTTCGAATTATTGCGAATCTAGCTTGTAGAACACCGAATGCGCGCTCAACATCTTTTCTGACCGCCTCTTGAACTTCAGCAAACTTTATTTGTTTAGGAGTAACGGTAGAAGACATTGTTTTGACAAAAGCCGCCCATGTTGGATAGATTCCATCAGTGAGATAATAACCCATGTTATATGTATTTCCGTTAACGTTAAAGCTTACTGTGGGCGCTCGACCTTGGAGTATATCATCAAATAATGGAGATCGATCAAGGACATTAATATCATTGCACGAACCGGGCGCCCCAAAGAAAGCATGCCAAATCCAAAGATCATATGATGCAACAGCTTCTAAAATTAAGGTTGGTTTCTTACTTCTTCCTTGAAATTGTCCTCTTAGTCGAGCTGGACAGTTTTTCCATTCCCAGTGCATGCACTCAATCGAACCCAACATGCCTGGAAATCCTCTATGCTCCCCTTGATACAGCAATCTCGTTAAATCCTCCTCGGTGGGTTTTCTCATATATCGAGCACTGAATTGAGTGATCACTCCTTCTACAAAATGATGAAGGGATTCTCTTGCGAGTGATCCGCTAATCTTTAAATATTCTTCAAGCGCATCTGGAGCGATTCCGTATGCTAATAACCGAATTGCTGCAGTGCACTTCTGCAAAGGTGTTGCACCAAGCCTGCCTGTTGCATCAGGTTTCTGGCGAAAATAATCATCATTTGTAGTCACTACATCAACAATGCGGCAAAACAAATCTTTTCTCATACGGAATCGCCTTCGGAATATATTAGGGGGGATCAACCACAATAACTTCTTCACTACCACTATCTACAGAAAATATATTCCGCGCAATATTTTCGCGTCCACCTGAACGGATTTGCGATTGTTGAGCAGTTTCAAAACGGGAAAATGCACTTCCATCTCCAGACATTTGGAATTGGGGAGACATTTGAGATTTTGTAAGATTTTGTGGTGAATAATTTGGGGGATTACTCGAAGAAAATAATATTTGTTGTGATTGCGTCAAAAATGGAGGGATAGAGTTGAGATTAGGATAATTACTTACATTTTCAGGATTATCTTCGTGTATATAATTATGATAATTTGGGATATTTTGGAATGTAGAATTATTTGATAAAGTTTGGTTTCTACGAATATTTGGATTATTTCGTGAATTTGGAGGCATTCTATAATTAGAGTTATTACTCATACTTAACTTAATTTTGGAGGTATTAATAAAAATGACAAAGTTAATTTTGTTTTAATGTGGAAAAACTATTTTTTTTTTTTTGTTAAAAAATACCCAATATTGGTCTCTATTTATAGAGGAAGGAAAAACAAAGCTGTTGGTATAATTTGTTTTTTTTTTTAGATTTGTCGTTTGAAAAATATAGCCGTTTAAGACGTTGCAACGGTAATAAAATTTCTGCCTCCTTACCTGTGACACGTGGCAGCCCCTAGTTGGTTGCAGCTAATTAAAAATGTTGAAGAAAAAAAAGGGGGGACCAGGTTGTAGAGTTTGATACCCGGTAGAAGTTTGCACCAGGTAATAACACTCTCTCTCCTCCTTTTCTTACTTTTTCATTTTTTTATTCTCTACCCTACTTCCAACTAGGTGTTAGTTTTACCACTAACAATGCTCTAAGGTAAGGGTCCATCGATTCGTTATTGGTTTGAGATTGAAAGTGGTAAGATTGTTTGGTCACTTGTGTCACATTACAAGAGTTGCTATACAATTAATTAGGACGCTAATTCTTACTTACCTATTATGTGATTGAAAATATGTAATACCCCATATTTTTGGGACTTCGGATTATTAAGATTTGTCGAAAAACATTCATTTTGAGGTTACTAAATTCTATTTTGGGAAATTTAGAGTTACTTTCCTTTTTAAGTCGTTTTCCTAATCGGGTAGTCTTTTTGGCAAAATTACCAAAACACTCTTAATGATTTCCCGCACCCTATACCATAAATAAAAAGAAAACCCCGACCCTTCCCTCACTTCTTCACGCCGCCCGAGAGAGAGAAGCAGGAGAAAGAGAGAAAGAGCACGAGAAAGAGTAAGAGAGGAGAGAAGAGGGTCGCGCAGGCACCCCGAGGCCGCCGCTGCCACCGCCGGCCGACCAACCACCCACCGCCGCACCCTTTTTCCTTTTCTCTTGGTTTTCACACCAAGAGTTGTAAGTTTAAATTTTTTTTCTCTCATAATTTTCAGATTAGGGCTTTCTTATTATCATGTTGTTTCCGAGGCCGCCGTAGCCAGCGCCGGCCGACCAACCACCCACCGCCGCACCCTTTTTCCTTCCCTCTTGGTTTTCACACCAAGAGTTGTAAGTTTAAACCTTTTCTCTCATAATTTTCAGATTAGGGCTTTCTTATTATCATGTTGTTTGAAGTTAAAACATGATTGCATGTATTGTTGGGTGATGTTTGTTTAGATTATGATCATGCTTAATTATGGTTTTGATGCATGAATTATTGGATTTAGAATTAGGGTTCTTGTAATTGTGAATTATTATGATGATTTTATGAGTGGAATTATGTAGTATTTGGAGGGGATGCTTATAGTGACTTGTATTAATCATGATTTTGATTTGGGGATGTTTTATGATGTTTTGAGTGATGAAATAGTATTCTGTCCAGATCTGATTATTGCCTAATTTAGGTGTTTATGTGGTTGTTTTGATGGTTTAATGGTGGGATAGTGTTGTTGGTATACTTGTGAAGTTGTGGCGCGAATTTGGTACCGCTTGGAGATCGTTTGAACATTGAAATCTACGTTGAAATCTTGTTAGTACGTGATTAGTATGTTGATCATATTTGGCGTTGAGTGATTGATGGCGTAACTTAGATTATTAACTATGTTGGGTTGAATAGTGGGAAGATGGTTAGTAATTGATGTATTGTTATTGTTGATTTTAGATTGTGTGTTCGAGGAAGTACCGTTTTAGTGATCGAGACAACTTTCTGATTGTGCAAGTAAGGTAAGAACGTTGATCACGATCCTTTTTGGCTAACCACTATCCTCGTTTGACTCACCATCATGTTTGTTCATCGTCTTATCTTTGGTTTATGCGCTCAATCTTGATCACTGTTTCACCTTTAATTATTTCATATCATGAGCGTATTATTATTCGAATTGCTAACCGTTTTGCAGCCCTTCGGCTTCCACTACTCTCGGCCGCTCCGCCCTTTTGTTGATCTCGGCCTCTCGGCCTTTTGTTGACCGACGCACCACTCGGCCGGGTAGTCTTCTTTGTTGTTTTATTTCGACTTGTGCTTGTATCATTTGTCTATCAATTGTGATCGATTCATTGTATTATCAAATAACTTACCATCGAATAATGAACGTAAAACGGTTGAAAGAAAAGCATGATAAAGTTGATACCACCTAGAGTTCAGCGTGTACGGTCTGGCCGACCGCTGTCAGGAAATCCTCTGATCAAGAAACTATGGGTCGGATTAGCTACCGACTTCCTAATAGTCGTCCTCCTAGATGGGAACTTCGTCCTACAGGCTCATCTTGCAAGGGGTGTGCACACTCAGGGTTATTAGGGACCAATTACAACTCTAACTCGAACGGCGATGTTCGACAATGTGGTGGCTAGGGGGTAGGACCCGACGCCTAATATACGTAAATGAATGTTTGATTTTGTGTTTTGTATCCAAGGGAGATACTCATGATATCTAAATTTATATATTCTCGTTCATGAATTCTCCGGGGTTGACTGTTGTTCATTCTTTGTTAGCTACACGCCTCAAGGCGCGTAACTTGTTTGTTGTTTCCTTTGCTTCTGTTATTCTTACTCAGCCTGTTGCTAACGTTCTGCTTTCTGGTTAGTTCTTTACCTTATTTTTGGGGCCTACGTCATTCTCGATGGCGTAGTTGACAGGTCTTGATGATTTGTCTGCTTGCTTGAGGAGTCGATTGCATGATTGGGGGCTTCTTAAACATTATTGAAACTTTATTTAATTTGGATTTTGTAATTTGGATTTCGTTTTGAGAATTGTAGATCGAAAGTTTTAAGACTTCCGCTGTTTCTTTCTTAAATTTAGGCCCCGTTTGATAGGAATTTCATCTTTTTGAACTGATCTGATCTGAATGGTTATGATCTGATCTGAATTATTCTGATCTGAACTGATCTGATCTGAATGTGTTGAAATCTTGATTGAATTTCAACGAATTAGTATCAGTTATGGACCAAATACATTGATAAAAATTTGAACATTTCTGTTCTGAACTGATCTGAACTGAATGATTCTGAACTGATCTGATATGATCTGAATGTTTCTGAACTGATTTGATCTGATTTGAATGATTCTGAACTGATCTGAATACTACTGCAAATAAGTCATATCAAACAGGGCCTTAGTTTGTTGTGTCTGAATTTATAGCCTAACAATTGACTTGGTAGTTAATTGCGGCGTGACAATTCTATATATTTCTTTGAGCAAATTTTAGGGTTGTTACAAAATATGTTCTCGTAATCAATGCCTTGAGCCTCATACCCCACATTTCATATCCTTATAAGATCATAAACACTCATCACTAAAAGCCTTTCGGGTTATTATAACTTCACATGGACCATACATCCTACCATTGTTCTCCTACATGGGGTTCTTGTCATCAAATGAGGCACATGCTTGGTGTTACAGTTTGGTAAATTTTCATAATCGTGTCCAGTCACTTATGGATTCACATTCATTCATGTCATACTCTATAAAAAAATATTAGAGTATATTTTTAGAGATCTGGGTCAATAATGATCGTCAAAGGTGTCCATGTCAAAAGTTTATTTGCAACTGTGATATCGATAGCTAAAATGATGCCAATCAAATTGCTCGTCCAATGACACCTTATGTTTTGAAGATTCAGCAACCCGAAATGTGATAAACTCAAGACTCATCTGATCATCTTCTGCGGGTGAGACCTGTTAGTCAAAGCTGCAAACAAGAATTCGGAAACATCGTAACTTCAATCCAATGAATAATATCAAGATGAAAGAATAAAGAAAATTGCATAACATACATGAACAAATCCAAGTTTTTTTTTTTGCTAAATTGTAATTGTATTAATTACTCAAAAAAAGTTTGTACAAGAAACTTAGGGGCATGCCCCCTGCAAAAACAACCCAGATTTGCTCCACTCCTGAATCCAGCTCTACCTCGCTGAATCTCCTTAAATTAAGCCAATCCTTGTCCTTCAAGCTAAGATTCTTAGTTGTGCTCCTAATTCTAGTTTTACCATTATCATACACTATATTACCTAGAATACAGGGAGAAACAACCACATTTTCTAACCTACATCTGTTCCTAGCCATCCAAAGTTGGTGAATCAGACCACACAGGAGAGCAGCTTCCACTTGCTTCCTGATTCTAGTCTTGAACCTACTGTTGGCACACCAATTTATAGCCTCTTGATCCGGAAAGTCGATTCCACATTTCTAGCATACTTCTTTTAGACATCTCTGACTATATGCACATTTGAAGAACATATGTTCATGATTCTCTGCACCCTGCTGACAGAGAGGGAAGGTATCATCATCACATATCCCAAATCTCTTGAGTTTCTCCTTTACGTGTAGCCTCTTCCTCTGTGCTAACCAAGTAATAAAAGAGGTTTTCGGCATGCAGTGCCTACACCAGATGAGTTTGCCCCAATTAACCTTAGCATGATCTTCACTCATCCAACTGTACTGTAGCCAGCTTTTACTGTATAACCACCACTACTCCAAGCACCATTACATGATTCCTGGCATAGCTTCTCTTTGATCTTACATATTCTCCTCCAATGCTAACTAGTGTCAATAGGAGGAGTGTATTCCTCCCAATTCCTGTCCTTTATGTAGACAGAATGAACCCATTTTATCCACAACGTGCCAGGTTTGTAAAACAACCAGGCCACATATTTTCCAATGCATGCTATGTTCCAAATGAAAGTATCTCTGATGCCAAGACCTCCAACTTCTTTGGGAATGCAGACATCCTCCCATGAAACTAATGGACTTCTCTTCAAATGCTCAATCCCATCCCATAAGTAGTTTCTACAGATAAAATTGATTTTCCTCAGAACTACTTTTGGCAAGACAAAAATTCGAGCCCAATAGCTGTGCAAATTAGCCAGCACATACTTAACCAAAGTTAATCTGCCAGCATACGGCAGTTTCCTAGCTCCAAATTCCCTGATTCTGCACACTATCTTCTCTGTAAGCACATTACAATCCAAGACTGAGATTTTTCCTACAGTAATAGGTACACCTAGGTATCTGAAAGGAAGAGACCCCTCCCTAAACCCAAACAACTGTAAGATTTCCTTTCTCACTGTGGTACTGACTCCTGCAAAATACATCTCCGATTTCATCTTATTAGAGCAAAGTCCAGCAGCTTGTGAGAAAGTAGCAAAACCCCTTAACATTAGGAGCACTGAACTAACTTCACCTTTACTGAATAACAATAGATCATCAGCGAAACAAAGATGGTTGAGCTTTGTTTTGCTGCACATAGGGTGGAACTTGAAGTCTTTTTTTCTCAGCAACCTTCATCATAACTCTTGAGATACTCCATGCACAATGTGAATAACAAAGGTGATAGGGGATCACCCTGCCTCAAACCTCTCTTGCCCTGAAAGTATCCAAATTGTGTGCCATTCACTACAATTGTGTAAGCTGGAGTTGATACACACTCCATGATCCACTTTATCATTTGCTGAAGAAACTTTAGGGCCATTAGCATTTCTTGAACAAAATCCAACTCTACTGTATCATAGGCCTTGCGGAGATCAATTTTCATCAGGCCTCTTGGAGAAATACTCTTCCTATTTTATTTCCTAACTAAATCTTGGCAAACCATTATATTCTCCACAATGTCTTTGCCCTGCACAAAAGCACCCTGATTTTGACTGATTATCTCAGGCAGGCGAGCTCCCATCCTCACACACATCACTTTTGAAATGCATTTGTAAATTGTGTTACAGCATGCTATGGGTCTGTATTCAGTGACTTTTGTAGGGTGAGCAACCTTGGGCACCAAAGTTAGGATGGTATTGTTGATCTGCTTCAACAGTTTTCCTTTCTGAAAAAATTCTTTAACAGCCTCACTTGCTCTCCAACAATGTCCCAATTGTCTTTGTAAAACTTACTTGTGTATCCATCAGGACCAGGGCTTTTTGTTCCTGAAATGGAGAACATAGCTACCTTAATTTCCTCATTGCTGATTGCTTTCACCATATTTCCAGCCATCTCCTCTGATATCACTTTACCCCTCCTTAATGTCTGCACATGTACAGGTTGAGTCTTGTCTGATCTAGCCAGCAAATCTTGATAGAAAGAGAGGAAGGCACTTTGAATTCCATCATCATCAGTCTTAATAGTACCTTCTACATCCAAAATCTGATTGATGCTGTTTCAGATTCTTCTTCCCTTGATAGAGCAATGAAAGTAGGCAGAGTTTTCATCCCCCTCCTTAATCCATCGAGCCTTGCTTGATCCAATCCAAGTTGCAAATGGTACTCTTCATCATCCATAGCCGTCATTCCCAGTGGTGAGACTAAAGTCGCGATTATCTACCAAAATAATCATGAATCCTAACAACAATAGTAAGGAAGTAGGGTTCGTATCCACAGGGAAATGGGTTGTCAAATGTAATGAATTAAAGTGGCAAAGTAACAAATAATGGGGGATGGAGAATTGTGTTTATCAAACTAACTAGAGTGAACAAATGCAAGTCATGAAATGTAATTCAATAATAAAACGGATTTTGATCACTGTCCTAGTTATCACTATTCCTCTATCAATCTCAATTACTCTATCGTGGAAACAGAATTCTCAAATCTTTCCTTAATACTAGCTAAAAGGCGTTATCAGCACTACCCAATAACCCTATACTATCAAATAACCAAAGCGCACGATTAGATTCGACTCGATAATAACAATAAGAATTAGAGAGATATTGAAAATACATGCATTACTAACGCACGTTTCGTATTTAACTTGTAAGTCAAATCTTTGGCCTAATTCACTAACGATGGTTACATACAAATCAATGAATTGGGGGTTGCTACAACGCATAGATCAATCAAACAATAGATTTCTTTGACTAATCTAAACTAGCAATCAGCCAACCTAAGCAATTAAATTAGTTGTACACCTAGCAATCACAAAAGATAATTGAATGAAATATGAAACAAAGATAAGACTATAATTGAAAATAATAGAAGGAATAGATCAAACTCACGACATTGTAAATGCGATGCTTCGATTAATCGATCAAGAAATAAAAGGAATTAGATCCTCATACAATCCATAGAAAACCCTTGTCTTTCTTCTAAAAAGTCTGAAAAATAATACCTAACATGTAACACCCCACATTTTTGGGTTACTTTAAATGGTATAAAGTATTGGGAGAGTCTATTTTTAAGTATATGAAACCTTATTTTGGGAATTTAGAGTATAACTTAACATTTGGAGACACTTTACCGTTTTGGCAGCTGTTTGGCAAAATTACCAAAATACCCTTACTAAACTTATACTATCTATCAAAAAAAAAAAAAAAAGAAACAAAACCCTCTCCAACCCTCACACGCCTACAGTAGATGCAGAGAGAAGAAAAAAAAAAAAGAGAGAGAGTGTTACGTGAAAGAGAAGAGAAGAAGAAGAGAAGGAGAGAGAAGAGAAAGAGAGCCGCCGCCCACCGCCGGACACCACCACCGTCGGCCGCCGCCCCTGCCGCCGGTCACCACCGCCACCCTACGTCCTTTCTCTTGATTTTATAATCAAGAGTAGTAAGTCTTAAACCCTTTTGATCATTATTTCTAATTAGGGCATCTCTAGATTTTATCAATTGTATTGTGATTTGGGTTTAGGTTGTTAGAATTTGTCCTATTGATTTATGATCATGCTAGATTGTGGTTTTGAATGCATGATTGATTGATTATGAAGTTAGGGTTTTGTAATTAGGGCTTATGTGGATTTATGAGTGATTTTATGGGTGGATTCATGAGGAATTTGAATGGGTATGATTGTTATGAGATGGGTAAACATGGATTATGTTTTTATGAAGTTTTATGATGTCATAAAGGTGGTTATACATTCTGCCCAATTCTGAAAATTAGCCTAAATGGTTGTTTAAGTTATTATTATGATGATTTAATGATAGATTCATGAAGTCAATATGCTTAGGGGGTTGTTGTGCGAATTTGGTGTCAATTGGAGTTCATTTGATTGATGAAATCTAAGTTTAGGTTGCTTTGAATGTACTAGAAGGGTGTTGGTTAGTAATTAGTGTGTTGTTGTATGATTTTAGGTTGTGTGTTCGAGGAAGTTCCATTTTAAGTCTTGGGTTGATCTTGAGAATTCACTAGTAAGGTAAGAACATTGATCACAAACTCCCTCATTAACTATTGACTTGTTGATAATTTTTATTTATCATCTTGTGCCTTGTTTTGCTCAATCGTTGTACATCACATGCTATTCACTCCAATTTCATAATTCGATTCATCTTGTCTTTGCATGTTTGATCAATTGATTTGCTACCCTCATGCATGCTTCGGCCTCTCGGCCGTTTTGATTTACCCTCGGCCTCTCGGCCGTTTTTGCTTCCTCGGCCTTTCGGCCTTTACTCGTTCTCGGCCTCTCGGCCATTTGGTCGAGAATTCCACTCGACCACTCGGTCGAGAGGTGTGATGATCTTTCTTTTATGTTGCTTCGATTTCTAGCATGTCTCGTTTACTTACTGATTAAATAACTCATCCTCAAATAATATATATAAAATGGATGAAAGATAATGAATTAATCCACCTAGAGTCTCGGCGTATGTTCGGCTCGGCCGACCGCTGTTTTGATATACCTCTGATCAAGGTACTGTAAGTCGGGTTAGCTACCGACTTCCTATTAGTCTTCCTCCTAGAGGGGAGCTCGTCCTACCGGCCCGTCTAGCGAGGGGTGTGCACACTAGGGATAACTAGGGGCGATAACTACGACTCTATCTCGAACATAGTTCGATAAGTGGGGCTATGGGGTAGGACCCTGACCAAAATAAAATGAATAATTCTGTTGTGTGAGCGACGATGCTCCTTTAATTATGTTATCTATTGTCATCGATATTCTTATGATATAACATTAATTCGTTCTTGTTAGCTACGCGGCTCAAGGCGCGTATCTTATCTTTTCTGTATGCTTATTTCTTCTTACTCAGCCTGTGCTGACGTTCTGTTTCTGGTTCGTCCCTACCATTTTCTGGGGCCTATGTCAATCTTCGATGGCATAGTTGACAGGTCTTGATGTTATGGCTGCATGCTTACGAAGCTGGTTCATTGTTGGGGATTGATTTCAAAAGACACATTTCAATTTAGACTTTATTTCATATTGGTTGTAATTTGAGAGTTTGTTTGAGAACTGTAGGTTCGGCATTTTAAGGATTCCGCTGTATTATTTTTATTGGTTCATTGTAATTGAATTTCTAGCCTAGCAATTGACTCGATAGTCAATTGTGGCTTGACAATTCTAAATTATTTCTATTTATAGTAGTCAAAAATTTAGGGTTGTTACAGTTGGTATCAGAGCCATAGGTTCTGATTCGTCGAGTCTACAAGAGTTTTCAAACTTGTTTTCGAAAATAATTTAAACTGGGAATGGGATGGGTGCATTCATTCGCATGCTATGTGCTAACTGCTACGTGTTACTAGAGAGGAGGTTCATATTGACAAAGATTAACCTATGTTTTACTTGGAGTATACAAATAGTTTGGGATACTAACGCACCTAGTTGATCTCTTTGGAATACTGACAGAATGGCAGGTTCACAAGTTTACGTTTGGGAGTTCGGTCCATCTGGAGTGAGTTCAATGGATGGTCCTTGGTCTTTAACGGATCGCATAGCTTTTTCTTTTGAAACTTTCCAGGATCGAATAAGAATTGGAGAGTCTGTAGAGAGTTTTGTTGCCAGAATGAGGGCCAAATTTGTTGAGGCTGCTGGAAGATTTCCATGGGTGGGTAGAAATGAGGTCCAAGTGTTTGTGACATTGGTAAATCTGAGGGCACAACCTCGTTGGGAAGAGGTTCGAGCTAGATATGAAAGGAATGCTTACTATGCATGTCTCTCAGGAAATTCTGAGTACTTGAGGGATAGATCAGGTAGACCAATTACCCTCAATCGATTGGAGGCAATTTTGGAGTGGGAGTATGAAGTGTCCCTTAGCCCAGTTCTTGCACCTGATAATCCTCCAGTCTACATACCCCCTGTGCCCATAAACCCACAGTAACCCTGTTCCGGAGCCTCATGGAACCAATTCGATGAGTGGAAAGAGAGCTCAGTCCCAAGAGCATGAGGGATCTACCCAGCTGAGACTGAAGAAAGTTAAGATTGAGGTATCAAACCCTTCACCTGACCCTCCACCCTCACTTATAGGAGAGGATGTGCCTGAGGAAATAGGAGAGGACGTGCCTGAGGAAACAGGAGAGGATGTGCCTGAGGAAACTGAGAAAGAGGAGCCTAGTGAAGATGAGGAGAATATTATTGTTGAGCCTCCTGCTAAAGAGATAGTTGACATCAGTTCAGATGAGGAGTCGAGCGACTCGGAGCAAGACGATGGAGGAGAAGTTCCTAACGATGAGGATTATGACCCTAGTGTTGATGCTTAAAGGATAATCTATAGACTTACAAATAAAGGCATAAGGCCTAGCTACTATTAGACTTCGAGTGTGTTTTGTTGTTAAACTTTAGCGTTTAATGTTTTGTTATACTTTCGACAAGCTTTTCATTGTTTATGTACTCTAAATTGGGGACAATACCCCAATACTATTATGTTATTTCAATTACAACACAGATTTGTTGCGAATTAAATGCTATTTGACCTTAATTGCGTGGTTGTTGTTGCTATTGTCGAAATTTCGTGCGGCTGAGGTTCTGAACCCGGCACGGCCCGTGCTACAGTAACACGAGTCGGGTATTTAAAAAAAAAAAAAAAGCGAAAAATCTCTAGAAAGTTAAACTCGTGCGAGACGAATAGTCGGTTACTGATTTCGATATATTACTAATTCTGCGCTGAATTACTATAAGTGAGGGTGTGCTGACCTTATATTACTAATACTGATCTTATCTTTTCTGTATGCTTATTTCTTCTTACTCAGCCTGTGCTAACGTTCTGTTTCTGGTTCGTCCCTACCATTTTCTGGGGCCTATGTCAATCTTCGATGGCATAGTTGACAGGTCTTGATGTTATGGCTGCATGCTTACGAAGCTGGTTCATTGTTGGGGATTGATTTCAAAAGACACATTTCAATTTAGACTTTATTTCATATTGGTTGTAATTTGAGAGTTTGTTTGAGAACTGTAGGTTCGACATTTTAAGGATTCCGCTGTATTATTTTTATTGGTTCATTGTAATTGAATTTCTAGCCTAGCAATTGACTCGATAGTCAATTGTGGCTTGACAATTCTAAATTATTTCTATTTATAGTAGTCAAAAATTTAGGGTTGTTACAGTTGGTATCAGAGCCATAGGTTCTGATTCGTCGAGTCTACAAGAGTTTTCAAACTTGTTTTCGAAAATAATTTAAACTGGGAATGGGATGGGTGCATTCATTCGCATGCTATGTGCTAACTGCTACGTGTTACTAGAGAGGAGGTTCATATTGACAAAGATTAACCTATGTTTTACTTGGAGTATACAAATAGTTTGGGATACTAACGCACCTAGTTGATCTCTTTGGAATACTGACAGAATGGCAGGTTCACAAGTTTACGTTTGGGAGTTCGGTCCATCTGGAGTGAGTTCAATGGATGGTCCTTGGTCTTTAACGGATCGCATAGCTTTTTCTTTTGAAACTTTCCAGGATCGAATAAGAATTGGAGAGTCTGTAGAGAGTTTTGTTGCCAGAATGAGGGCCAAATTTGTTGAGGCTGCTGGAAGATTTCCATGGGTGGGTAGAAATGAGGTCCAAGTGTTTGTGACATTGGTAAATCTGAGGGCACAACCTCGTTGGGAAGAGGTTCGAGCTAGATATGAAAGGAATGCTTACTATGCATGTCTCTTAGGAAATTCTGAGTACTTGAGGGATAGATCAGGTAGACCAATTACCCTCAATCGATTGGAGGCAATTTTGGAGTGGGAGTATGAAGTGTCCCTTAGCCCAGTTCTTGCACCTGATAATCCTCCAGTCTACATACCCCCTGTGCCCATAAACCCACAGTAACCCTGTTCCGGAGCCTCATGGAACCAATTCGATGAGTGGAAAGAGAGCTCAGTCCCAAGAGCATGAGGGATCTACCCAGCTGAGACTGAAGAAAGTTAAGATTGAGGTATCAAACCCTTCACCTGACCCTCCACCCTCACTTATAGGAGAGGATGTGCCTGAGGAAATAGGAGAGGACGTGCCTGAGGAAACAGGAGAGGATGTGCCTGAGGAAACTGAGAAAGAGGAGCCTAGTGAAGATGAGGAGAATATTATTGTTGAGCCTCCTGCTAAAGAGATAGTTGACATCAGTTCAGATGAGGAGTCGAGCGACTCGGAGCAAGACGATGGAGGAGAAGTTCCTAACGATGAGGATTATGACCCTAGTGTTGATGCTTAAAGGATAATCTATAGACTTACAAATAAAGGCATAAGGCCTAGCTACTATTAGACTTCGAGTGTGTTTTGTTGTTAAACTTTAGCGTTTAATGTTTTGTTATACTTTCGACAAGCTTTTCATTGTTTATGTACTCTAAATTGGGGACAATACCCCAATACTATTATGTTATTTCAATTACAACACAGATTTGTTGCGAATTAAATGCTATTTGACCTTAATTGCGTGGTTGTTGTTGCTATTGTCGAAATTTCGTGCGGCTGAGGTTCTGAACCCGGCACGGCCCGTGCTACAGTAACACGAGTCGGGTATTTAAAAAAAAAAAAAAAGCGAAAAATCTCTAGAAAGTTAAACTCGTGCGAGACGAATAGTCGGTTACTGATTTCGATATATTACTAATTCTGCGCTGAATTACTATAAGTGAGGGTGTGCTGACCTTATATTACTAATACTGATCTTATCTTTTCTGTATGCTTATTTCTTCTTACTCAGCCTGTGCTAACGTTCTGTTTCTGGTTCGTCCCTACCATTTTCTGGGGCCTATGTCAATCTTCGATGGCATAGTTGACAGGTCTTGATGTTATGGCTGCATGCTTACGAAGCTGGTTCATTGTTGGGGATTGATTTCAAAAGACACATTTCAATTTAGACTTTATTTCATATTGGTTGTAATTTGAGAGTTTGTTTGAGAACTGTAGGTTCGACATTTTAAGGATTCCGCTGTATTATTTTTATTGGTTCATTGTAATTGAATTTCTAGCCTAGCAATTGACTCGATAGTCAATTGTGGCTTGACAATTCTAAATTATTTCTATTTATAGTAGTCAAAAATTTAGGGTTGTTACAGTTGGTATCAGAGCCATAGGTTCTGATTCGTCGAGTCTACAAGAGTTTTCAAACTTGTTTTCGAAAATAATTTAAACTGGGAATGGGATGGGTGCATTCATTCGCATGCTATGTGCTAACTGCTACGTGTTACTAGAGAGGAGGTTCATATTGACAAAGATTAACCTATGTTTTACTTGGAGTATACAAATAGTTTGGGATACTAACGCACCTAGTTGATCTCTTTGGAATACTGACAGAATGGCAGGTTCACAAGTTTACGTTTGGGAGTTCGGTCCATCTGGAGTGAGTTCAATGGATGGTCCTTGGTCTTTAACGGATCACATAGCTTTTTCTTTTGAAACTTTCCAGGATCGAATGAGAATTGGAGAGTCTGTAGAGAATTTTGTTGCCAGAATGAGGGCCAAATTTGTTGAGGCTGCTGGAAGATTTCCATGGGTGGGTAGAAATGAGGTCCAAGTGTTTGTGACATTGGTAAATCTGAGGGCACAACCTCGTTGGGAAGAGGTTCGAGCTAGATATGAAAGGAATGCTTACTATGCATGTCTCTCAGGAAATTCTGAGTACTTGAGGGATAGATCAGGTAGACCAATTACCCTCAATCGATTGGAGGCAATTTTGGAGTGGGAGTATGAAGTGTCCCTTAGCCCAGTTCTTGCACCTGATAATCCTCCAGTCTACATACCCCCTGTGCCCATAAACCCACATAACAGTAACCCTGTTCTGGAGCCTCATGGAACCAATTCGATGAGTGGAAAGAGAGCTCAGTCCCAAGAGCATGAGGGATCTACCCAGCTGAGACTGAAGAAAGTTAAGATTGAGGTATCAAACCCTTCACCTGACCCTCCACCCTCACTTATAGGAGAGGATGTGCCTGAGGAAATAGGAGAGGACGTGCCTGAGGAAACAGGAGAGGATGTGCCTGAGGAAACTGAGAAAGAGGAGCCTAGTGAAGATGAGGAGAATATTATTGTTGAGCCTCCTGCTAAAGAGATAGTTGACATCAGTTCAGATGAGGAGTCGAGCGACTCGGAGCAAGACGATGGAGGAGAAGTTCCTAACAATGAGGATTATGACCCTAGTGTTGATGCTTAAAGGATAATCTATAGACTTACAAATAAAGGCATAAGGCCTAGCTACTATTAGACTTCGAGTGTGTTTTGTTGTTAAACTTTAGCGTTTAATGTTTTGTTATACTTTCGACAAGCTTTTCATTGTTTATGTACTCTAAATTGGGGACAATACCCCAATACTATTATGTTATTTCAATTACAACACAGATTTGTTGCGAATTAAATGCTATTTGACCTTAATTGCGTGGTTGTTGTTGCTATTGTCGAAATTTCGTGCGGCTGAGGTTCTGAACCCGGCACGGCCCGTGCTACAGTAACACGAGTCGGGTATTTAAAAAAAAAAAAAAAAGCGAAAAATCTCTAGAAAGTTAAACTCGTGCGAGACGAATAGTCGGTTACTGATTTCGATATATTACTAATTCTGCGCTGAATTACTATAAGTGAGGGTGTGCTGACCTTATATTACTAATACTGATCTTATCTTTTCTGTATGCTTATTTCTTCTTACTCAGCCTGTGCTAACGTTCTGTTTCTGGTTCGTCCCTACCATTTTCTGGGGCCTATGTCAATCTTCGATGGCATAGTTGACAGGTCTTGATGTTATGGCTGCATGCTTACGAAGCTGGTTCATTGTTGGGGATTGATTTCAAAAGACACATTTCAATTTAGACTTTATTTCATATTGGTTGTAATTTGAGAGTTTGTTTGAGAACTGTAGGTTCGACATTTTAAGGATTCCGCTGTATTATTTTTATTGGTTCATTGTAATTGAATTTCTAGCCTAGCAATTGACTCGATAGTCAATTGTGGCTTGACAATTCTAAATTATTTCTATTTATAGTAGTCAAAAATTTAGGGTTGTTACAGTTGGTATCAGAGCCATAGGTTCTGATTCGTCGAGTCTACAAGAGTTTTCAAACTTGTTTTCGAAAATAATTTAAACTGGGAATGGGATGGGTGCATTCATTCGCATGCTATGTGCTAACTGCTACGTGTTACTAGAGAGGAGGTTCATATTGACAAAGATTAACCTATGTTTTACTTGGAGTATACAAATAGTTTGGGATACTAACGCACCTAGTTGATCTCTTTGGAATACTGACAGAATGGCAGGTTCACAAGTTTACGTTTGGGAGTTCGGTCCATCTGGAGTGAGTTCAATGGATGGTCCTTGGTCTTTAACGGATCACATAGCTTTTTCTTTTGAAACTTTCCAGGATCGAATGAGAATTGGAGAGTCTGTAGAGAATTTTGTTGCCAGAATGAGGGCCAAATTTGTTGAGGCTGCTGGAAGATTTCCATGGGTGGGTAGAAATGAGGTCCAAGTGTTTGTGACATTGGTAAATCTGAGGGCACAACCTCGTTGGGAAGAGGTTCGAGCTAGATATGAAAGGAATGCTTACTATGCATGTCTCTCAGGAAATTCTGAGTACTTGAGGGATAGATCAGGTAGACCAATTACCCTCAATCGATTGGAGGCAATTTTGGAGTGGGAGTATGAAGTGTCCCTTAGCCCAGTTCTTGCACCTGATAATCCTCCAGTCTACATACCCCCTGTGCCCATAAACCCACATAACAGTAACCCTGTTCCGGAGCCTCATGGAACCAATTCGATGAGTGGAAAGAGAGCTCAGTCCCAAGAGCATGAGGGATCTACCCAGCTGAGACTGAAGAAAGTTAAGATTGAGGTATCAAACCCTTCACCTGACCCTCCACCCTCACTTATAGGAGAGGATGTGCCTGAGGAAATAGGAGAGGACGTGCCTGAGGAAACAGGAGAGGATGTGCCTGAGGAAACTGAGAAAGAGGAGCCTAGTGAAGATGAGGAGAATATTATTGTTGAGCCTCCTGCTAAAGAGATAGTTGACATCAGTTCAGATGAGGAGTCGAGCGACTCGGAGCAAGACGATGGAGGAGAAGTTCCTAACGATGAGGATTATGACCCTAGTGTTGATGCTTAAAGGATAATCTATAGACTTACAAATAAAGGCATAAGGCCTAGCTACTATTTGAGAGTTTGTTTGAGAACTGTAGGTTCGACATTTTAAGACTTCCGCTGTATTATTTTTATTGGTTCATTGTAATTGAATTTCTAACCTAGCAATTGACTCGATAGTCAATTGTGGCGTGATAATTCTAAATTATTTTTATTTATAGTAGTCAAAAATTTAGGGTTGTTACATAACGTCTAGGTTATTATTTATATAGTTCTGGGAAAAACGTAAAATAGAAATAACAAAAATAGGAAAACTCGGCCTCGGCGGTCCGCCAAGATCACAACGGCGGACCGCCAAACACCATCGTGGTGCGCCGAAAGTGCGGGCGTGGACCGCCAGAAGTCCGTGGTGCGATTCTTCTTTTTGCTCTGGCGCTCCGCCGAATTTCCAGCACGGGCCGCCAATTCTTCATGGAAAGCTCCTTCAACAACGCTTCAATTGTTCGCATCCAAAATAAGCTCAAAACAACCAAAATTACATCAAAGTTTAGAATCAATACTCAGCACCAATTGCAATTGTGAGTTTATTACATCATTTGGAACGTTAAAATACAATGAAAACCATCAAATTGATACATACAAAACGGGCAGATCACCCAGTCAGGCATTTCAAGCTTGAAGTTGCGTCTACTGATGACACATACAAAGAGTAAAAGATGCTAAACCAAGAATCGACGTCTACACGCAAGCATATATCACATCCATGGATCATGTCCAGTCACGAGATGCAGAGTCGGAAGTAAATTTGATGAATAATCAAGTTGCACAATACCACTTCCTTGCTCAAATTATATTGGATTCATAGTTGGAAATTTTCCATTCATTCGATCGGCGATAAGAAGACCCATGCTACATATCTACAACAACATGTGACACATTTGTGGCACGCCCACGATAGTGCTAACCTCATCGATCAAGACAACGATGCGAGATTAGCATAAATAGTCACATTTTATGTCATTTCTTTGTCTCTTAGGACTAGCGTGTCTTTTTCATTGTCATCAATCATTGCGTCGGTTTCTTTCCTTTTTGTATGGGGGAAGGACTTATGTCGGTCGAGTCAAATTCACTTCAAATTTCTGAGTTCCTAGCTGCTATCTAAGTGCTGGATAGGACTTTGTTTGCATATGTCTATGTTTCTCTAGTAATTTGAGTATGCATGATCCTTCTATATGTAAAATATGCATGACTTGCCATGATATCATAAAATTGAGTTGTGGATCATCTTACAAACAATGTAACGGCGCACTCCGTGTTCGAGAAAGCTACAAGAGTTATTGCTCCAAATTCGGGGGCTCGAATGGCCCGACTGAGTCAAGGGCAAAATGGATGAAGAAATTGGCCCAACAGTATGCCAACGCCTCCGAACCAGCTAGACGTGGATGGAGATTTTCAAAAGTCAATGCACCATCATAGACTGAATCAGCCCTTGAAAATAATAAAGGTTAAGCCAAGGTTAAGCGCCCTGCAAAATTCAACAATCAATCCGACATCAAGGCATGTTTTGTAAGGATATGATATTTTATCCTTCACAAATCCTCCTAATTTGCGTATGCGTCAAGCAAATAAATTATCAGCTCATATAAAACCTATGTTAATCACAATTAGCTTAAGTGTAGAAACGGAAGTTTAAATCAACATTGGATGAACTGCGAATAAGGTATATTTCAGACTTGCCAATTAACATGATGCAGTATACCTACGATGTTTATCCAAAATCTAGTGAACCCTGTCTTGAATGACTACTTTGCCCATTCAAGATAATAATCCGGCGTAACGACTCATTATGAATAACAACTGTGCCCATTTAGAATCTGTGACAATATATCAACACGTGACCGCATGTGTTGAATGACTATTTCGCAATAATCTCTTGCGATTACGGCCATTTCAAGACTTATTGGTTTCGAGCGACTACTATGCCCGTTCGAGATTCTGCATTTATATGTTTCCAAGATATCTCCTTAGTGATAACCATGAACGCTCGATATGCTGCGTTCTCTTATTTAACAACGTAGATGTACGACGATGATCGCCAAGAGAGGAGAAACCAATTCACTATGTGGAGAATAACACCAATTACAAATATCAGTTTAATCTGAAAAGAACTCACCAAATACGAACGAGATATAGAGAGCCAAACGTTCTTGCGATCAACTTAGAACCTAACAAACGCTCTCTAATCTCACCAATTGCAAAGAAGCCACAAGCTTGAGAAAACCCGCAACTATGACTTTGTGTACTCACATTTAGAAGAGAATCACTCAATTTGTGTCTTAGGGAGGCTATGAGAGGGTTAGAGTGTTATACAGTCCCCCTCATAATAGGTGTAATTAGGTTAGAAAAAATAATTACCAAAATACAAAACACGAAGAAAAACCCACAATCAAACTCGCGAAATTGGCCGCGGACCGCGAAGGGGCTGGGTCACGGCGGACCACCAAGGACCTCCTGCCAGATTTCGCCAGTTTTGAATGCTTTGCCTAACTTCGTGCGCGGTCTGTTAGAAGCCTCTGTCCCTCTTCTTTCCTCGACCAAGAGCCATACACCTCCGCACCACCCATATAGTATGAGACATACATAGTTCCAACACCCATTAGCCGTAAATAAACATGCCCCGAGTTCCTTCCTCGGTCACAACTACGAAATACCCAAAATTGGTAAGACGTTCAAGGCATATTTAATCCGTTGTTATCTTAATAAATTTAAAAAAATTTACTCCGTATTTATCAATGCTAAAGTTTAATTTTTTTAAAGGTTGAATACTTTAATACTTTAAAAATAACATGTTTTATTACCATTTTAAATAAGTATTTAGGATTCCCGTGCATTTGCACGGCTCAGGAAACTAGTTCACTACCTAAATGTCTGAGGTTATATATTATCATGTACTCGATCCTTTAACTAAAATAAATCTGCAGTAATAAATGAATTTGAAATATTAGCGTCAACTATATACACTTGTGATGGGAATCAGGTTTAGCAACATGCTTACTCCTAAGTAGGGTTGTGCCCATCTCTTTTCATCTCCCTCTCTCACAAAAACGCTAACCTCCTCTCCCTCTCTCTAAAAAACCGTAGCCTCTAAATCTGAATCTAGTTAGTCATCCTAATCAGTTAGTCATCACTAGTTATAATTGATAATAACTCGTTTCTACCTTCTCGAGAGGGTATCTCTACCACCATATATGTGGTCTATACTGAGATTTGCGAGACTTCTACGAGGATCTGACGTTCATTAATTTTGTCATGTCGTTGAGATGGATGTTGAATTCTCTTCTACTGGCTAGCGGATCTGCTCATCATTTGCCAAAGTACAAGAGATCAATAGGCCCCCTCGGGTCAAGCTGTATCATGACGCAGCATTATTATAGAGGGTTTTCGGATCACGAGTCATCTAACATAATGATCGTAGTTTTGTGGAGGTTTGAGTTTCATTTGATGTTAGTGTTGTATTTTGATGATTTCAGTACTCGTTGTAGATGCCGTATGCCTAATTATTATGAATGAATTTCCTTCTATTCAAAAAAAAAAAAGTAGTGTTGTGCCCATTGATTGCATTGACCAAGTCATGTGGTTGTTTATTGTTCAATATGTATTTTTTTTTTAAATAAAACGGAATTTCATTAATATCGTTGCCCAACGGCACTTATATCAAGAATTGTAACGATACAAATGTCATCAAAAAGATCTAATTGACACAATCCTTCGCCAATTAACAAAATTGATCCCTCGCACGTCGACATCTTTGCGTCTTTCATCGGCAGTAGAGATCTATGTAACTCGACAAAGAAAAGGCAATTGACGTAGTTAACGATATTTGTTGCCGAATTCATTGAGGATTACCGATCTGCAAACAACTTCCGTCTTGGACAAATAGGGAAAAACACCACTGATCAAAAGATCAAACCTCACGAAGGAGCCAATAAGACCTCACAACGGAGTCAACAGAACCTCACAAAGGAGCCCAAAAGGGTTTCACAATGGAGTCAAATTACCTCGCGAAGGAGTCGCAAGGATCTCACAATGGAGTCACAGAGTACTCACAATGGAGCCAAAAAAAGACTAAATGAAATCAATCAATGGTGAAATTTTATTCTGCAAAACCCAAATAAAACCTATAGATCAACAATACGATAATTAGGGGCTTACCAACGGGCAGGGGCGGATTTGCGTGGGGGCAGAGGGGGACAACTGCCCCCACGTGAGCTTCCAAAAAAAAAATTGTTGATGTGAGGATTTGAACCCATGACCTCCAATTTATAACTTGTATTGCATTTTACCACTGGGGTAAAGAGATCTAATTGATATATATACACTATAAATTGTATAAATATTAAAACTCAGCCCCATTTAGCCTTCGGTAAGGCCCACATAAAACGAACAAAATAATTTCAAAATAATTTTCTAGCCCAAAAAACCAATTTCTTATTATTGATTGATGATTCGATTGTAATTTTCTTCTTAAGATGTTTTTTCTTGTTTAGTTTGTTTTTATGATCGATGTTATGTAAAAATGACAATTATTTTGCTATTTGTAATATTAGGTTAGATTTTTTTTGCCCCCACGAGGCGGAATTCCTGCGTCCGCCCCTGCCAACGGGTAAAAGATCCGATGGCAGCCCCAAACTAATCAAAGAGGAGATATGCTAAGAGGAGGAATTTTAGAGAGAGGCTAGGGTTTTTTTTTAGAGAGAGATGGTTGTAGAGGGTGTAGAGTATACTGTATTCTGTATTTCTACTGTATTCTGTTTTGGTTTTGGCGGGAAAAGTAGTTAGAGTTCTTTCCGACAACTTGTAACAACTTTGCCTATATAAACCCCTCCTGTAACTCTCTCATTTGCTAATGAAAAATCAGTTACAATTCCTCATGAAATTACTCATCTTTTATTCTATCTTTTCCGCCATTAATAAGGAGAAAGCTTCACCTTGAAGCTTTCTTCATGGTATCAGTTAACGGTTACGATTCTTCTTAAACACACTTCCGCGCGATTTTCTGTTCTCAAACACACACAATTCCTCCATTATCATCCAATTAAAACTTCTTTTCGAAGCTACAAATTCCTCGATTTTTACGGCAAAATCGAAGAATTTTCTTCGCGAATTTGTTTGATTGATTTTACGGCAAATCGATCACAAATTCGATAGATTCTGTTTGTGTCATTTCTTGTGGCGCAAATTTTGCTCAAATCCAATCAAATTTCGATTAACATCGATTTTTCCTGAAATTTCATCAAATTTGATTATATTTGATACTAATTTTGCTGGTTTCTACATATTTTGTTGAAGAATTGACAGAAACAGAATCTTTCAGCACATTTCTGGTTTCTTCTTTCGGCAAATTTCTCTGGTTTCTGAGAATTTTTCTGACAAGATTCAGCACAATTCAGTGTTCTTTGGCTTACTGGCATTTTCCGAAGGTTCTGACCTGTTTCGAGCTGTTCGGATAAGTTTTCTGGTATTTTCCTGCTGGTTTTTTGGAATTTTCTGGTTGAGCAGCAGTTTGGTCAACAATGACGACTATTAGCAACAGTTCTGGTGCAACTTCGGTCAACTATTACACTGATCCCTACTATCTTAATCCAGGTGACATCAATACTAATCTCCCTATTGTTACTGAACCTTTAACTTCTGCTGGCAATTATCTGCACTAGTGTAGAATGGTTAAAATTAAATGTCACTGACTGCTAAGAATAAACTTGGATTTATAACTGGCACACTGGCTAAACAAGCATCTGATAATCCTGAACACCAGAAGTGGATCTTTGTAGATTACATGGTCAAATCTTGGATTATGCATGCTATTTCTGCTGTCATATCTGTTACATTGCAATATGCTCAGTCTTCTAAGGACTTGTGGGATGATATCAAAGAGAGATATGGTCAGTCTGACAATCTGCAGTTATATGAGTTAGAGTCTGAATTGCATGATTTGAAACAAGAGAACAATACTTTAGCTGAATACTATGGTCAATTTAAGCAACTATGTGAAGATATTGCTCTCTTGGATGAAATTCCTACATGCTCATGTGGTGTAATGTCTGGTTGTTCATGCCTGGTGCTTAAAAGAGTGGTAGATGTTGATAAAAGAAGGAAAATTGTGAAGTTTTTGATGGGATTGCATGATGATTATGAGACTGTCAGGACCAACATTTTGACCACTGAACCACTCTTGCCCTTAAACTTGATACTCAGCCAATTGCTTAGAGTTGAGAGGCAGAAGTCTATGTCCATAATGCACACCACCAGTCAGGAAGTTTCTGCTCTTGCTGCTAACAGAAACTATCAGAAAAGTAAGAAACCTGTGACTGTGAATGCCAGGCCACATTCTCCAAAACCTGTGATTGAAAATAGTAAGCCACAGTCTTCCAAATCCTTTCCAATGGATCCTGAGGCTTACCAGGAATACAAGAAAATGAAGAAGGCTAGTACATGTACTTACTGTCACAAGAAAGGTCATACCTATGATCAGTGCTTCAAAGACTTGATACAATCCCTGAATGGTACAACAATTTGCTGCAACAAAGGAAATAGCAGTCTATGGTTAATATGGTTGATACTGAGACTGCAACTCCTTGTCAAGCTACTCCACTGGATCAGATGATGGGTATACCAGAAAATATGGACACTACTACTCTCAGCCATGCCTTTTCTCAGTTCATCAACACTTACCAGCAAAATCAAGCATCATCTTCAGCCTATACTCCTGAATCTGGGAGTATGGCCAGCTATGCTCATTTTGCAGGTAATGCCTCAACAAAATCATCCTTTATTGCTGATATGTTGGTGTCTACTATTACCTGGATCATTGATACAGGAGCTACTGATCATATGTGTCCCCACATCCAATTCTTTGCTAATATTAAGCCTTTGAAGAGTCCCATATCAGTTGGGTTACTTGATGGAAAAGGAATGCTGGTTACTCATATTGGAATGATTCATCTTAATGATCATATTACTCTGCATGAAGTCTTTTATATACCTGGATTTATTCACAGCCTGTTGTCAGTAGGCAAGCTTGTCAGACAGCTTGGTTTTCCTGCACAATTTGACAATCATGGCTGTCAATTTCAGGACCCGACTTCTAAGAAGATTCTACTACATGGAGAAAAGATTGCTGGACTATGCAGAGTTCAGAGTCATCTGCAGATAGCTAGTAATAGAGGCAATAAAACTCATGTACATAATGCTTCTATTTCTAAGCTAGACTCAGGATTAGCTAATGCTACATGTAAGAGTTCTCTTAAGACAGACCTCAGTCTCCTTCATGCTCGACTAGGTAACTCTTCTATGTCTAAGATGATACATGTACCTGGCTTCTCAATAAATAAAAATTCTCCTTTTGTCTGTGAATCATGCATTCTTGCCAAACAGCACAAACTTCCTTTTCCAGTCAGTTCTTCTCAAGCTCAGAAACTTTTTGATCTTGTCCACATGGACCTCTGGGGACCATATCGAGTTCTAAATATTTCAGGAGCCAGATATTTCCTGACTATACTTGATGATTACAGCAGAGCTGTCTGGACTTTTCTTATGCCTGATAAGTTGCAAGCACCTGCTAATATTCAAGCTTTCATTGCTTTTGTGGAAAATCACTTCTCCACTACTATCAAGACTATCAGATCTGATAATGGTAAAGAGTTTATTCAGCAAACCTGTGGAAAGTTTTTTGCTCAAAAAGGTATTTTTCATCAGAAGAGCATTCCTGGAGTCCCTCAGCCTGATGGTAGAGTTGAACGCAAGCACAGACATCTGGTTGAGACTGCAAGGGCTTTAAAGCTACATGCTGGGTTACCTGCAAAATTCTGGGGTGAATGTATCTTATCAGCTACTCATTTGATTAACTTGATGCCTGCAAAAGTCCTCAAATGGAAATCACCCAGTGAAATGTTGACAGCAAAGCCTCCTACACTTGATCACTTAAGGGTTGTTGGCTGCTTATGCTATGCTCTTATACATCAAGCATGCAGGGATAAATTTGCAGCAAAGTCCAGGAAATGTATACTGCTTGGATATCCTAGTGGTCAGAAAGGATATAAGCTTTATGAACTTGAAACTGGGAAGGTCATATACAGCAGAGATGTGGTTTTTCGAGAAGATACTTTTCCTTTCAAAGAGAATCCTCCTTCCACCAGAAATTCTCCTATTTCTTCCCCTGTGTTCTACCATCAATGCCTGTAGTATATGACACTCCACAGCATGCTCCTGAACAGCTGCTAGAAAATAATGCAGCATCATCTATCCCAGAATCAACACCTGCAGGTTCTGTCTCTAATAACTCTGTCCCTTCTGCTGCTAAAGATTCCACATCTTCATCTCATGAATCAACCTCACATACCACTGCAGTCCCAGAACAAAGAAGATCTTCCAGACCTACCAAAATTCCAGACAAATTTCAAAATTTTCAGACTGCATTAATTCCTACAAGAACTCCTAATGCTGATTCTGATTTCAGCACTTCAGAAGCATTCCCTGCTGTTATTCTTCAAGACATAATCCCTTACTCATATGATTATATGGCATCTCTGGCAAAAGTCATATCAGCAGAGGAACCAACAAGTTATAAGAGAGCTGCACAAGATGACAGATGGCTTCATGCCATGAATAAGGAACTTGCTGCCTTGGAATTGAATAAAACCTGGATTCTAACTGATTTACCACCTGGAATAAAACCCATAGGTTCCAAATGGGTCTATAAGATCAAGCACAAGGCAGAAAGAAGTAGAAAGGTTCAAAGCTCGTCTAGTTGCAAAGAGCTACAAACAGATACAAGGCAAGGACTATAAACATACTTTCAGTCCTGTGGCTAAATTTGCAACTGTGAGGATTGTTCTAGCAATTGCAGCATCTAGAGAATGGCCATTACATCAACTTGATATCAACAATGCATTTCTCCATGGGTTCTTGGAAGAAGATGTCTATATGACGCCTCCTGAAGGGTACACTATGGCTCACAAGGGTCAAGTATGCAAATTGGTAAAGAGCCTGTATGGCTTGAAACAGGCAAGTCGACAATGGAACAAAGAACTAAGTAGCTTTCTGGTGAACAAGTTGTCTTTCACTCAATCCAAGCAAGACTATTTTCTGTTTACAAGAGCAAATGGATCTCTTTTTACTGTGGTCCTAGTGTATGTAGATGATCTTCTGATCACAGGCAGTGATTCAGCATACATTGAAGACTTAAAGAAGGCACTTGACAAGGAATTCACAATTAAGGATCTGGGATTCATGAGATATTTTCTTGGATTGGAAGTTTCTCAAACATCTAAGGGTATTCTGCTGAATCAAAGGAAATATGTGATTGATTTATTACAGGAAACTGGTATGCAGGATTGCACTTCCTGCAAATTCCCTTTTCCCAGCAACTGCAAACTTGCACCAGATCAAGGTGACCTGCTACTAGATCCAGAGAAGTACAGGAGGATTATTGGAAAACTTCTCTATCTTAATCTCACTCGTCCTGACATCAGTTACAGTGTGCAACAGTTAACCCAATTTCTCAGTGCACCCAGGCAGCCACACTATCAAGCAGCTATGCATGTGATAAGATACTTAAAGCAATCAGTCAACATGGGCCTGTTTTATCCAGCACAAGCTAATCTGACTGTTCAAGGTTTCACAGATGCAGATTGGGGCAATTGTCCTTACAGTGGTAAATCAATAACTGGTTATTGTGTATTTCTGGGTCCTTCGTTGGTTTCCTGGAAAACGAAGAAACAGAAAACAGTATCAAAATCCTCTGCTGAAAGCGAATACAGGGCTATGTCTGCCACTGCCAGCGAACTAGAATGGATGTCAGGCTTGCTCTATGATTTGCAGGTGCCTGTCACTCTTCCCCTGACTTTGAACTGTGATAATCGAGCAGCTCAGCAGATCGCCGCCAATCCGGTGTTCCACGAGCGTACTAAACACCTCCGCATCGATTGTCACTACATTCGGGATAAAATCTATGAAGGATTCATTGCAACTTCTCATGTTGCGTCTGCTTTACAGCTGGCTGACATTTTCACTAAGGGGCTCTCTGAGGCACAACACACTAGTTTTTTGTTCAAGTTGGGTTTGGTTTCAAATCCCCAAGTCCAACTTGAGGGGGGGCTGTAGAGTATACTGTATTATGTATTTCTACTATATTCTGTTTTGGTTTTGGCGGGAAAAGTAGTTAGAGTTCTTTCCGACAACTTGTAACAACTTTGCCTATATAAACCCCTCCTGTAACTCTCTCATTTGCTAATGAAAAATCAGTTACAATTCCTCATGAAATTACTCATCTTTTATTCTATCTTTTCCGCCATTAATAAGGAGAAAGCTTCACCTTGAAGCTTTCTTCAGAGGGTGATCTCTGTTCAATATGTCTTCTTAAAACAAGACAAAGACGAAAGGGGCTAAATGAATTAAGTATCTCGGCAGTCGGTACAAATAATTAGAGGGTTCGAGCATGCGGTTTGATTCCGTTTGAATATTTGAATTTAAGGTCTCGTTATATGTGGAGGTTTATGTCAAGAAATGTGTACTAATTATACGAGGTGAGAAGAATATAAATATAGTTGAAATAAAGTTCTAATGAGGACGCGCATGGAAAAAAAATAAGTATCATAAACCTATAGGAATATGAGATTGAGGGAAGAGTTCTCAAGGAGGCTCAATGAATTTCATTCATATATATACTAGGTATACAAGGATACAACAGTAATTACATATTAACCTAATTACATAAATTATATACTATTACACCCCCTCAGACGGAGCGGGAGGAGGACGAACGCTCAGGCTGGACTTAAAGCGTTCAAAGAGGGGTCGAGGTAGGCCCTTCGTAAAGATATCAGCGTACTGATAATCAGCGGGAACGTGAAGAACGCGAACCTGACCAACTTGCACCTTTTCACGAACAAAATGAATATCCAGCTCAATGTGCTTGGTACGTTGGTGCTGAACGGGGTTGTTAGACATGTAGACAGCACTAATGTTGTCACAGTACACAAGGGTAGCACGAGGAACATGCACCCGAAGCTCAAGCAGCAAATTACGTAACCAACATGTATCAGCAACAACATTAGCAACACCCCGATATTCGGCCTCCGCACTGGAGCGAGACACATTGGGTTGTCGTTTGGACGACCAGCTAACCAAATTATCACCGAGGAACACACAATAGCCAGACGTCGAACGACGAGTATCCGAGCAACCGGCCCAATCAGCATCGGAATAAGCTGTGAGATCAGTAGCAGGACTAGCAGAAATAGAGAGACCCTGATCAACAGTACCTCGAACATAGCGCAAAAGACGCTTTAAAGCATGGAAGTGAGGCTCACGAGGATCATGCATAAAGAGACAAACCTGCTGAACAGCGTAAGTAATATCCGGGCGAGTGAATGTGAGATACTGGAGAGCACCAGCCAAGCTACGATAAAGGCGTGGATCCTTCACCGGAGGACCAGACAACGCAGCAAGTTTGGAGCCAACCTCACCTGAAGTGGTGGAGGGTTTGCAATCAGACATAGACGCACGCCCAAGGATCTCCAAGGCATACTGCCGCTGGGACAGAAATAGACACTTGGAATCACGAGTTACAGCAATCCCCAGGAAGTGACTCAGAGGGCCTAAATCAGTCATAGCGAATTCACCGGACATCAGAGCAATCAGCCGTTGAAGTAACACAGCAGTGGAGGCCGTGAGAATGATATCATCAACATACATAAGAAGATAGGCAGTCTCGGAGCCATGATGATAAACGAACAAAGAAGCATCCGTGGCACTACTCGTAAAACCGGACTGAAGGACAAAGGTGGCAAAACGCTGAAACCAAGCACGGGGCGCTTGCTTAAGACCATACAGGGACTTCCGTAGAAGACAAACATGATTAGGTTGAGAGCGATCACGATAACCCGGAGGTTGATGCATATACACCTGTTCCTTCAAATCACCATGTAAAAACGCATTTTTGACATCGAGCTGATGGATAGGCCACTAACGGGACACAGCTAAAGACAAAACAGTGCGAATGGTGGCAGGCTTGACCACGGAACTGAACGTCTCATCACAATCAACCCCCGCAACCTGATTAGACCCATTAGCAACCAATCGCGCTTTATAACGCTGCAAGCTGCCATCGGACTTAAACTTATGACGATACAACCACAAACAACGGAGAACATTAGCACCAGCAGGCCGTGGAACAAGCTCCCATGTACAATTATGCATAAGAGCACCATACTCGTCGTCCATGGCACCTTTCCAATGAGGGTCAGACAAAGCCTGAGCTGGAGTCTTAGGTATCGGAGACAAGGGCGACACATGAGTAGCAGAAAGAGTCAAAGGTTGTGTGGGTTTGAATATACCTTCACGAGCACGAGTCGACATAGGGTGAGTCGAATTAGGCGCCGGACGAAGCAAGGGGGGCAGAGACGAAGGAGCAGAAGTAGACGGGGAAGCCACTGGTCGTGGCAATGTAGCAGTGGGAAGGCCACTGGTCGTGGCCAGGGCAGGGGCAGTAGCACGAGCAGCCACTGGTCGTGGCAAAGGAGCGGTAGGAAGGCCACTGGTCGTGGCCAGGGCAGGGGCAGTAGCACGAGCAGAGACACCCCCCGCAGTAGCAGGGCCCGTAGTAGAGCATGAACGACGCTGATAGGTAGTGCCGAAACGGCGGGGAGGTGGAGCAGGAGCAGGAGGAAAAACGAACTCATGGCCCAAGGAAGACGGTGTAGTGTCGGAGGGAAGATCCTTATCCGGGGATGGTAGAGAACCACTTGCAGAATAAGGAAACACCGTTTCATCAAAGGTAACATGCCGCGAAATGTGAACCTTGCCCGTAACCAAATCAAGACACCGATAACCTCGAAACTGCGTTGGAAACCCCAAGAAGATGCACCTAGTAGACCGAGGAGCAAGTTTGTGTGGAGCTTTGGCAGAGAGGTTAGGATAGCATAAACATCCAAAAGTGCGTATGTGATCGTAGGTGGGTCGACGACCAAAGAGCACAGAGACCGGAGTGTTGTTGCGAAGAACCTTCGTAGGCAAGATATTATGCAGATAGGCGGCCATTTCAACCGCCTCAACCCAAAATTTTTCCGGAAGAGTAGCATGTGTAAGCAAAGTGCGTTTAATGTCATTGAGTCTACGAAGCATGCGCTCCGCTTTACCATTTTGTGGAGACGTCTGGGGCACGCAAAGCGAAATAGTAACCCATTGTTCTTAGCAAAACTTCGAAAAGGGTTGTTGTCAAATTCACCCCCTAGGTCACATTGAAAAGTTTTGACAGGACGTTCGAATTGAGTGCGAACATATTTAGCAAACTCTAGAAATTTCGCATAGACCTCGGATTTGTATTTGATGGGATAAATCCACAAGTAATGAGAAAAATCATCAAGAAGGACCAAATAATACTTAAAACCATCATGGCCTAAAATCGGAGACGTCCATAAATCACTATGAATTATGTCAAAAGGAGCAACAGTGACACTAGAAGAGTCGGACAACGGTAAGCGAACATGCTTACTAACTTGACAAGAATGACATAAGGTTGCACGACGTGCTTTATTACATGAAATGGAACTAGATTGTTTAAGTAAATCTAAAACATGGTTGCCCGGATGACCGAGACGACCGTGCCAAACTGAGAAGGGAAAAACAGCAAAGGCAGACGCTTTTGTGGGAGGTGACGCGACGGACTTCGTGGACAACGACCTGGTGGACTTTGTGGAGGACTTTGTGGACGATGACAGAGAGGGTATGACAGGATACAATTCGCCCGAACTATTGCTCCTCATTAGCAGAGTCCCCGTACGAAGATCCTTCACAGAAAAACCATTAGGGTCAAATTCGACGGAGGCATTATTATCAATAGTGAATTGACGGACAGAGATTAAATTTTTGATAATATTGGGAGTGAAGAGAACGTTATTTAAGGCTAAAGGTGTAGAATTTGACGGTAAACTGTGACATCCACTACCATGAACAGGGATACTATGACCATTACCCACACTAATAGAAGGAATACGAGTGGAAGGGCGAAGGTCTGTGAGAGTACCTGAATTAGAGGCGAGGTGGTGTGTAGCACCGGTGTCCATATACCAATTCGAATCCGGAACCTGCAGAGTCATCGCACCCATAAACTGAGACAAGTCCGTGGGATGATAACCAACATCCTGACCAAGTTGTGAAGCCGTGGTGACATGGGCCTGTCCGTGAGGGAGAGCCGGCCGAGAGCCTAGCACACCGGAACCAGAGGCAGGAGCAGCGGCGCGGGGCCAAGTCCACCCTGAAGCAGTGGGGTATGGGCACGGAGGAACAGCCCAAGGCGCGGGATACCAAGGAGATACAGACCATGTTTGAGAAGCAGAGTAGGGCTGTCGAACAATAGCGTCCGAATGCCCCCCCGAAACAGGTTGGCGAGAGCCCTTGTTATTCTTGTTCTTGCCCTTGTTCTTCCCCCCATTCTTGGCGGTGGTGACAGGAGCAGAGGAGGCAACGAGGGCAGTAGAAGGGGACTTCCGAAGTTGTCGCAGCCGATCGCGTTCAAGCATTGATCGAGCATCAACAAAGGTAGGGAGGGGATCACGTTGTTGGATGATATTGGCGGTGGGATCATATTCATCTGTCAATCCATTGGTGAGTTGGATGACGAGGCGCTGGTCAGATACCGTAGCACCAATATTACCAAGGCGTGAGGCAAGAGACTTGAGTCGCGAACAATAGTCCTCAAGCGAGGAGCAATGTTCGAGACGCAGAGTGACAAAATCTTGCTCAAGAGCAGCCTGCCGAGAGCCCTTATTGTCGTGGAAACGCGTCTTCAGATGGGACCATGCTTCGGATGCCAAGTCGACATCATTCACCATCTCAAGGACAAGATCATCGGAGACTGTGGCATAAATCCAATTGAGAACCACATCGTCGATGGCTTTCCACGTTTTGTCAGCGGGTAAAGCGCCTTTGCCATCAAGGTGATCGAGGAGTTGATATTGACCGACCGTAAGACGAAAGAGCTTTGCCCACGTATCATACTTGATCTTCTCATCATCAAGCACAAAGCGGACTTGAGCCTTGATGTTGGTGACAGAGAAGGCAGGGTGGAGTTTGTCGTTGGTAGGAGGAGGAGGAGGAGGATTGAGGATTTCAGCGTCAACCATGGTGATGAGTGACGGCTGAGAGGTAGATGAAGGTTAGGGCAGCGGAAGATATACGTAACCTAGATCGATACCATATAAGAATATGAGATTGAGGGAAGAGTTTTCAAGGAGGCTCAATGAATTTCATTCATATATATACTAGGTATACAAGGATACAACAGTAATTACGTATTAACCTAATTACATAAATTATATACTATTAAAACCATCTATGCGTAACAAAAAAAAAAGAACCCTCTGTGTTTTTTTCTTAGGAAACATAACCTCTACGTTTCAAATACGTAATACGTAACGGATTCATTGGTCGAGAATGGCCAAACAAGTTCAAAAACTTTATGTAGGTAGTTGCGTGGGATTAAGCTAGTATTCCCAAAGGTTGACTCACAAAAAATGGTTTGGTATACTTCACTATGATCAACATGGGAAGAAAATGAGAGTGGTGTCTGACTGTCTGCCCACTTCATCGTGGTGCATTACGGTTTAGGCCGTGTGAGACTGAGAATGAGAACTTAATTTTCTAATTTTCAGCTTTTCTAATAACGATTCTCGATACAAATTTTATGCTATAAAATTATAACTAAAAAGGCGAAAACATAAATCTAAATAGATTTTTTTGAGATATGTTAGCCACGCAGTGCAAATTCTTTAACGTGCAAATGAAAGGATACGATGCAGTTGTAGAGCAACGTGTTATAGCTTAACAAATTTTCTCAGTGTTATGAGACGAAGATTCTATGGTCATTACCGCTAATAGTCATTACCATAAGAAAATAGTATTTTATTAATTTTTTATATTTCTCTATATTAATTTATACATAGAGTATAATTAAAAAAATATAAATACAAGTATATGTTTGGTTTAAACTTTTCGGGTAGAATTAGGTTAAATAAATCATACTCACGTATTTCACTTGATAATTGTAGGTTTGTAGCCCTTATTCATGAGGTTTCCCCTAATCCTATGGCTCCTGCAATCCTGCCCTATGCTTTTCCCCTGTTGATTGCCCAATTTTAGAAATTGTTTGTTTTATTCGTCGAGCGCTTTTTAATATCTTAAGTTCCCTGAATCGAAATTTCGTATCTTTTTACATCCAAATCGGGCATTTCGTATCATCACCATTATCGGTTGTCTTGAAGGTTTAACCATGGATATAAGTTCTACTCATATAGTTTCGAGCCTTGTTTTACATATTGTCTACTATTTCATCCCCAATCGATGCTAAAACAAATTAATTTGACTATTAATTTTTTTTGTTACACAAATTACTTTTGCAATTACAAAACATGACAAGTTTTGAATCATTAAAAAAGTGTAGGAAGACCTTAAACATATACATGGCCCATGTGGGTAGAGGTGGCCATTGGGCGGGCGGGCCAGGGTTAGGGCCGGGCCTACACCCGGGCTGGGCTCCCTGAGGTCTGGCACTGAACCGGCCCACTACTTTCAGGGTGGGCTAGGGCTAGGGTTAGGGCCAAGAATTTGTCGACCCTAGCCCTAATGTAGTTGGGCCAGTGCTTGGGTTAGGGTCGGGCTAGGGTCAGGGTCGAGCCAGGGCTAGGGTCGGGCTGAGACAAGGTTAGGGTTAGGGTTGAGTCCTAGGGTAGGTCGGGGTTAGGGTTAGGGCTAGAATTAGTGTCGGGTTAGGGTGGGTCGATTTTAAGTCGACCATATTTTCTATTTTCTTCACATATTTTTAATTATTGTTAATACATACTATTGTACGAGTAGAGATTGAGTAATGTTATTATAAAAATGCAATCGGTTCAAGAGTTTGGCTTTAATTACCTAAAAGAATGAGGGTATTAACGGCTTTAATTTACTAAAATTAACGAGTGGTCAGGGCTAGATTAGGGTTGGGTTAAGTGCTAGGTTAGGGTCAGGGCTGGGTTGAGGGTTAGGTTAGGGCCAGGGCTAGGTTTTGGGTCAGGTTAGGGTTAGGTTAGGTTTAGGGTCGGGCTAAGGGTCAGGGCTAGGGTTGGGTTAGTGCCCAAAAATGTTGAACCCTGAACCGGCCCTAGGTTCCTAGGGCTAGTGCCGGGCCTGACCCTGCCCGGTCAAGGGTCGACCCGCTAGGGCTATTTACCGGGCCGGTTCAGGTTGGGCCAGGGCTGACCCGTCCCAATGGCCACCTCTACATGTGGGTAGGGGGAATCTAACGATTAATGATGGCAAAAATGTATCCTGATTAATTAGAGCTAATTCTAATTCTATAGGGGTCTAATTTAAGTAGTACCAAACACGTCCTTAGTTTAGTAATTTTCTATAACATTAATATTAGATATTCTATTCATAAAGTAATTTGAAGAAAACAACAAACTCGATTAAAATATAATATTATTATGGTGATTACCACCGGCGGTAATGACCGTAGAATCATCGGTTATGAGATGATTACCAGTTTACGATTGGAAAACTTAACGATTTACCAACTTTCACTTTATGGCACATGATTAACTAGTAATCTAATCAGGCGGCTCATTTTGATCAAAACCATCCAAAAGAAGCAGTTGACTGTAGCATGCGTGTGCAATTTTGTTGCTGTGCATCTCTTTTATATGGCCAGCATTCTTCCTAATCCTAGAATAACCCCGAGAAAAACACATTCACATGAAATCGGAGCTCAATGTACGGCCACATGACACAGTCGGACTATTCTTGAATAAGGACGACAAAGGTAAAGTGGTTACGCAAGGAAAGAGATCGTCTTTTGTGCAACTTTTCATAGATAGTATAATGGACTATTGCGCATGCTAATGTTGTTATAAGACGATTTATCTAAGATGTTGTGTCGAACCACTGAGAAAGAAATTAATGAACCTGAAAGATATAGCCACCCGAAGCTACCAGTGATGTTGCGTCCCTTAGAGAAAAAGAGAATGAAAGAGTGAAATCTGTACATCTGATTACTCAACATGCAGTGAAACCTCATCACTCTGAACAATGATCAAGGGTACTATACTACGTTGCATGAGTACGGACACCGACACCGACACCGGGAGGACGCGGACACCGGGACACCGCAATCTCAAAATGTAGGACACCGACACCGCTATTATTTTTAATATAAATATATTAAAATAAATTAAATATTATATTTTTAATAAAATAATAAGAATTTCCAAATGTAAAACTTAAATCAATCTCAAAATGATGATATTACACACACAATCATTGAATATGTTAAAGGAAACGCTAAGGAATTCGAGACTAAGAATGTCCCTTTCACCCAAATGCTTGATTAATGTTTATTTTTTGTGTCTAAGAGGTGTCCTAGAGGTGTCCAACCGGTGTCCGTGTGGAAAAAACCGGGTTTTGTGTCCGACTTAAAAACAAATAAACCGGACACCGGTCCACCGTGTCCGACGCGTGTCCTCCCGGTGTCCTCCTGGTGTCCGTGTCCGACACCGTATTGGACACGGACACGTCACTTGGGAGAGGTGTCCGTGCTTCATAGGTACTATATATCACAGAAAGAGAACTGTACAACACCAATAAGTATATGGTACCCCCGGGGTACCATGCGCATGGTACCCCCAGAGTCCAATTATGAATGTGCCAGATTTTTAATGAAAAGGCCCAATCTAGAAAAAGGCCCAATATAACTACAACCCAATACAATTACAACACAAACCCAAACTCAAACCCAAACCCAAACCAATCTCTCTCCTCCCTTTCCCACCCCCTACCTACCCGACCACCCCCCCCCCCCACCCCACCAGCCGCCACCGCCGCCTTCACCAACGGCCACCCCAGAGCCCAGAAACCCACCACCGGAGGCGCAACCCTCCGGCGACCACAAACCCCCACCCCCGCCGCCCCGCGGTAGCATTTTCTCCCCTCCCACCTCATTTTCTCTTTTTTTTCCTCCATTTTACCTCTCCTCAAATTTCTCCCTCTTCGGCAACGCGCGCGATGGTTGTGGCCTGTGGGGAAGTGGAGGGAGGAAACGGGGGTGGGGTGAGGTCGCCGAAGTCGGCCACCACTTTTGGTGGTGATGGGGGAAGGGATGGGGGAGGAGAGAGAAAATGAATGAGTGGTTGGTTTTTTTTTTTTTTTTTTTAAAAAGTCATTATTTTATATAACTTATCATTACGATACACAAGTATGGTCATTATCTTTATCAAAATTAGTCATTATAATATGCAAATATGGTCATTACCCTTATATAACTTGGTTATTATGATACACAAACAAGGTCATAATTCTTGTATAACTTGGTCATTATTATACACAAACACGATCATTACTCTTATTCAACTTGGCCATTACTATACACAAATATGGTCATTACCCTTACAAAACTTGCTCATTACTCTTATAAAAAAAAAACTTCGTCATTATTATACACAAACACAGTCATTACCCTTATACGATTTGGTCATTACTATATACAAACAAAGTCATTACCCCTATAGAATTTGGCCATTACTATACATAAGCATGTTTCATTACCTTATACAAATTGGTCATTACTATAAACAAACACGGTCATTACCCTTATACAATTTGGTCATTACTATAGACAAACACGATCATTACCCCTATAGAATTTGACCATTACTATACATAAACATGTTTCATTACCTTATACAAATTGGTCATTACTATAAACAAACACGGTCATTACCCTTATACAATTTGGTCATTACTATAGACGAACACGATCATTACCCCTATAGAATTTGGCCATTACTATATATAAACATGTTTCATTACCTTATACAAATTGGTCATTACTATACACAAATATGGTCATTACCCTTATAAAACTTGATCATTATTATACACAAACACGATCATTACTCTTATACAATTTGGTCATTACTATAGACAAACACGGTCATTACTATACACAAAAATGGTCACTACCCTTATTGAACTTGGTCATTACTATACACAAACTAACATGATCATTACCTTATAAGACTTGGTCATTACTATACACAAACGTTGTCATTACCATTATAAAATTTGGTCATTATTGTAGAGAAACATGGTCATTACCCTTATACAATTTGGTCATTACCATACACAAACATGTCATTACCCTTATAAAATATGGTCGTTACATTATTGTTTACTATATAATCATTACCTTATTTTTTTTCTTGTCATTACTATATTATTTTATATCATTATGATCTAATCTAATGACTAATCATTATATATACTAGAGAGTTGATCATTATTTCCTTTGATCATTATAATACAAATTGATCATTTCTAATGCTATTTCCGTCATTATCCTCCTAAAATCAATCATTTTCAATGCAACCCCATCTTTGCTCTCTTACCCCTCCCCCCGCTCCCCCCACCTCCGGTCCAACCCAACCCCGATCCCGCCACCGTCTACCACCGCCACCAACTAACCCAACAATTACTTAAACCCCAGACCGCCGTACACCCCACCCCCATCCCCGTCGCCCTTCCTCACCCTTTTTTCGTTTTTTCCTCCCCTTCTCGTTTATCTCCCTTCCAACGCCACAGAACACCAGGTGGCAGCGGTCAAGGCGTCGTGCGGAGTTTTCGGAGGTGTCGCCGGTGGGTTTGGTTGTGCGCGACGGTGGTTAGTGGGCGGTGGCTGGATTGGGGAAAAAATATATGAGAGAGGAGAGAGAAATAGTCTGTGTTATACAAAGAAGAGATTGGGTTATGAGTTTCAATGTAGTGGGCCAGTCTTGATTCCAGTTAAAATTTGGGCCGGTGTTACTTGTGAGAAGAGACGGGGGGTACCATGTCCATGGTACCCCGGGGTACCATATAATTTGCGGTACAACACAGAACACAGGGTGATGAATAAACCGAACTCTGCCCTTACTTCCACACCTTCTGAATCTTTCAGTAGTTGTTACAAATACTACTAGATCCTACATCTTGTACCGGTACGCAAACAAAAAGCCAGACACTATGAACATGCCTAATCGAACTCAGATCTTATATCGACAAAATTGGTTGCTCAGCGTGGAGGCAATGGATAAATACAGTCATAAACCATAGCCATGGCCAGTCCCAGGGGCCGAAATTCTGAAAATTATCTTGACAGATCCACATATTCACCAGTCACCCTGTCACATACAGTTTGAAAGTACAAGGGTGTTAATAAAGTGAGACAAACTCCACACTTGTAGCCACAACAAAAGACGATTACTCTCTCTGTTTATTACAAGTATGTTTGGTACTAAGTTAATGATAGTTAAATATACTCAGCAAAAAAAAAAAAAAAAAACAAAAACGATAGTTAAATATATACCACTGGTTGTGCAAAACCACTAATTTCGTACGCATACAAATCATATACTGTACTATCACACATCCTTCAACTTGGACAAGAATAAAATGAAACAAGCGAGTTCCAAAAGAGCAGTTTGCCTCACACTATTATCCTCAAGTCATAACACGTAAAGAATAAGTGCCTGACACCAAACGTAAAATGACAACATGACGGCTAGGAATGTGAGATCAGCACCCCCCCCCCCCCCCCCCACAAAAAAAAAAAAAAAAAAAAAAATCGTAGAGCGCACACAGGTGTAAAAACTAGTTGAGGTTGCTACCTGTTATATGTCAACAAAGCTTCCCCTATTGTGCCCGCAACCTTGTTTCTTACCTTACGTACACATATCTGTAGGAATCCAGGGAGTGAGTACAGTGACAGCAAGGAACATAAATCAAAGAAAAGAGGGAAAATAAGTGCACAAGTCTACATTACCTGCACTTTGTCAACTGGACCAGCCTCTGGATCCCTGTTCCGGTGAACAACAATCCCATTGTCACATTTATTAATGAAGTGCGCACTACCACTGATGTCATAAAGATTAGGAGGTTCTCCACCCCAATTTTGCAGCTGTCAAACAGATAGATACGAATCAGAAAGAGTATTACAAATCAAGACAAAAGCGATTTCTCGTTGCTCACCTGTCTCGGGTGAGCTACAAACCAAACATGGCAAGAGTGATGTTGAGCAAACCGCTTGACCATTGTGAGCATTTGACTGACATATTCCGTCTCTGACCTGTTATAAATCATGACTTATCAGTAGCATAACTAAATGTTCAAAAAAAAAAAAAAAACCATACCATAAACCATCCATAGGCATTGGATACGTCCTTGAAATTATTATCATAGGATTAGGTAATTCTATAGGTGCGGCAGGACTCTTTATGTTAACTCCTGAAAATTTCTAATGTTTCCATTAAGCAAGGGTATTCCCCTATTCGTTGTATGACCAAGTAAAGAAGTTGACAAAGGTGCTCCTGTTTCTAACAGAGTAAGGACAATAACATTTGGAAGGCATAACATCAACTTAAGGCTGCACACATCTGACTATCCGACCCTCCGCACCCCACAGATTACGAGCCTCTTTAAAGACACCCCATAGAGTACGAGCACTGAGAGGGTGCTCTACACAGTAGCGATCCTAAACCTCAGGCACACGGTGTAGGACAAAGGGTGGGTGACTTGGTCAAAAAGCTTCACTATAATTAGTTCCAGATATACTCATCTCAATTACTATAAACTATAAAGATCGTAAACTTATAGTAGTGCACGAAATACAACTCATAAGGAGAAAGGACGCAAATAAAATGGACATATGGCTACCTGAATTAGTTTCCATTCACAATAAAAAAAGAAAGTTATATCATTCAACAAACAGACTTAGAAAGACGATACAAGAAATTCTCCCAAGGCGTGCCGCCTCCACTCTCAAAATCAGCCATGAGATACCCTAGCAGCTGCCAACCTTTAGCTGCAGTGGACTTTCACCGAGGCAGTACTTATTTGCTCTTATTTTGATATTGCCTTGAAGAGAAAGGTTATGGAGTATTTGATTCAGCCTCGGTCTATATAAGGAACCCGCAAAGCTAGTTGGAAACTTGTTAAAGGCATTAGTCAGCACGATTGAGGTTCTACACTCTGGTATTTAAATTTGAGGGTGCATGACACAGCTTGGACTTTATAAGCGCCTCATGTGCAGCACTGCTAAAAGCTTATGCTACCTTGATTTGTTAGAAATCACACTAATATCCATCAATCCAGCCAAACTTCATTCACCTCATGTCCTCATCACCAGTCCTCATTCCTTTTATCTCTCAAAATATGGGATGATGGATTACATGACGAAAACAGAATGGCAAGCTTCAAATCTGAAACAGGAGTTAGTGGAATGTTTGCAAGCTTCAGGTCCCTTCCGATATGGCTAAAGAATGCTCTCCAAGAGAAGATAATTTAGCTTCGTCTTCCCAGCATATTAGATTACCTCTCTTGGTTATGTCAACTGCTAGGCTAACTCAAAAGAGACGCCAAATAAGGAAATCAAGGAAGCGAACTTACTACTTGACAACTTCAAGTTCTAGTAATGGTACATAAATAAGGCTATATCAGATCTCCGTCAGTGAAAGAAAATACAGGTAGGAATCTCACATGCTGTGATGACGTTGATGGTCCAGCTCATTGTACGGATCGATCACAAGGCCGCGGATCCCATGTCTCAAAACTGCAGCTTTTGCAAGATCAATGACCCATTTGATGCTGGGAAGGCTATCATTTTCGCACCTGAAAAGCAGAAAAGGTGGTTACAACTCTCCAAATGATAAGAATAGTAAGGATACAAGATCTAGGGAAACACGATGACACGAATACCAAGGAATCGTATCCATTTTACAGCATGATCTTGTCATGAGTATTGCACTACTAAGCAGTTCAAATTACATCGCCACCACTGCCGTGTATGCTTGTTGATACTTGTCAGGATTAGAGAGCACAGCGAATCCACCATGAAGACCACTAAACTACTGGATTCCAACTGTAGAAATAGACAGCGTACCGTATGAGATGAAATGTACTATCCAACCATTCTTTTCCTTGCTCCAATTCCTCTACCGTCATTCGTTCAACTGTTTCACCATAACTGCACAGAGAAACCGAGGAAGATGAAAGATGGACATAAAGAAAACGAAGGAAATGCAAGAAGAGAAGTTAGACAGAGTGACCTTAAGCAAATGAAACAAGTACTTAATGTAACATGATCCACCACCCAACAAAGCTCACCATGAGATCGGGCTTTGAAACTCTCACATGGTAGGTCAGAGGAGGAGTTACAGTAGGATGAACAATGTTGGAATATACATTACTTGAGACACTTTAACTATCAGAAGCTGTAACATGCAAGAAAAGATGGAAGGGGATGTTCGAGTGGGCCTCAGACTCCTAAGAGTCATTAACAGTAAAATGATGAACAACCTAATGATTGAATGAGTAAGTCTTCTAGTAACTTCCTATTTATGGCTCTCTAGTAAGATATTCCCTAAGTAAATCAATGACTAAATCACACCTTTGCCTTCCCTTTTGCTTCGAGAGGCTTGATAACTTAGAGATGGTTATTCTATTATAAAATACTTTCAATGTCCATTTAGTAAGACCAGAGAAATTTGAGGGTACTGTACTGCTTGTGAGTGTAGGCAGTCCGAATTCGAATTATTAGATTGTTATGTGGCTGGAGGGAAGTGCTGCTATTCAACCAGCTCTTGTCATCTTCCCGTTAAGTAGATAGAATCGTAGGATTCTTATATCAGAGCCAGCGGAATGCCCTTCTTCAGTAGCTGGTCTTTAGGTAATAGGCATCACTGACCTTTAAGTACAGGTTTCTTTTACAAGTTAAATTACACGCTGTCCTTCCCTATTCTTAAGGTTTAAAGTTACGTTCCGCAAACACCTGAATACAGTAAGATTAGCAATAGCAAAATACAGCATAAATAAGAATTGAAACTAGCTGACTCATACCGGACACTGAAAAACGGTTTCTTTATATGCTTCTCCAACAATTTTCTTGCATGCTCACGAACCTAGATCAAAACCAAGCCATCATACGAATAGTGCAAGCATAAAGAGGGTACTTACAAGTTACAAGTCAAAGAATTTACCCAGCACATGTGTCAAGATACATATACAAGGAAAAATTTAAAAAAAAAAAAGTAACAAAGTGAACAATCAAAATTAAAGGAAAGCATCCAAGAAATGTCACAATATAAGGAGAAAAATGGAACCATCTAGAACAGAGACGTCCATTATATGTTTTTCTGCCAAAAAAAAAAAATGCTAACACAATACAAAGGGGTTTTTCCATGTGTAGATAGAGTCGTAGCACCAAGGAATCACTAGATTAAAAGGAAAAGTAAACACATCTTGCCTCATAATATACTGTATTCTGGACATAATCACCTTTCATAATCAAAGAAAGACATGTAATGAAAGGTGAACACATGCCTCCTGTATAAAGGGTTTGATGTAAATGTCTCTAAACATGACAGCTGTTCTACACAGTACACAGAATGTTTAGAAATGCTATCTTGGTTGTGTGATAACAAATTTTGATCAATAGAAAAGAGAAAATCAGGATAACTAGCCGGCTCAAACTTAACGTGTCATTCTAGTGTGAGACTGTGTCATCTTATGAGATCACTTAAATCCTCTTTGATAATATCTAATGAGTTAATTTTGAACAGTAGTATGTCACTTTTGAGTTCACTTTGTTTTGTAAATTAGTAGGCTCTTTTTTAATTACGTTTTATATTGAAAAGTAGATTATATTTAAGAATTAATCAGTATACGAGTAGTACGTTTCAAGATTATGAGGATTAGACCGTCTCATCACCAATCTGCAAATCGTGCATCCAATTCCAATGGACTCACATTTCCCATTCTTATTTACTGCGAAGTAGCAGAAAGTTGTTGCGCTTTCTCATGCAAGGCTCAAGGGTCTATTTGAAAAGGCTACCAGGTTATGAAACATAAATATAACCCTCCCAATCCGCCAAGGTAGGAGAATCTTTAGAAGCATTGCTGAGACGACATTACAAGACATTAGAATGTCTGACTACCTGCGGATTTACGCTGGCTGATTTGAAATTATTTAGAATACATTCTACGATTCTAGCATCTGTAGTGTACTATGGTGGATTTCCGGTATTGTGGCTGACTGTGAGACTCGCGGCTTCAAACAGGAATCAAGTTAGTTCACAGAGCATAGTAACACCAGACTCCCATTGACAAGTTTTAGAGCCATGGGTTTGCTTCCACAGCTTCCCACGGTTAGGAATGAATAGGTTTTTAAGGCAATCTCAGCACATGTCTGACCTCATTAGAGTCATTACCATTCAAACAGATTTCAGGTGCATGTTAAGACTCTTCTAGAAGGTGAAATTTTGGCGCAAGGGCAGAGGTTTCCCTCCGCTACATTTTCCTAGTTTGCCGGAGTCTCCTTGGTTACGTTAAGTTTATGGTCTCTCACTATTTAATCTTATGCATTGGAATTGGTTTTTTATCATCTTGCAGGATGTGGAAGTAAAGATTTGAATCGATGTTTGAGAATGAGGCATAATTAAAAAAAAAATTTGGAGAATTAAAACAGCACACAACAGCTGAAGATGTAATCGAAGGGAATACAAAGGCATGTGAACTTAATAACTACAGAGCACAGTTAAATCAGATTTATTTCATAAAAGAGACAAAAATACTGATATCAGTTTAGAGGGATAAAAAGAGACTAATAGCACAAAGACAAGTGTGCTGAACACAAATTGTACAAAGAGTAGCAAATCTGTGAAACCCCAAAGTGACAGGGGAAGAGTTTTTCCAACATTAAGTAATCAAGGAGCATATAATATGTTCCAAAAGGCTCCATCCATCATAATAGTAATAACAAAGCATTTCCCTGCAAATCCTAAAAGAGGATTTATTGGCTTATGGGGCATTTTCCATATTATTGGGGTTGTGATGCAAGGGATATGGGTTAGGCTATTAGATCTGATTTCAAACCAAACTCGTGACCAGCCGACTATGCATTAAGCCTGAGTGAGACACTTTGCAGGGGAGGCATCTAAGGCTGGACGACATGAATGTCATGTTCTTTAAGTAGGAGAGTTTGGAACACCTTAAAATGGTATAAGATCACCTCGTCACACATTAGCAAACTAAGGAGCTTATGATATGTTTCTGAGAGATTCCAATCATTCCATCTACCGTTTTCATAAAGAGACCTTCCCATGAAACCAAAAGAGGATTTATGCCCTCTAATGGGGACTTCCCACCTTATTGGGTTGTGTTGTGACAATGATAGGGAGGCTGGCTCTAAAGAAATAACACTAAAACCAAAAGATCTTTAGTTTTGCACCATATAGGATTTCCGTGTCTAGTTGGTCAATTAAACTCCACAAACCTTGTTATGCAAATCAGAAAAAGAAAGAAGCTCTTCGGAAAGTATAGAAGAGAAAGGAGGTGAAGTCGGTGGGCAGGTCACCGATTGAGTAATGTCTTGCATAGCATTCGATAGTAGTTCCATGAACAATCCTTTGCGGGATTGGATTTTTTTTATAGTGGAAATGCCATAAAGCGCGAACCAAGTCTTCATTCACTCATTTTCTAGGTTCCGAACTGCCTATGTGTCACCAAGGTGGCACTTATGCGCAACTTGCATGGATGGGGACTTGGTAGTGTGCATGCCAATGTGAGACCTGGGTGGGGCTTATGTGGCTGTCTATGTGCCGAGACTCAACTTTATATATGGTACCTGATGAGGTAATATTTCGAACCTATTACATACTTTTAGCTTCATAAAATCATAAGATAGATAGCCATACCTTATTTTCCATGGAGCAAAGGCCAAACTTCCAACCAACACTTTCACTTAGATTGCATAACAATGCATCAATCCATTCACTCTTTCCAGAATTAGGAACACCTGTTACAATGGTCAACTCCCCAGGTACAACCTATCATAAGCATAACCGTCATGAGGGTTCAGAAAGATACGAGATAAGCACAAATAATCTAAAAACATTATTACATGATAAAGTCAGAACAAATCACGGAGTTGACAAAAGTGAAGTCTAAAAAAATAAAAAGTGGCTGGTATTGAATTTGGAACCAGAGAACAGGATGAAGGCCTACAGCCAGAGAATAATGCCAGCTGTACAGATTATTATCTTCTCAAAACAAATGAAGAACTGCCACTTCATGATTTACTGAATAAGTATAATGTCGTGGAAATCTATATCATTCAAAATCAGCGGATTGGAATAGAGCTGTCTTATCTTTGTTCCAGATACCAGTTCCCGTAATCTCTTTTTACTGAAACCCAGTATCCAGTTATCCACTATTGTCTTTCTTTTTCTTTTTTTAAATTAGTAGAGTTCACTGTCCTGATTGTAGATATAATCTCCGAGTCCATCCAACTTCCCAATTATTTAGAACTTTCTACACTCACATCTCTTCACAGCTTTTATATGGACGTGTCCGTGTACGTCTGACCAAGTAGATTACCAAAGGACAGATTTTCAACATGTTCTGATCTTCAACACCTCAAAAGCATGCAAGTATGGTCCAGTCAATGTAACAAGTCCAATTATAATTATGGGTATAAGAGTCCCATTGACCAGTTAACGGCTTCATGCCCTTTCATATGAACAATTTCAATAACATCTGAACCGCAATCTCAAATACCACCTTCGGCCCCATCACAGACACCTTTTTCGAAGCTGCCTCGATCTCCGGTCCGGCACCATCTCAGCAGTCACAACTACCCCAGAGAAAGACAAATCTATGCATAGCCACAGCCTGCGTACGGAGGTACGTAATAAAGACAATTGTTGAACAGAGAGTAAAACTGAGCTCCAACAGTTTACCAGCCTCAAGAGTACTTCAATTCCTAAATCAAGGAAACAGTAATTCAGTGGCTCTCGTTCCACAAAATAGTCAAAAGAGTCATCTTCCAAATGTCTACAATTCAACTTTGCAGACTAGTGACTTCCTAGTCCTTCTCCGTGGCACACAAATATCACCAGCCTCAACAGTCGAAACAGCCCAAACAAAGACAAGCAGGATCCCAAAGAGAGTGAGCCCAAGGTAGAATAGATGTAGACGCTTGACATACAACATCCTATTGAACCAAGATTATCAACTTGCCAAGTTCTCTTTTTAAAACTAAAGAGCAACGTCCATGTACAAACAAACAGCTGCACAAAAATTTGCTTCCAGGCTATCCAGTGAAGTTTATGCCCAAAACAAAGAACAAGTGTTGCACAGAATGCAACACATGTCTGTAACTGTATAGCAGTTCAGGAAAACAAATTTGAATGTTTAAAGTTGACAAACAAGATCCCCAAAAGTGTGATGAGTCACAATTCCACGCCAATACCACTATCTGAAGTGCAGCATCTCCATCCCTAAGATAGTCAAGCCTTAATGCTGAAATTTTGGAGCTTACAGGGTTCAATGCCACATCAGATTTTCAAGCCTGTGCAATGGTCTAGAACTAATTTTATCTTAAAGCTCACCAAGACTTGATGCCCATAGCAAACAAGATAAAACAGGCTTCAGCGAACTTGTACCAAGGCTATTCAAAAGTCCTAGCCACTGACCTCAACCCTCAGCTAACAGATCAGGTTGACAATATGATTACACTATGTCAAATGCCATCAATAATTTTAGAGGGGAATGCTCTTTAATAGCATGCAGAGGGTGAGTTATAAGAGCAGCAAAAGAAAGAAAAAAATTAATGGTAATTTTAGTGCAATAGGTTGGGTGCAACTAAATTCTTCTTACTTAGGTTTTGAATTTTCTGACATGTCACCAATAAATAGCCCATCTTCTTACCATCATTGTTTATGATAGTCTGTCATGCACCAGCTACTTTTTTTAGTTGAGAGTAGAGTAATTGTAATACTGATCCAGGCATCTCAATCTCCTAAATATCTTTCTTATAGGCATTGATGATCTGATGATTGATGATCCTCTGAAAGTTCAGCATTATAATGATTTGACATATGCTTACATTGTAATACTCGTTCAAGCACTTCCAGCCGGTAGACACACCAAGCTCATCACCATGGAAGCGATGATAATATGCATCAATCTCAGGGAAGTAATTTCGGAAAGAAAACAACCCCTGGATAGGGTACAATTCAGCCTCCTCAATTGTCTTCTTAAGGTTTTCAGGCCCTAAGAACTCAAGTACCTGTGAACATCATGTGATGTCAATCAGCTAAACCAACTTATAGTCCAGTTAAACAAAAGATCAGTAATGTAATACTCACATTCCTGGGACATGGAAGTGGCTTTTTACAATGACTTCACTGAATTTTTATAAAGAAGTATGTAATACCACAAACAAGAGGAAGTGAGCAAGAAACATATAGTTACCGTTGTAAATGAGACAAACAAAGAATAGGACAAGAGAACAGAAATGGCACTAAGGAACACCATTTTAATGAAATTCAACGATTGGCCCAAATGTCTGTCAATGGTCAAATAGATAGATATTTGGCCAAGTATTCCATAAAGCTGACAGACTAGATTAGTAACTACATCAGACTAGATATCGCAATAGTAACATATAAAAGAAAACAGAACAGGTTCAAATGATAGCAGAACATACTTTCTAAGACTACTGAAACATACAATCTACAAGTTAAAAGGAGAAGGGCTCTAGAAAACAAGTTAAACAACTGATTAAGGAGATAGCATGAAAATCACGCTGCACAACATCCAGGCATGAACTGCCTTAACCCTGAAACACAGAGAGGTGGTTCACTGAACAGTGAATACCCTTAAAGCTACAACTTAAAAGCATTACAGAAACAAACGAGCTCTGAGAACCAATATGCTGATGAAAGTATCAATGTCAAGCTAGCCTCACCACTATAAGCACTACGTTTAATATTTCACAAAGCAAGAGATTGTAAGACCATATTCTAGCCAAAATGCATGCGCAATGATGGTAAAATTTCAACTTCATAAAAATAGAATGCTTAGCAAATATGCCTTCAAATGGAAAACAACTAATCAAAAACCCTTAAAAGTGCTAACCTCATTGGCATCCTTAAAATGCTCAACCTCATTTTTCTTTGGCCACTTAACTCGCCAGCATCTGCCAATCGGAGAAATCATGTAAGAAAAATTTATCTCGCCAACTAGCAAGCAGTGAAACAAAGCAGAGGAAATTTCAAGAACAAACCTCTCTCTCCCGATGCGGCGGGCAAGCTCTTCAGCTAGTGCTTGACCAGGTCCATCCCCGTCAGTTGCTAAGATTATTCTAGAAGCCTAACAAAGAGTATAAAGATATTTGACCATCTTATCATCCATCTATTTCAAGGAAGCATTTCAAGCACAGTAGATTACCAACCTTCTCAAAATAATCCTTGCAATGCCACAGATAATTATACTTCGTGTCCTAGCTTCACCAAAAGATGAGGATGCACCGTCAGTTTAAGCTTCCACAATATATTATTTAAGAAAGTAATCAAAGACTTGATATTAATGCAAAAAGGTTAGTTTTAAATATCAGATTGTTGTCAGAATCACAGAAAAAATAGGGCAGTTAGAGAATGAAACCCTTTTTTAGAAGCCGAATCATGTCGCAATGTATGTCAACATAAAAAAAAACTCTTAGTTTAGGGCTTTTCAAATGGTGTCAAGCTTTTCAGGGACAGCTGAATAGTAAAATACAGCTTTAACTCTTGTCACTATGATTAATATCAGAGTCCCAACACCAAAAACTTGTGTACACACCCCTTTAGTTAGCAAAAGAAGTAGGGCAAAAGAGCAGTGTCAATGCCGAGGTTAACAGTAAACAGCAACATCTATTCCTAACACTATGGTATAAAAACCACATTCTAAAGTGACGGGAAACAAAAATTAGGTAGGATTTAACCTGATCAGGAGGTGGCAGGTCCTTGTCAGAAACTTTGGGAGGCGCTCCATTAGGCACGCTTACACAATTAAGAAAGCCAGCTTCTTCCATGGCAAGTTTGTCCATCTCTCCCTCAACCTATGCATGGAAAATTAGACGGGAAAATAAATTTTGATTTTCATTCCTGAAAGTTCAACTGAGTACTCACAATTATAATATCAGTCGCCTTTTTTATATCATCAAGCCCATAAAATATCTTTTCGGTATCTTGCTCCTGCACATAACAAGGGACAACTTAATATTTGAACTCACAACAAAAGCATTAGCATAAGTACGACAAATATCATGCAAAGGCCACTTTTAGTTGTTAATCCATGCAAAGTATTTCGTAAAATTACTTGGAAGCTTAAACAACTAGCTGATAGACAAAAGAGCAAAATAACTTGAATCTCAATCAAATAAGAGAAGACAAGCTAATGATAACATCCAATTTTGTCTTCAAACACGATGGCAAAATAATAGGGACCAACAACTACCTGCCAAAAAGCTTTGTTGACGTCCCGGTATTTGCAACTGACTAGGGCTCCGTTTCTCTTGTAAGTGAATGCAATCGCAATCTGCCAAAATAAAGACCACATTAGATACAGAGCATCAATCATGACCATAATGCTGATGAACGTAGATCAATGAAAAGTAATTTGTCCTAGACCATGGGTTATGAGTCTTATGACTATCAGAAAGCACTTTCACAATCCAGAAAGCAAGTCAATGAATTGGGGCTAATAAAGAGAAGGAAAAATTCAAACCAAAACCTTTCGTGAAGAACACAAAAACCTTGGTCTTCCAAACATCAAAGCCACAAAAAAAAAAAAAAAAAAAAAAAAAAAAAAAAAAAACTGTTCGCAAAACTCAAGTATCTTGCAAATGCAGCACAAGGGAACCTTTAACCAGCTATAATCAGAATACAAGTTGCGTAAAATCCACCATCAAACCTAAAGATTTAGATCATCTGCACACCACCGAAAAGAGAAGTACACCCAGAGTATATCAAAGAGCCTGATCAAGCAGCTGAAGATATATTAACTTCAGAACATGCTTTCAATAGTCTCTCAGACAAATTTTGTCGATTTTCTCTCCTTATTCATCAATGTTCTTTTCAATTTTTTCTTTCAATGTTTCTTTCCTCTTGCTTCTAGTTCTCAATTATTTATTTCGGTTTTGTTACTCTAAATTAACCTGACTTTTCCTTTGGTGCACTCTTGCTCGTTGTACCGACTTCTATTAACGGTTCCTCATGACATAGTTCCTTTGGTGCACTTCGTCTCGTTTTGTACATCAAACTGATTGAAATTTATTCTTCATAAAGTCCGGATTGTATGCCCTCTAAGACGCCATATGAGCCATGGGGCGTGTTGTAATGTGAGGCTCAAAAGTCCCATGGAACTTATCATGCAAGCTATCACACGTTTTGCATTGACTCATTAGGAATGTCCCAATGCACTTCAACACTATAAAATCACACCTTGTTTCACATTCATGTTAACCATGGCACATCCATCCTTACCCAGGCATAAGTATGGCGCTATCACTGTTGTCTAGAACTGATGAAACCTTTTTTTTTTATAGGTAGAACTGATGAAGCTTTTTGAAGTAGGCTGATGATGACTGATCATGTCTCCCTGAGTGGTTTTTTATTAGCTAATGAAGGATTCAAAGAGGTCACAAATATGTACAAGATCAAATTTTACACAGCCAAGTATGAGGGGAAGGGAAGAGGTTGGCCTCCCGAATTGATCCTAAGATTAATGGCCAGCAGATTCAGATGCGCAAACATTCAATAATCTTCATCCAGAACAAATACTATGAAATTCACCACCAAAACAAAACAAAAAAAAAAACAAAAAAAACAAAAAAAAACAGAAAAAACAAAAAACTAATACTAAGGAATTATGAAAGTTGGAAACTACGGAAGCTACATTGTCTTGTATCTTTACATATCAATAGAAAGGCTGATATTCTGATACTGAGTCTCCGATCTATAAAACACTACTTCAACTAGTTTTGGTTTACGGAAGAAAGAGCCTACGGAAAAATATTTTAGGCCTAGAAAAAAACAAATATCTACTACCTTTTCATGGATCACAATAAGACAGTCGGGACAGAAAATGGCTGTACGCAACTCTGTTGCCAGAAGACCACATTACATGGTTTGCTATAAGTATAATTACAGAAAAGCACTGAAGTGTTCTACTATATCCAGAAAATGAAAGAAGTGCCTGATGAAGAATTTGGTGCATGTACCTTTTCGCCAGTTCTTTTCTGCATAACATAATTTCTCTTCAACGTAGACGGGCTAATCCTTCTCCCTGCAAACCACTCAAGTAGCTGACACAGCAGCACAAAATTTAGTCATTGTTCAAAAGCAAGCACCAACCATGCATAGTCCATATCACCATTCTAAAACCACCCTCACAGATGGAAAGTCCAAAGAAAGCAAAGCTAATACGACACTGTTAGGAGAATCCAACATTAGGGCTTCAAACATCTCGAAACTTGGCTTTTTTCAACAAAAGTGTATATTCATGAAAACGTCTTCTGGGGAACTACTATCTACCATTGGTACAATATACTGTTTCTTCAAATGACCAACTACAACCTACATCTAACTCCTGAAGACATTTAAGAGCCCTTAAGTGAAACATACATGAAATGGGCGACCTAACTGAATGGAGGACACAAGTCTTGAAGTAACTCAGACACCACCAACAACAAAAACAACATTAGGGAGATACCTTGAAGGCTCTCGCCTATGGTGCGGTAATGGGGAGAAATTCAGACAGCATGACAAACGATAAGAAAGAAAGGACTCAAACTTACCACATCACATAGTGGTTCAAGACCAAGACTTTGTTCCGTTAGCACCGTCTTTTTAGCTGCCATCATTTGGTTTGACTTCCCCTTAGCTGGTGCAACATCAGCAACAGCCTTCAACAAATATGCAAAAAGTCAATGGGCTATACAATCATCTGATATAATGATTACAAGAAGAGAACAACAAGTTTATTCCACCAATAAAGCACCAAAGAATTAACAAACCAACAGAAAGCAGGGATAACATCTACCATTGTATTGCCCTGCCAACCACATTTGCCACGGAAACAAATCCAAGCCCCAGTATTTCTGCAACAAATACAATATTAGGAACTGAAACAAACAACATACAATAACAAAGACACTCAGAGTCTAAGACAACAACGAGCCTTACCCGTCAGCACTTATATGCAAAGCTAAGGACTTCTCACCCGAGTCACCGCCTTTGCACTGCAAGAGAAAGAGTACAATCCTTCATCTTTTGACCATCTTTCAGAAGTCTAAGATTGAGCAAGCAAGAAAGCAAAATAAGAAAATGGCTACCATAGGGCAAGATAAATGATTGTGCTGGCCTGGCACCGGGTCATAACCTTCAATCCTCAGGTCCGATAATTTCTTCGTCAACCTACTTAATCTCTGGGATTGAATAGTTAATCCCTCCAAAGACACTGCAACAGAAACCACAAGCAATATATCTTCAGCATAACTTCTCCAAGACTCCCCTATCCGAATCCTTAGACCCTATGTCAGCATAAAAAAAACTTCGTGTTTCGACCTCTGCACTATTTCCCCAACATTCACAACTAAAGCTAGCCCACAAAGAACCTACACTACCAAACCACCCTAACGTTGGTTGAAGGTTCTTTGCCTTCAACCATAGGTCAGGCGTTCGAGACTTGGTACAACCAACAAACCACCCTAATGTTGGTGGAAGGTTCTTTGCCTTCGACAATAGGTCAGGTGTTCGCGACTTGCTACAACCAACAACAACCCTAATGCTATAAGCCGAAAGTTCGATTCCTAAACATACCCGCAAATTCACCAAAATCCCAGCAAACTACACCACAGTAAAAACTTTGTTTACCCCAAAATGCACAGCAACCTTACACTACTTAGTAAAACCCCATGAGCACAATTAATACAAAACCCGAAAAACGCAAACAAACCCATAATCCAAATACTCAAACATAAGCATAATTACACAAACAAATTAACCATGAACAGTAAATAAAGAAGGTAAAAAGGGAAATTACCAGGTGGGGGAATATTGGGTTTTGCAGAATAAGAAAGAGGGGCAGCAGTTTTAAGGGAAACGGGGTGAGAATTAGAAGTGGGTTTTGCAGAATTATTACTGCACAAAATTACTCTTTGAGTGTGCAGAAGCTTTGGAGTTTGAAAGCCATTAAAAGAGGGTAAAAAAGGTTTAGTGTTGAGCAAGAATTTGGAGGACATTATAGAGAGGAGAGATTTGGAGGAAAAGTAGAGTTTTTTGTGAAGATTTTGGTTGTGGGTTTGGTAAAATGGATTGAAACGAAGCATTTCTATGGGTTTTACGAGGGTTTTGCTTAGATTATCATATCAGACTAGTTGAAGAATGAAGAAGAAGAAGAAGAAGAAGAAGGGGTTTTAAGTGGTGGAAGACGTAGGCTTTGTATGTCTGTTTTGGGGTTTATGTGCTGCTTTGTTTGCTGCGTTTGGTTTTTCTATGATTACGGGAGTATTATCAAGACAAGAAAATTTACTGATTGTCAAAAGCAAAGTGAAAGTACTGGATATTAGAACTGGCAAACGGGTCATTCGGGTCGGGTATGCCGTATGGGTCGTGTCTATTCGGGTCGGGTCACCCCTTTCGGGTATATTTCGGGTGGGTTCGGTTTGGGACGGGTCTAGTTCGAGTGTATTAAGTACGGGTCAAATTCGAGTCAGGTCAAATACAAATCGACACATTTCAAAATGTTCAAATCTAATCATATTAATGTCAAATCTCTTAAAATTTTGTCTCATACTCCGTATTATCTTAAATTGAAAATTCATTGGTAATTGGAGAGTTTAAAGATAATATTTAGCTAATCCAAGTTACTTTTGTTCAACTGACTCATTTAAATGTTTGATAGTTCGGGCATGTTCGGGTCGGGTCAAAATTGGGTCAAACAGTATCCAGGTCGATTTCGGGTTCGGGTCGGGTCATTTTGGGTTTTGGATTGAATTCAGATTACAAAATTCAGGACAAATTCGCATGTTCGGGTCAAGTAATTCGGGTTGGATGTTCGGGTCTGGGTAAGTTTTGCCAGGTCTACTAGATATCCCTATGGGTATATTTGCTGTTCATATTCCCTCACTCATGTTTTAGCATTAATTAAAAAAGAAAAAATTTAAGTGGAAAAGACTAGTGGGGGTAGTTAATTAAGTGGAAAAGAGTAGTGAGAGTAGTTATGTTTTTCGTGAGAGGGGGTACAAGAACTTGATGTACCCCGGGGTACCATATAACAATTGTGTTTCTATATGTACTTTTTTACTTTGAAAGAATAATATTTGTTTATTTATTTATTGCACGTCTTTAATATCTAATCTAATACAATACTATATATTAAAAACCTCAAACCAAGTATTTCCTAAGAGGACATTTGACACACATTAATTGGATAGTACATAAAAATAACATTAAATACAATTATCGGTTAAAATATGGTAAAAAAATTATCATAAAGTAATATTGTATTAGCTAATTTATGGAAATAATCATTATGGTAATATAATAGAACAAAGATAAGCCAACATCTTTTTTATAAAACGAGCATAAACAACATAAATATATAGCCCGATTGTGACATGGGCATGCAAACTAGTATTGTACTCCCTCCTACCCAAAGAGATTTTCCTCTTTGGGTAGGACACAACAACCAACACACTTATTAAACAAACCTAATATATTGATAAGTAAATAATTAATTACACAAATCAAAATACTTAACTTCTAATCCCACCCCTCTCCTCACCACCGTTCAATTCATTTCACTACTACAACCACCAGCGACCCACCAACTTCAACCCCACCGGCGTAACCATCGCACCGGCGACCCCCATTGTAACACCCCCAAATTTCCTTTCCTTTTTGAAAACATTTTTATGGAGAACCAAAACACAAATAAGGAAATTCAGAGGTGTCACTCCGCACTCGAGTCAAAGACCCGAATGCAAGGAGATTTCAGAAGCCGAACTACAAGTATCTAATGATCTATAATGATCTATTACATCCAATGATTAAAATTACAATAGTCTAGAATTTGAGATTTGACATATGAGATAGTCTAAGTACAAAGTCTGACTTAATTAAATTCAACTAGTTTCTAGTGAGTCGTCGATTCCCGCATGCATCATCTACTCCAAACCTGTGGTGGATTTAAAGCACAAAAACCACAGTTGAAAAAGTCAGAAAATTGAGTAAGCTAACACCACAACTCGTAGAAAACCAAAACTCTTACCTTGGATTTTGAAAACGCTTTTGTTTTATTTTCGAAAACCACACTTAGCACATTATTATATAAACTAATCATCAAGCCAATTCAAATCACCAGAATAGAAGTATCATAATAAATTCAACAAGTGATTAACATTTTATCAACATAATCCAAATCGTTCTTTTATGTCTTTAATGAGGATTTCGTATCAAAATTTATAAGTGGGATGAGCCGATGTCGCTAACTCATCCAAACCATAACAATCAATATAAATAAGTGGGTGAGCCGGTTTTTACCGAATCACCAAACCAAATCATTATATACGTGGGTGAGCCGATTCTTTGTCGACTCACCAAACCATAACATTATATACGTGGGTGAGCCGAATCTTTGCCGACTCACCAAACCAAATCATTATATACGTGGGTGAGCCGATTCTTTGTCGACTCACCAAACCATAACATTATATACGTGGGTGAGCCGATTCTTTGTCGACTCACCAAACCATACCATACAAGACTACTAGACCTTAAGTGTGCACACCCCCTATTAAGTATTGCTAACCCAATAGAGTAGTACTAGAGCCAAGCCCTCTTAAAAACCCATGTGGTGGGGCAATATAATAAGTGGAGTCCATGTGACTCAAACCAAATAACGTGGAGTCCATGTGACTCAAACCAAATCATTGCGTATCCTCATGCTTTATTTATTTATTCTATTTACAATATCGATTTTTCAATAAATTTATATTCAAACAACCAAACAATCAATCATAATTCACCACCACAATATCATTATCCAATTAAACTTAATTCCAAAAAAATACATACTCTGAATCATAAACCAAACAGTATATAAACGAAGTATTCCAATCCAACAAGATATAATTAATAATCAAACGATAAATCGTTCTCCACCTATCATGTTCCTAAGTTCTCATCCAACACACCAATCACTTAGCATATAATTTTTGAAGGGTTTCTACAACGTTTAAGAAAGGTTGAGCATGCTAGCTTACCTTTTCAATGCACACAAGAACACGACAGCACAACGGTCACTAGTACTCTTCGTCTACGAACTCAGGGTCTACAATTACACAACCAATAAGCCCCAAATCAATACTAATCCCACTCAATCATTCATCTAATACTTAGGTTAATCTTATTCTATATGCAATGCTCAAGACTACTCGAATTACTAATCCAACAATCAACAATTAACTAACAATTATAATTCTAATTCCATAATTAGCTACTAATATTCAAATAACACCCAATTTGTTTTGAAAAATTCTCAAAGATTTATAATTACTTTTAAAACAGAATCTAATTCATAAAAACGAATTCTTAATTATTATGATTTATTTAGGATTTATTAAATCAATTTATATTATATTTTAATTATGAAAAACATGCTTAAATTACCTAAAATTACATAAAAACGAATTTTATCAATTAATTCACTAAAATCAGTTTATAAGTCCCTAAACAATCCAAATTTTGAAATATTATTTATCATAATTAACTTGGTCTAATTAACCTAATTGAGAAACAATTAACCAAAATGCCCCCAATTTACAATTGCTACAACTTTGAACAAAACTCCAATTAAATCACAAATTAAATTCAAGAACCCTAATTAACAGATTATAAACATACTCAAGTCATTATTTTCGAAACTAATTGAACCAATTCAAATAATTAAGCTAATTAATCTCAATTTCGTAATTAGTAGAAATTAACTCAAAACAATCATCAAAATCAATTATTTATGCATAAAACTACCCCAAATTGATTACCCACTAACTATAACATCTATTGGGATCAATTAAACATAATTTAGAGCAAGAAAACGACTTGTAATTATACGTTTATAGAGAAGGACGAAAAACAAGGGAAAGAGGTGATAGAGGCGTGATACCCGCAGCCAAGGGAGGAAGAAGGAGGTGGCGAGATGGTCGGAAACAGAGCACGGACGGCGGCGAGCTGGGCAGGTGAACGGCGAGCGTTGGTGTGCGGCTTGGTGTCGCGTGCGACGAGTGGTGAGGCGTGAAGAAGAAGCAGGGGAAAGGCAGAGTATAATGTTTTATAGAAGGAGGGGAGGGGTTTGTCGTGGAAGAGGAGAGAGAAAAGAGTTTTTTTTTTTTTTTTCTTTTTTTCAATTTCTGATTTTCTTTATATTTTGTTTTGGGTTGAGTTGGAATTTTGGGCCACTTTGTTTGGGCTAGTTTGAGTGTAGTAGCTAGTAATTGGTCCAATGAAAAGAAACATCCAAAACGAAACCCAAATTTGAAAATCCATTCCCGAAACCCATCTTCGAAAACGACTTACAACATAACAACTAATTCATTTTTCGTTAATATAATCTGATTAATAATTTCAAACTATTAATATAAATTATTCCAAAATTTCGGGATATTACATCCTTCCCCCCTTAAGAGAACGCTTCGTCCCCGAAGCGCAAGGTAAATGGATCAACTCATCAGACATCCATACAACACGTACCAAGTCATAAACAACTCATAAGATGTAAAGGTATGAATGTATAAACGCAATGTATAATTATAAGTTTAATGCAAAGTTGACATTACAATCCACCCTCCTTAAAAGAAGAGTTCGTCCTCGAACTCACGAGTTAACTAACTCTATATGTAAGTAAATAATCCCAACGCCTTGATGCAGGAGTCGCTGATATAGAAATACCATTGAAATATAGAATCTTCTCATCGATTTTGTATCATCACACCAATATACTTCAAAAGATACACCATTATCCCTCTTATAATAACCCAAAATTTACAGCATCACCACCAAAATCATCAATCTTCCTCTATAAGTAAAATTCTTAGTAGAGAAGAAACCCATAAGACAGCCAACCTCATATAGTTTATCAACCTTTTTGGCAAACTACAAATATATTTTGAAATATAAGGAACCGTATACCCAAGAAAACTTCCTCATCAATCCTCGAATTTCAAACTCAAAGAATAAACTATTTGTGTCAGCATCCATGCCCTTGTCCTCAATGACGACATATATACCCAAATAATCCACCATACTATTTAATAATATAAACCCACACAAAATACCACACTAAATTATAACCTCCAAACTTCTCCAAAATTAATCCGATTTCAAAATAATATACTTAATACTCAAATTATGAATCGAGAAACCTTATCGACCAATCCATTCATTTAAATCATCAAAGCTCAACATTATGCGATACACATCCCAATCAATCCCTGTGAACAATTTGAGAAGTCATTGTCACACCTCGACTTACCACAATCATTTCTCAATATTAGTCAATCAAAATATACATCAATTCCCACAAGATATACAAGATCTATTATCACCGCTAGAAATGTCATTTCCTCGAGCACCACAATTCATTTATATCCAAAACCAAACAAGACCATTATATCTAGAATAAAACGTTTTCACCCTCAATCATTTAATAAAGGTCATACTCTATGTACTGTACAAAACTCATAAAATCCCCTTTACGAATTATCGCTTCATAACTAGTAACCCAAAATGAAATTTGAAGTAACCAAATTCACTAAAGTCACTTTGACAATGAACTCAACTCTCTAAATCATAAAGCAATAAATCATCTCATGGAACAATAAAGAGATTTAAAACCCGAAAGAATAATATTTATGACTCAAGTAAATCTTCAATCTAATCCGACTCTTGTCGAAATACAATCACCTTACATTATATATAAACCCCAAAGACTCAAATTAAGATACCACACTATTCCTGAAGGTAAACCCATACAAAGAAAGTAATTGAGATCATGATTCCCAAAATCATATTATTCCAAAATAGTTGTAACCTTCCATAACGATATTAGTTATAACAAACTCAAATCCATTAAGTCATCGATCAAGCCATATAACCCAAAATAACCAAGTCAATAAATTTCAAGTTCAACATTCCAAATTCACCACAGGAGAACAATTTTAATCTTTAGAAACCAATCAATCTCCAAACCCCAAACTCGATTTCGTATGCTACACTTAAATTTCTTATTCACATTATGTGATAATAGCATTTTCCTAAGAAAACTTGTAATAATCACCTTCTCACGATACTACTCAATCATGAATTAGACCTCCGTATAATATAAAACCTATAATTAGTATAGTCGTCCATAGATCTCCTTATCACGGAAAATTCAATTCACCATATAACCCCCACTATATATCTCATATTTGACCAAAATCTCATATAAATCTTCGACGTAGCGATGTCAACAAAGTTTTAAAATGCTAAATATAGAGCATCAATAATAATCAATGTATTAGTCAACAGTTCCACTACTAAGGGTAGGGTGGGAGGGCACTATCTACAATTTGGTATATTTCCTCAATGTAACCCTTTAAGAATGATGCAGTAATTAGCTATTAAGCACTTAGTAACAATTCCAACACCCATAGATACCAAAATAATATATGTCTTGAGTGAGGCACATTCCATGTATGAAACCAAGAAAACGTATACATGTCGAGCAAGGATACTTAAAATAGATTTACAATTTTCTCTTTCCAATTCAATGAATAATCATTCCAAATATATAAGGTACATTTGACGACCTTCCAAAACCAACAATTTTCATCCATGTAGATCAATTTCATATTTTCTAATTCCAATACCCCATTACATTTACCTTACATTTCCAAGTAAATCAAACCATTCAAATCATCCAATAATAATTATACGTAAAACTCACATGTGAAAACAAGTAGCAATTCCATAAATAAAAGAAACCAAACACACATAAACGAACAAAGCAATACCCTTATACCTCCATCGGCTTGGTTCATTTTAATTATTATTATTAATTAATAATTTTTTTTTCTAATTATTTCATTTTTTTTTCCAAGTATTATTAGTTCAATTTTAGCGTGGGACCTAACCTGGGCTCTGATACCAACTGTAACACCCCCAAATTTCCTTTCCTTTTTGAAAACATTTTTATGGAGAACCAAAACACAAATAAGGAAATTCAGAGGTGTCACTCCGCACTCGAGTCAAAGACCCGAATGCAAGGAGATTTCAGAAGCCGAACTACAAGTATCTAATGATCTATAATGATCTATTACATCCAATGATTAAAATTACAATAGTCTAGAATTTGAGATTTGACATATGAGATAGTCTAAGTACAAAGTCTGACTTAATTAAATTCAACTAGTTTCTAGTGAGTCGTCGATTCCCGCATGCATCATCTACTTCAAACCTGTGGTGGATTTAAAGCACAAAAACCACAGTTGAAAAAGTCAGAAAATTGAGTAAGCTAACACCACAACTCGTAGAAAACCAAAACTCTTACCTTGGATTTTGAAAATGCTTTTGTTTTATTTTCGAAAACCACACTTAGCACATTATTATATAAACTAATCATCAAGCCAATTCAAATCACCAGAATAGAAGTATCACAATAAATTCAACAAGTGATTAACATTTTATCAACATAATCCAAATCGTTCTTTTATGTCTTTAATGAGGATTTCGTATCAAAATTTATAAGTGGGATGAGCCGATGTCGCTAACTCATCCAAACCATAACAATCAATATAAATAAGTGGGTGAGCCGGTTTTTACCGAGTCACCAAACCAAATCATTATATACGTGGGTGAGCCGATTCTTTGTCGACTCACCAAACCATAACATTATATACGTGGGTGAGCCGAATCTTTGCCGACTCACCAAACCAAATCATTATATACGTGGGTGAGCCGATTCTTTGTCGACTCACCAAACCATAACATTATATACGTGGGTGAGCCGATTCTTTGTCGACTCACCAAACCATACCATACAAGACTACTAGACCTTAAGTGTGCACACCCCCTATTAAGTATTGCTAACCCAATAGAGTAGTACTAGAGCCAAGCCCTCTTAAAAACCCATGTGGTGGGGCAATATAATAAGTGGAGTCCATGTGACTCAAACCAAATAACGTGGAGTCCATGTGACTCAAACCAAATCATTGCGTATCCTCATGCTTTATTTATTTATTCTATTTACAATATCGATTTTTCAATAAATTTATATTCAAACAACCAAACAATCAATCATAATTCACCACCACAATATCATTATCCAATTAAACTTAATTCCAAAAAAATACATACTCTGAATCATAAACCAAACAGTATATAAACGAAGTATTCCAATCCAACAAGATATAATTAATAATCAAACGATAAATCGTTCTCCACCTATCATGTTCCTAAGTTCTCATCCAACACACCAATCACTTAGCATATAATTTTTGAAGGGTTTCTACAACGTTTAAGAAAGGTTGAGCATGCTAGCTTACCTTTTCAATGCACACAAGAACACGACAGCACAACGGTCACTAGTACTCTTCGTCTACGAACTCAGGGTCTACAATTACACAACCAATAAGCCCCAAATCAATACTAATCCCACTCAATCATTCATCTAATACTTAGGTTAATCTTATTCTATATGCAATGCTCAAGACTACTCGAATTACTAATCCAACAATCAACAATTAACTAACAATTATAATTCTAATTCCATAATTAGCTACTAATATTCAAATAACACCCAATTTGTTTTGAAAAATTCTCAAAGATTTATAATTACTTTTAAAACAGAATCTAATTCATAAAAACGAATTCTTAATTATTATGATTTATTTAGGATTTATTAAATCAATTTATATTATGTTTTAATTATGAAAAACATGCTTAAATTACCTAAAATTACATAAAAACGAATTTTATCAATTAATTCACTAAAATCAGTTTATAAGTCCCTAAACAATCCAAATTTTGAAATATATTTATCATAATTAACTTGGTCTAATTAACCTAATTGAGAAACAATTAACCAAAATGCCCCCAATTTACAATTGCTACAACTTTGAACAAAACTCCAATTAAATCACAAATTAAATTCAAGAACCCTAATTAACAGATTATAAACATACTCAAGTCATTATTTTCGAAACTAATTGAACCAATTCAAATAATTAAGCTAATTAATCTCAATTTCGTAATTAGTAGAAATTAACTCAAAACAATCATCAAAATCAATTATTTATGCATAAAACTACCCCAAATTGATTACCCACTAACTATAACATCTATTGGGATCAATTAAACATAATTTAGAGCAAGAAAACGACTTGTAATTATACGTTTATAGAGAAGGACGAAAAACAAGGGAAAGAGGTGATAGAGGCGTGATACCCGCAGCCAAGGGAGGAAGAAGGAGGTGGCGAGATGGTCGGAAACAGAGCACGGACGGCGGCGAGCTGGGCAGGTGAACGGCGAGCGTTGGTGTGCGGCTTGGTGTCGCGTGCGACGAGTGGTGAGGCGTGAAGAAGAAGCAGGGGAAAGGCAGAGTATAATGTTTTATAGAAGGAGGGGAGGGGTTTGTCGTGGAAGAGGAGAGAGAAAAGAGTTTTTTTTTTTTTTTTTCTTTTTTTTCAATTTCTGATTTTCTTTATATTTTGTTTTGGGTTGAGTTGGAATTTTGGGCCACTTTGTTTGGGCTAGTTTGAGTGTAGTAGCTAGTAATTGGTCCAATGAAAAGAAACATCCAAAACGAAACCCAAATTTGAAAATCCATTCCCGAAACCCATCTTCGAAAACGACTTACAACATAACAACTAATTCATTTTTCGTTAATATAATCTGATTAATAATTTCAAACTATTAATATAAATTATTCCAAAATTTCGGGATATTACACCCATAGGCCCACTTTTCCCGTCGATCTCCCTTCCCTCATCGACCAGCCCGTCACAGAAAGCTTCATCAGATCTCCCATCTCCCTCATCTTTGGCCGCTATCTTCCTTCCCCCGCCCGCGATCTCACTTCTCCCGTCGATCGATCGGCGTCAATCTCTCCCCTCTACTTCCATTTCATTCTCTCTATTCGGCCTTCTGCCGACGACGATCGTGAAATCCCGATTCAATTCCTCACCAAATTTCCCCCAATTCGATTTTTATGGGTTTGGTTTACCCCAAATCGATTTTTTTGGTTTTGGTTTACCCCAATTCAATTTCTCAGGTTTTGGTTTCCCCAATTCAATTTCTCAGGTTTTGGTTTACCCAATTCAATTTCTTTCTCGAATTCCCCAATTCAACTTACCTCTTCAATCTCCATCTTCGGCGCAAGTAGAAAACTTCTCAGAGGGGTAGTGATGGTGGTGGTTGGAGGTGGGGGTGTCGGGAATAGCGAGGTAGTGATGGTGGTGGTTGTTGGTGGGTTGTCGTCGGGAAGAGGGAGGTGGTGAGAGGAGAGAGATTTTCTGGGTTTGGGGATTTTTTTTTTTTTTTGGAGGAAATTGGGGAATTAATTGGTAATTAGTCTCATAACTAAAAATTAGTAAGGGTATTTCAGTCCACAAAATTTGCCAAATAGGGTAAGTTTTGAAAGAGGAAAATGTTAGTGAACCTACCCAAAGAGGAATACAGGAAAATCTCTTTGGGTAGGAGGGAGTATATATTAAAACCTGAAACCAAGTATTTCCGAGGAGGACACTTGACATTCATTAATTGGATAGTACATAAAAATAGCATTAAATATAACTATCGGTTATGATATGGTAATAAATTATCATAGAGTAGTATAATATTAGATAATTTATGCAAAATAATAATTATGTTAATTTATTAGACCTAACAAATATAAGCCAACATTTTTTTTATAAAACGAGTTTAAACCATATAAATACATAGCCCGGGGGTGGCACGAGCATGCAAACTAGTGTTTCATGAACTTTGATACAAGAAAGGATTTAAGAGATAGGAATTTGAAACACAATTGTTCTATGGTACCACTTTACCCATAGTCTGTTTTAATAAAACCAGTCCAATAAATTACAATTTGGGCCATGTAAATCTCAACCCAAACAAAAATAAAAAAACAAAAAACTCACATTTTCTCTCCTACCTTTCCCCCTTCCTAAATGCAACCACCACGCGAACCACCATACCTGCCACCACCTTAATCAACGACCGCCACCGCAGAAATCTCTGACGAACCCAAACCACCGCCTTGCTCCGGCAACCCAATCACCCCACCCCGACACCGAATCTCCCTCCTCCTCCTCCATTTTCTCTTTCTAATCTTTCTCTCTCCTTACATTTACTTACTTACATGTGACGCAAAATGGTCGGCGGCGTGTGTGCGTGGGCGAACCTTGTGGTGTAGTTGGTGGTTGCTGTGGTGGGGTCGAGTTGGTAGCTACGTGGTAACAACAAGTCAGGTGGAGTTTCGAGGATAAGTGAGACATGACCGTGTTTTCCCCTTCTTTTTTTATTATGTTTTATCATTTTGTTTTTCAAGATTTTGGGTCTCGATCTTATTCATCCACAATTGCGGTATAAAAGAGGAAATAAAACTTACAAAGTATCACCCATAGGAAGCAAAACCAAACTATCTAATGAGAGTGTTGACAATTTCCTTGGAAATGTTATTTCTTATACAAACGCACGCTAACAATGTATTTGATCTTAGAGACGAGCCAATCACTACCATGTTCCGTGTCTCCAAAGGTTCTAGTGTTTCTCTCAAACCAAATGTAGTACACTACTGCAGTAAGACTACATTTAATCTATCTTGCTTTCCAGCTTCTTCTACTTCTTTTCTTGCCAAGAATCTCAGATACCTTCCACAATGAATTCCATTTACAGCTGCTACCAATCCATATCATGATTTCACCCCAAACCTTGCTCGGGTATAGACATATGAAGAACAGATGGGGGTGGGTTTCTAGGTCACTTTTGCATAAACAACATCTGTTTACTATTAGCATTCCTCTCAGGTTCAAATTATCAATTGTTGAGAGTCTCCCTTGCACAGCTAGAGTGGAGATAAAGCTGTGCTTGGGCATGTTCACTGTATCCCAAACTGAACCTGCCCATTTCACTTTTGTTCTCCCATTTCTAAAGATTTCATAGGCTTTCCCTGCTGCAAAATTCCCATTTTTTCCACACTTCTGCAGTCTGAGCTTAGCTTTATCTTCTCCACCCATTTTTCCAATCAACTCATGCCTGACTTGGATTACATTCCTCCAACATTCAGGATCAGAAGGCTTGCTCCTGGCATTCAGTGTGAATTTCTATGAGTCTTGTATGCTTTAATCCATTTTATCCAAATGCCAATATTGCCATTTTCTAGCTTCCAAAGCCACCTGAGTAGCATAGCTTTGTTCCATGACAGAGCCTCCTCTATACTCATACCTCCTTCCACTCTTGGAGAACAAATTCTATTCCAACTGAAGAAGATCATCTTCCTTCTTCCATCCTCTATGCTCCACAAAAAGTTCTTACAGAGCTTGTTAATCTGCTTTATAATGTTCTTTGGGAGAAGAATGCTGCTGCTCCAAAAATTGTCCAGACCAAATATTATTGAATTTAAAAGTTGAATTTACCAGCATAAGTCAATAGTTGGCTTGTCCAATGATTGATGGCATTTTGATCTTCTGAAGAAGCTGCTCGTACATATCAAAACTCAGCCTTGCAGAGTTTAAGGGAATGCCCAAATATCTGAAAGGGAAAGAACCTTCAGAGAAGCATGAAACTTGTAGAATCTGCTCCTTTACCTCAGTATGAATTCCTCCAAAGTAAATGTCAGTCTTGGTTGTATTTGCATACAACCCCGAGTGCCTAGAAAAATCTTGGAGACATTTGACAGCAGTAGTAACAGAAAGGACATCCCCTCTCATGAAAATCATCACATCATCAGTGAAAATCAGATGAGTCAATCTGATTCTTGAGCACTTAGGATGATAGCTAAAACCCTTTTTCTTTGGCATTTCTCTGAGGGACTTGGAGAGAATCTCCATACTAAGCACAAAAATGTAGGGGGATAGAGGATCCCCTTGCCTCAGTCCACACTTTCCTTCAAAAAAATCCTTCAACATTGCCATTGATTTTTATCGAGAACCATGTGGAAGTGATGCATTTCACTATCTAATTCTGAATCTTTCAGGGAAATCTAGATAATTGAGAATATTTGTAATAGCCCGATCCATCGTCCGTCGCAAGACTCGCAACACAACCCAATAAGATGGGTGGTCACCACTTAGTCTCGTATATTTTCTCGTGGGCTCTAAAAGGTGAAGACCTTGTTGGTAGTATGATGGTAGGAATCTATTATAAATTGATCATATGAGCCTTAATTTCCATATGTGGGACAAACCAACTTCATAACCCACTTTCCAAATTCCGTAGTGTTACAATATTAACTATGAATTCCCAGCTAACTAAGTCAAAAGCATTCTTTATGTCCACTTTAATCAAACACCTTGGCGAGACATTCAGTTGACCACATCCCTTCACTAATGCCTGTGAGACCATAGTGTTATCAAAGAGACTCGTATCTCTTACAAAAGCAACATGTTCTTCCCCTACTATATCAGGCAGAATTTGTTGCAATCTATTAGCCAAAATTTTACTTGTGACTTTGTAGATTGTTGTGCAACAAGATATAGGCCTGAAATCCATATCATTCATAGCTAGACCTTTAAAACGGGTCGGGCGGGTTTCTGGTTCGGGTAGATTCGGGTTCGGGTAGATTCGGGTTCGGGTGTATTTCGGGTTAGGGTCAAAACGAGTCGGGTCAAAATGGGTTCGGGTCGGGTTACGGGTTGACCAGCGGGTTGAAAATACATATTCGCGCCTTTTTTGTCGGTAAATTTTAATAGGTAAAATATTATTTCATTCTTATTTTCCAAAATTTTTATATATAATATTATATAATAATAATGATTGCATTATATATATGTTTTATATGTTAAAAGAAAATTTTAATTAAAATTTTATTAATATTAATTATTTTATATATATTTTTTATTATTATAATATTTGTTTACTAAATATGTTTGACCCAACGGGTTGACCCACTCGGGTCGGGTCTTGACCCTGACATTTCGGGTCATTTTGGGTTTGAAAAAGTCCGGGTTTTTCGGGTTATTTTCGGGTCGGGTCTCGGGCGGTTTTTCGGGTCAGGTCAGAAACTTACAGGTCTATTCATAGCTAATACTGTAACACTACGAAATTTGGAAAGTGGATTATGGAGTTGGTTTGTCCCACATTGGGAAACTAAAACTGTAACAATACGGAATTCGGAAAGTGGTTTATGGAGTTGGTTTGTCCCACATTGAGAAATTAAGGCTCATATGATCAGTTTATAATAGATTCCTACCATCATACTACCAACAAGGCTTTCACCTTTTAGAGCCACGAGAGGATTTACAGGCATAAGAGGTGACTTCCCATCTTATTGGGTTGTGTTGCAACGGACGATGGATCGGGCTGTTACAGATGGTATCAGAGCAACCCTGTGACCGCGTGCTGAGTGCTGGGTTAGGCCCAGTTCAGCCGTCTAGCGGGGGAGATCTTGGACCTGTGTTGATGTTGGTATAGTATGGTTGAGTCGCGACGGGGACGTCGCGTTCTTTAAGTGGGGGAGTTTGTAACAATACGGGATCTAGAAAGTGGTTTATGGAGTTGGTTTGTCCCATATTGGGAAATTAAGGCTCATATGATCAGTTTATAATAGATTCCTACCATCATACTACCAACAAGGCCTTCACCTTTTAGAGCCCACGAGAGGATTTACAGGCATAAGAGATGACTTCCCATCTTATTGGGTTGTGTTGCGAAGGACGGTGGATTGGGCTGTTACAAAAACTCATATGATCAGTTTATAATAGATTCCTACCATCTTATTACCAACAAGACATTCACCTTTTAGAGCTCGAAGAGGATATATGGGCCTAAGGAGGTGACTACCCATCTTATTGGGTTGTGTTGCGACGGACAGTGGTTCGGGTTGTTACAAAGGTACTCCAAAATCTTTAACGGCCCCCCATACGACGATGATGGATACGACACGTTAAATAATGATAAAGTACTGAAAAGTAAAAACAAGACAAATCTTAGACTAGATGGTAATGCTACCCTCAGCAGCATCGAAGTAAACAAGTGGAGAGCTGCAACCGGTGACGGTATCGTTGCTAGCACAATAATCGCCAATTAGTTGAGGTACATCATCAGGCAAACAAATTGAACAAAAGGGCTTGCATCTACACACACGTGGGCTATGACAACTTTGATACAGACCCTAAATCCTCTTCGTCCACTTCTTTCGAGGAGTTGGAGTCGCCACAGTAGGAGAAACCTGTGAGTCCGGCCATGCAAACACCACAAACTTTGTGTTGTTTACGAAGGCGGTGGCTACGACGGAGAACATAAGGAGCACAAATCCTACATATCCCTTTCTTCACTGGCGGTGCAGTTACTGTAACAGGGATAGCTGCATCAGCCGCAACTAGGACATCCGCATGAGCTTATTCTTCATCCTCTTCAATCCTAACTATGCAGTTGTCGACTTTTGTAACGGCAAGAACTGCAGTGCCATCTATTAGCCTATAATAAAAATTATCAGGGAAGTAGCGACCAACCACACCGTTATACTGCTCATGGTACATGGACTCCAAAGTAGTAGCCGAAGGACCAACACTGTGAACGATATACATGATATCTCTTTTATCATACAACAACATTGCTTGCATCATAAACATCCTAAAATGAATCAAATCCCTCGTATGTGACTTTCTCTCTTTTGACATATTTATTTTCTACGAAATTTTCTCGATACTAGAAAATCTAATTTGTTGTGCTCTCTATGTGAAATAAATTGAAGAGTATTTTTATTTTGAAATAAAAATTGAAGAGTATTATGTATGTATATACATATGGGAAATGTGGTGATTAGTTTTTGTACACAAATAAAAACCTAGGCTTTGCAACTTGTATCATTTGGCGGGAAAACATTGGAGGTCCTGGGCGTTGATGGTAAGCTCCGAGGGGCAAATACCATAATGGTTGAACAGTTTGGTCAAAAAAGGGTTGAAGGGGACCCGAAATCCGTATGCGAACGCTTGCACATACACTCCGAGGCAGTTCCTCGGTGGATCCGAGCACACAGACCCCTTCTCGGGGACGACCAGCGCGAGCGGGTCCCAGATCTGATTGGCCTCACAGAAAGCCCGGACAACTTCCTCCGTCTGAGATCGACGCCAGTTCTCGTCGATGACGGCTGTTGTAAAGGTATTGTTGCTGCTGACTCGAACAGCAGGTCGAGGAGGCATCACGTCAGGGGGTTCCTGCGAGGGGTGAGCAACCGAGTTAGGGTCGACATATGCATTTCGAGCCAGCCTCGGATCGATCCAACCCCCTGGGTAAACCCGAACCGTCTGTTTAGTTTGCGCCATCTGAGAAAAAGAGGAAAGGTAGTTATGGACTCGCTCTGCGCGAGCCGTTACCCTTCACTCCCTCCGATGACGGATCTGAAACACCCAACACTCGATGGGTCGACAAAAGTCGAAAAAATCGAAGGATCGATGCAAGAGAAGCGAGTCGGCGAAGGGTAGACCGCTCCTCATCGCCGACCTCGAAACCGAGTAGATCCATCGGGTGTTATCTGGGTTCCCAATCCCAGAACGCTCGGCTGGCATCCTTTTGCCGCCGGAGCGGGACCGACAACCCGAGACCGTCACCGGACAAGTAAAACGACAACGGCAACAACGAAACGAAACGAAAAAGACGCTAAAAGCAACGCAAAAACGAGTAAAAGAAAGTGAGAAACTTATCGGTGATTAAATCAAAGAGAGTCGAGTCGAAAAGGAGAAGAGACCGCCGGAAAGAGAAGATCTTCTGCTCGGAGGTCGAAGGGTCGCCGGAAAGATGCGCAGTAAAAAGAGAGAATTTTGGAAATGAAAGAAAGTGAATGTGAAAATGATGAGGAGAGCACCCCTTTTTATAGGGAGATAAGGTTAGGGGCAAAATGTTAAAAGCGTATGTTTTTACACAATTTCCCAAACGCCGTTAGTCATCATTACGGCACAGGAGACGAAAAGTTTTTGCGTGTTCCCGAGATTGCTTTGCGCGGGAATTTAGGGACAGTTGGCCTAGAAAACTGTTCTAATTCTCGCCCACTCCTGAGATTAATAATTGCAAACATTCGAATTCTGAAATTTTTGAAATACAAATTTTGGATTTTTAGAATTCAATTTCAGAATGTTAATTTCAAATTTGAAATTAAATTTGTGAAATTCGAGCCAGGGGCTCGGAATATTGCGAGTAACCCTCCTCCGACCGAGTAGTGAAATTTTCGAGCTCTCCCAGGCGAGGGATCGAGGACTCGAAAAGGGTGAAATTTTCGAACAAGAGTTCTGTTCGAGTCATCAACCTCTCGGAAATGGTGAAATTTTCGAGCTCTCGCAGGCGAGGGATCGAGGACTCGAAAAGGGTGAAATTTTCGAACAAGAGTTCTGTTCGAGCCATCACTCCCTCGGAAAGGGTGAAATTTTCGAGCTCTCTGAAGCGAGGGATCGAAGACTCGAAAAGGGTGAAATTTTCGAATCAAGAGGTTTGAGTCATCGCTCCCTCACAAAAGGATGCAATATCAGAGAAGCACACAACGCCTCGAAAGGGTACGTTGCATTACATGGCTTTACCAAGGTCCACACAGTACACCTCGATAAAGGGCGGCCAGGGATCGTACCCTAGTCGCTACCGGTGAGTTCGCCTTCGTCGACAGCGAGGGGCGCGACCAGGATCCGAGGGGCTTTGTTGGTACCACTTTGTGGTTGGGCCATAGCTCTTAAGGAAATGAACCTTAGTAAAGGCACATGTCATGCAATAATCCTCCTTTAAGGGCAACCCTTAGATTGAAGGGGAATAAAGGGTCAAGATGGAGTGGGGAAACCTAGGATTATTCCTAGGTCCCCCCTCAATGACTATAAATACCCCCTTTATGACCCATCAAAATCAGGGTCTTACACACATACCCAAAATTCTGACATTCTCTATTCTCTGATTATTCCCTTGATTTGTGCATAAAAGGCTATATTTGTCTTATTTACCACCCCTTCTCGAGCCCCTTTACTGACTTGAGCGTCGGAGGGGCGACGCCTGGTGAAAGCCGGGGTCCCTTTGTGCAGGTATTCGGCGAGGCTATCCAAGCAGCTGTCCTTGAAGAACTTATATCCAACACTTGAGATAAAGGCGAGGTTGTCTTCTCTTTGGGGTTTATACCACCGGGAAAACGAGGCACGCACTCTACTGCTCACTCATTGTGGAGACATTGTAAAAGGAAGCAAAAATTAGACCCGTGATTTGCACGGGCACAAAAACTAGTTATATAAATTAAAAGATCACTTTTATATAAAATGTGAACGAAACAATTAATCCGGGTTGGAATTAATTCCTCAGAACTATATCTTGTCACATTAAAACACTGGATACCTTTGAACAAATTATTCAATAAATGTCCCAACCTTCGTTTTCCACTCCTACTTGTTAATAAATAAGAAATATGTGTTCAAGCACATATAGATACTATGAAAATAAATTTAATCATATATAGCTGTTGAATCCTTCACAAACACAATTTCACTTCACAATTTACAAACAAATCACCCAACATACATTTTACTTTTGCAACTTGGAAAATTCCTATGAATTAAGTTCAAACGAAAGAGAACTAATCAAGTAGTAGTATGAGTTTTTTTAAAATCGTTTCAACCAGGGAGTCCACTACGCAGAAATGGAAAAGTGGAGAAGAAGATGAAGTTACATCTCCTTACGCAATCGTAATTAGTGATGATGAGGAACAAACACCTATTCTACCCTCACGCACTCTACCACCCTTAGGTGTGGATGTTGCCGGACCTAGAAATCCTCCAAAAATTGATTCCAAATTAAAAAAATGGTTGTGTCTAATAGTGGTACTGGACCTACATTGCGTCCAAAGATTGATACTAAATAAAAAAAAGGTCGTGTCTCAATGTACAGAATCTACATAGTCGGAATCACAGTCAAACTCGGAGTCGGAACAGTCAAAGGATGAAGAGGAGAATGACAAGTCGGAACATCAAAAGTCTAAAGAGGAGGATGATTGGTCAATAGCATCATGGGTGTATAAAGTTAAATGGGCAACAGAAAGTGATGATGCTCCAACTCGTGAGCCTCCCTCAAGAGGAGCAAAGTGAATTGTTCTAAAAGTAGTACTCCGTATTATTATTATATCTATACACATATGAATCTTATTTCGAATGATTTATGTACTTGTTTCTACTTATGTTCTTATATAATGCAATTATTTTCCGGTAATATATAATCGTTTGAACCTTCCCCTTTCAATTACCCTTTCTGCAGTAGAAATTGTTTCCTGTCATTGGATAAAACAATCTGCAGGGTTCATGTAATGATTTTAATCCCCACATGGATACCAAATTAAAATACCTAGAAACCTACCATTTTTGAAACTCTTGAAAGTTCAATTTAATAAGGACGCGGGACTTCACAATATTTCCCGCCAAACAATACGATACCAAGTACTCGTTCCAACTACTTCGTAATTTGTACTTTGTGGATCAATAATTATGTGTGGATACTACGAATTCAATTGCTACTAAAATATACTACGGGAGTGATTGACTTTGTGAACCTGGAGGTAATAATAAATCTTTTTGCAATTACTTGAAATCATAAATGAGTACATCGTGGGACCTACAAACTATTTTCCCACCATATAATTAGGGAATGGATCAGAAACAGTTATCCATCACTCTTAGTTACTACCTATTTTTTTATTTCAAATATTACAAAAATATGTCTCCAAATATAATAATAGTTTTTAAAAAATTCCCCTCACGTATACCCAACAATTTGAAACAATCCATAGTTAGTGGGACCTCGTCGCCCACATTACCCTTACGGGCTTTGTCATGACCTGTCGGTGCGCTCGGATACCCATATCCATCAACCTTTTCCGCTACCTTCATAATGTCTCCAACGACCAGTGGGGGTATAAAAACTTTGTCGTTCGCGGCAAAACCAACACGTATAGCATTGTAACCCATCCTCCGAAGCCTCAGAAAGGGCCGGAGTGGAAAAACAGCTTTTATTGGATCACCACCGCCGACGGTTCGCCACTCAGCGACAAACTCCGAGTGCCGCTTTGGTCTTTTGGTTCTCGCAATGTGAACAACTCTCTCACCCGGCTCAACGGCGTGGAAGAGCGCTGCGCCGAGTACTTCCAACATGTGCTCAACCTGCAGCTCGAGGACCTCACCTGGGTTCCGAGCGAACAAATGTTGAACGAGTACATGTGGCTCCGTCACCCGGGTTTGATCTGTCCTGTCGACGAGAAGGAGGAGAGTATGTCTCGTGGTGCGCTCGTTTTGCTTTTTGCCTTTTTAAGATTTTCGAGTTATTGACCAAGTTTTTCTTTGCAGGGGCTGTCAGTGACGCTGTCTCGGCCCAGCTGGACGAGTGGCACACAACAATGCCGAACCTCAACCGTCTAATGGCTCAACGGGCTGCGAAGGAGAGTTCAAGGAGTTGTCGAGAGGCGGCTCGGGAAGAAGTCGCTCAGCTGACTCCTCGGGGAGAGTGGGTCCGAGCGACAGGAGGCCGCTCAGCTGGTGAGCGAGCGTCTCCTTCGACTCGTCCTCCTCCCTCGTGCTCGGCTCAGCCTCGTGCTTCACATGAGCTGGTTATTCCAGCCATTCCATGCGGATGCAGCCGCCGGTCGGGGCTGGGTCGGGATCTGGTTCAAGGCAGAGAGCTTCGGGCATCGTCATTCAGCCCAGATCGACTATTCGCGAGGCGGTCTCTCTCTCGTCTTCAGAGGGCGAGGACTTGGAGGTAATCCTCTTGCTTCTGTCATTTAGACTTAGTTTTTTGGGTAATGGTTCTGACTGAGGTGTTGCTTTCAAGCTCGGCGTCGCGAGAAAAGGCCGCTCGACGAGGGCGAGACTTCGGCTGCGAAGAGGTTGGATGTCGGCGTTTCGGTTACTCCGACAAGTAAGACCTTGGAACAGTTGGAACAGTTATTTTTAGCGTCCGATCGGGATCTCTCTAACCCTCAATTGCTTGCTGATGTAGTGGCACAGCTCGAGGCGATGACTGCGCCTCTCTTCTCTGATACATCAAAAGCCGCTACGGCTGTATATGACATGGCTCGTGACCTGCCTTTCTGCCCTGACTGGGCTCGGCGAGCAGTATCGCAGATGCTTTAGGTATGTCTCTATCTCGTTCTTCGGTTCAATTCTTTTTTCTTTAGTGTAAGATTTCTGACTCCTCTTTTTTTTCTAGGCGACTGTCTTGGTCTGTCAAGGAGAGATGCTCGGCGCTCAGCAGGCCGAAGGAGGGCCTTGGAAGGAGAAGTGCCTGGCTGCGGAGGCGAAGCTGAAGGAGGTTGAAACGGCGAAGGAGGCGCTTGAGCAGTCGCTGGCCGAAGCGAAGAAGAATGTTGCCGACTGCCATGAGCAGAATGAGAAGGCAGTGGCTGCGATGTCCGAGGCTGATGCGAAGGCAACCTCGCTCGCTGCTGAGCTCGATAGGGCGAGGGCCGATGCTGACCACCTAAGTCTTAGGCTGGTCAATGCACCGAGCCATGCAGCTCTTTGGGCGAAGCGTGCTTGCTCGGCTGTCTCGACCTTCTTAGGCTCGAAGGGCTATGCTTATCTAAGCGATCTTGACAAGGCAGCCGCGAAGCAGGCGGGCATTGAGTTGGGCCTTAAGCTGGGTTGGTTGGCGCTGGTAAAGTGCAACGCAGGCCGAGACGACTTCGAGCTGGATGAGGAGCGGTTCGAAGTTGCTTACCGTGCTGAGCTGGATAAGCACAATGAAGCCGAATCAGGTGCGGCTCCTTAAGAGGGCGAGGTCGGCGAGGAGGACATCGAGGCACTCGAGGCAGCGGCTGCAGCCGAGGAGGCGGCAGCAAAGAAGGAGCTGTTCGAGCTGCCTGAAGCCTTTGACTTTACTGCTCCTGTCGAGGACCCTGCAAAAAGCACCAACACTCAACCATGATTTCATTTTAGCTGTTTAGTCTTGTAATCACACAATTTTTATTTTTTTGTTCGCTGGTCGCCCTTTCGAGGGTTTTTGGCCTTTTAAACAATGTCGTTCGAAGCCGCCCATTTTTCAGGGTGTTTGGCTTTGTTCGTTTTTATTTATTTCAATCGTTGCAACATTTTCATACAACTCTCTTTGCATCGTTCGTTCTAGTCATCCATGGGTGGTCTTGCCCTCGAGCCGAATGCCTCTTCGCGGTTAAGGGCTCGCTGCCTTTAACTGCGAAGGTATTCGACTCTTCGCATGGATGGCGAACTTTTTCCGGCTAAGTTGCCTTTGTTTGGGTGACTCGCTTCTGCCATGGGTCGTGGCATACTATTCGAGGAGTGAGTGCAAGTACTCGGTCGAAGCTAACCTTTCGATGGTCGTCATTCGAGGGGAGGCCTCCCACAGGCCTCCTTATCCGAGTTGAAGTTTAAGGAGCTACGGGATTTCATCTTTCGTAGGCGAATATGTTCTCAGCTGAACTTTTTATTCGACGCGAGCCCTAATTTGGAAAGCGTGTCGCTACCAAGGTGAGGCAACTTCAACCTACTCCGAGCGATTGTTATTTCTAACAACGCCTTCGACCTTGGTAGGGCAATTTATAGACTCTTGTCTTCGGCAAGAATGCCTCGAGCGACTTCTCGTATGGGCGATTGCACTCGGCCCGCCTCACTAAGAGGGGTTCTAAGATGTACTGTTGTACTCTTCGAGTGACTTCCAATACGAGCGATTGCGCTCTTGTCTCGCGTTTTCAACGCGCTTCGAGTGTCTTCCCCTTCGGGCGATTGCACTCGGTTAGCTTTCTTTGAATTCTGTCGAAGCGATTGCCTCGCTTCTGCTCTTGATTTGTCGACTCTTCGTCGACTCGGGAGGTGGTAGTTGGGATTTTTGACACTTAATTTTTGGATAACATCGTGGCCCTTGGCCTTTCATTACTTGATATTGTAAAATTACAAAACGTGGCTCTCGGCCCACTAAGAAACGAAAAATACATGACAGTGCTTCGCAACATGCGAGCTTTAATTTGGGGGTAAAAAAACAATAATACGGATAATATTTTTTGAGGTTGTAGAGGTTCCAGAGCCTCTTCACCATCTCTCCTTCCAGGGTGCTCAGTCGGAAAGTGCCTTCCTTAACCTGTTCGACCACCAGGTATGACCCTTCCCATTTGTCTTTCCATTTTCCCCCTCGAAGCTTTTTGCCAGTCGCCTTGGCGTTTCGGAGAACCATGTCTCCTACTTGTAATCCTCTTGGGCGAACCATTCGATTGAATGCTTTGGCCATCTGTTGCTTTTTCTTTTCCGCTCGCGGGAGCGCATTCCCGCGGCACTGGGGGAGAAGGTTGAGCGCGGCTCGCAGCTCGACTTCGTTCTCCTCGGGCTCATAAGTACTTATGCGAACAGATTTGGCCTCGCATTCAATCGGCAGCACAACATCCGGGCCATATACCAGCTGGAATGGAGTTTCTCCTGTGGCTCGCTTCGTCGTGGTGCGAAGGGCCCACGGGACTCCTGGAAGTTCTTCGACCCATTTTCCCTTTGCTCCTTCCACCATGGTTCGCAGCCCGTGTAAGATTATCTTGTTCGAGGACTCATCATGTCCATTCGCCTGGGGGTATGCAACCGAGGTGTAGCATGGCTGAACGCCATACTGCGCACAGTAGTCCTTGAAGTAGTTGCTGTCAAATTGGGTTCCATTGTCGAATGTGAGCATTTGAGGGACTCCGAACTTGGTGATGATGTTTTTCCAGAAGAATTTCACAATGTCTCGGTCGGTAATCCGCTCCAATGGCTCGGGTTCGACCCACTTGGTGAAGTAGTCGACAGCTACTATTATAATTTTTTCCGGGAGAAGCTTTTTGGGAACGACCCGAGGATGTCTAAGCCCCATCTGGCAAACGGTAGTGGAGTGGAGATTGGCTTGAGCTGGGTGGGAGGCCTCTTGCTGATCGGCCCGAACCGCTGGCACTTGTCACAATGCTTAATCAGTTGAGCCGCATCAGTCTGCATAGTGGGCCAGAAGAATCTGGCTCGGAGAGCTTTCGAAGCTTTTGCTCGAGCCCCTATGTGACCTCCACAATCTGCAAAGTGAATCTCCTTCAGGATGTAAATCCCCGCGGCGGGGTCGACGCACTTCAGGTAGGGTTGTGAATACCCCTTCTTGTATAGCTCGCCGTCGATCAGGGTGAACCATTCGGCTCTCTTCTGCACTTTCTTGGCTTCTTTTGGATCGCTCAGAAGCTCTTGGTCTTTCAAGTAGACCATCAGCGGCCTCATCCACTCGGGACTTCGATTCAGGACCAACACAGTAGCGGTCCGATCAATGTTTCGAAACGGCAGCAGCTCCCACTTGACGACCCTTGGGCTGTCGTTGAGCGAGGAGCTGGCCAGTCGAGGCAAAGCGTCCGCTTGCTGGTTCTCCGACCGAGGGATCTGCTCGATCTCAAAATGCGCGAGCTTCTTGGTGAGGCTTCGAACTTTATCTCTGTACTCAGCCATGTGTTCCTTCGCCTCGAATTTGTCGTTAATTTGGTTCACAACTATGGCTGAGAATGCCTTCACATCTGTGGCTCCCGCCGCCAGGCACATTTGAATCCCTGCGACAAGGGCTTCATACTCGGCCTCGTTGTTGGTCGCCTCGAAGCCGAAGCGGAGTGCGTATTCCGACCTCTCCCCTCCGGGGAGTATGACGATCATACCGGCTTCGCTTCCAGCAGAATTGGACGAACCATCAACATACAGCGTCCACTGTTCCTTCATCGGCCCTTCCGGCTCGTTGAAGGCTGTCTCGACTACGAAGTCGGATAATGCCTGCCCCGCGAGGCGGCGTCTCGGTTCGTACTCGATGCCGTGGCTCCTCAGCTCACAGGCCCATCGAGGCAGTCTTCCATTGACATCCGAATTGTTCAGTATTTTCTCCAGGGGATAATTGGTTCGGACAATGACTTTATGGCTTTGAAAGTATGGTCGGAGACGACGACTCGCGATAAGTAAGGCCAGAGCGAGCTTCTCGAGCGGTGGGTATCGCAGCTCAGCCCCCGCGAGGGCATGACTCACATAATACACTGGACTCTGGAGCTTCTCGCGCTCAACAACCAGCACGGCTCCGACCGCTTGCTCATTCGCGGATAGATATAAATACAAATCCTCCTTCTCCCGAGGCACTGATATCTTCGGGACGTTGACCAGGTACTGTTTCAGCTCCTTGAATGACTTCTCCGCCTGCTCGTCCCACTCGAAATTCTTCTTCTTTCTGAGAGCGGCGAAGAACGGGAGGCATCGGTCGGCCGACTTCGTGATGAAGCGTCCGAGGGCGGCTACGCACCCTGTTAACCGTTGCACATCCTTAACGTTCTTTGGAGAAGGCATATCCATGATAGCTTTAATCTTCTCAGGGTTCGCATCAATGCCCCTTTGGCTCACGAGGAACCCGAGACACTTCCCTGTCGTCACCCCGAAGGCACATTTTTTCGGGTTCAGCTTCATCCCGTATTTCCTCAATGTCTCGAACGTTTCTCTCAGGTCTTTCTGATGGTCGCCGGTGCAAATGCTTTTGACGATCAGATCGTCGACGTACGCCTTTCGATCTGATCAATGCCCCTTTCGATCGTGCGGGTCGGCCTCTCGGTGCCATTGATTCTCGACTTTCTTTGGGTTCGGGTATTCTCGAACGACTACTCCTGCGAACTGTCCCCACAGACGGCGCCACTTGTTGGATATAAGTTTTTCAAGGACAGCTGCTCGGATAGCCTCGTCGAATACCTGCACAAAAGGACCCCGACTTTCACCAGGCGTCGCCCCTCCGACGCTCAAGTCAGTAAAGGGGCTCGAGAGGGGGTGACAAATAAGACAAATATAGCCTTTTATGCACAAATCAAGGGAATAATCAGAGAATAGAGAATGTCAGAATTTTGGGTATGTGTGTAAGACCCTGATTTTGATGGGTCATAAAGGGGGTATTTATAGTGATTGAGGGGGGACTTAGAAATAATCCTAGGTTTCCCCACTCCATCTTGACCCTTTATTCCCCTTCCATGTAAGGGCTGCCCTTAAAGGAGGATTATTGCATGACATGCATGGGCCTTTACTAAGGTTCATTTCCTTAAGGGCTATGGCCCAACCACAAAGTGGTACCAACATCAAGAGCTCAACATCCTAACTCCTTGAGCTTGTAGCATTGTCGACAACAAACCACCAACAAAAATATGAGGGAAGAGTAAACGTTTAGAACAATCTAAAGGCTCAAAATCTAGCAACACTCTTGTTGTATCAATCTCATCATTAAGAAACCTATGTATTCCTACTGAGTAAACAACATAAAGAGATGATAATATCAAGAGAGCAAAGAAGCAACTAAGAAGCTGTAGAAGTAGTAGGAGTATGAAGTGTTTCAGAATGTTTAATTAGGCATCAAGGAGCAATGAGCAACACAATAGTTTTGTCTAGCTTCATCCCATGCGTATGACTAAGCAAAACATTTTAACTCATTACTAAGTCCGTAACACCGCAATGCTAGACCCAATAAAGGCCGTTGCTTGCGTAACTACGGTAGAATCATGATTAGCCAAGAGAAGTTGTCTTTACCCTTGATTTAGGGAGACATCGTCTTTGTTTTCTACAATCATGATCAACATACCAAGAAGAGGCCTTTAAAGCTCGAAGTATACGTTCTCGACATGCTTTTTTAGTCCCTCTTCCAATAAAAATCTGTACTAAATAATTGGACAGCCTCCCTTAGCCAGTCTTGAATCTTGACAAAGTTCTGGAAATTTTTTACTATTGGTCCATCACGATAACAAAGCTCTAATCATATTTTCAATCATACTCTTCTACTAATTGGTAAACATTGAATTAACAACTCCAGCTTCAATGTCATCCCACTATCTACAAAACAAACACATAATTTCAAAAGGATAAGCCGCACATGTACTATCTCCTTTCACAACATAGAAACCAAGGTGAAAATGCAGGGCTGTTAATTAGAAGAATAACTGGTTTAAATTATAAAAAAAAATCATAAAGAGAGTGGCCTGGATATAATCAAAGGAATACTGCTTGTAATAATGAAACCATTCCCTATAACTATTTCTAAACAAACTAATGTGGGGCAATAGCGTAAACAGACTGACTTATTGTCAAAGTGCAACAAAGCTTACTCGAACTATAGACATAACCAGGGCAGGAAACCAAACATTCATGGTGACAACCAAGTTATACATTTCAATACTTGTGTCTGTTACTTTCTGAAATCTTTTAGATCCATACAGATGCACTTAAATTTACGAAATATCAAGATATTTTCAAGTACAGAGAGATTGGCCTGTGAGACTGTTATTTTAATTCAAAAAGTGAAGGCATAGTCTCTAGACTCTAACTTGTGTCATTGCACAAAAGATGCAAATACACATGATAATATGATACACACTGACCTGTGGTTTAATTAAAATTAACAGAAGACAAAGATATAGGCAATGGAGCAGTGGAAGAGTAAAACATGCGAAAAATATATGTCAACTCAGTTGCGTTCGATTCTATCACTTTGGAAAACAATTACCTAACAGTCCTCTCTACCAACGTTTCTTGGAGTAGAGATGTCAACCAGTGGGACGACGTGAGTGTAGCTCATTTGAGAATAAGACCACCTCGACATAGCTATGCCTGATTGCTCCAATTAAATCTATATAACAAAGACCAACAACAAATCAATATGTTAGTCAGATAAGAGATGAAGAAAATGAATCAAATACATTAAAAAAGTGGAGTGTGTTGGGGATTACTCTGAGGACTCTGAGCTAATGTTAGCCTTCACATTTTTCATGGAACTAACTTCATATCACTATGTGCTAATTTTACTGAAAAAAACATTAGCTTTAACTGTTGGTAGTCAGATAGATGCACATCCCCCCTGACAACTAACGCTAGGTCAAATGTCTAACTAACAATCTAAAAAAGTAATTTTGAAGCTAGCGGGTGTCAATTTTTTTTTAAAAAGATCAGGCCAAACTCAAATAATCCCACAAATAATCCCAGTTACACATAACCATTTATCTTAAGCAATGACACCATTACATAAATCAATCATTTACCTACCTATTCCTCAATCTTAATAATGTATTTCAACAAATTCCTATCTGCGAAACGAATTGCAATAACGAACAAATACACCCAACAGAAATGAAACAACCCCTTGCATCAATCCCCTTTGTAGTTTGTCGGAAGCTCACTATCAACCAAACGTCTAAATTTCAAATACAAATATCAAGTAGGCGCATAACATTAAAACTCAAGTACTAATTGGCACATACTTAGATTGCTCAGCCAATTCAGAAGACAAAAAGTAGCATGAAAAGTTAGAGCGTAAAAATTCAGTTACAAATGAGGACACTAATCAACTGTTGAAAATTACAGAAAAAGCAATGTTTGACAAACATGAGCATGAAGACTGGTTTTGGACTGTAACCTTAATATAACCATCTAATGAGTTGAGCCTACATACGGAGTATATATCTTACTCCCTCCATTTTTTTTGTTTCTTTACGTTTCCCTTTTTTGGCAATTTCGTTTGATTCTTTACGTTTCTATTTCGGGTTATATATTGTGGCATGAAGTTCCAACTATGTCCTTACTAATTTTACTAATGCACCCAACTTATACTAATTAACCCAAAACCCCCAACCCAATTGACCATTAATCTATCCATCCTTATTAACCCACCCAACCCCATTCTGATCAAACTTTTCATCTCATCCCACCAACCCCACCTTATCTCATCCATTGAACATCTCAACAACCGATCACCATCTTCTTTCTTCAATCTTCTTCATTATCATCATCATCATCATCTTTTTACTTCATTCATCACCATCAACCCCCATTTAATTTCATTCAATCAACCTCAAATCACCTTCTCTCCATTTTTGAAACATATTCCAATTCATCTTCTCTCTCCTCTCCAAAATTTATGCCAAACGCACTGCCTCCTCATCATCCTCGTCGGAAAGGGATCGATATGTACCCAACCTAGAAAATAGGTGATCACGATTGTTGAGGAGAGAGAAAATCGATGGTTTTTTTTAATTTTGAGTGAGCCTTCTATAAATTTTTCCTCTCATCTCTTTTTGGAAAAGACTAAAAAAAATTAGCATCACTTTGTATTCAACCCAGAAATTTTGTCAATTTGAGATTTTTAGTACTTTTTGGGCACCCAGAAATTTTAATGATTCTTCTATTCAGTTTGAATTAATCAAAATTTAAGATTAGATTGAACGTAGAGAGCAACTTAATTTTTCTCATAAATTTGTGCTTAAATTTTGAGTGATGGTGGTGTTGGGCGGCGGTGCGGTGGTTTCAGATTATGACAGTGGTGTTGATTTGGTTTTTGCAATGAGTTTTCTAGAAAGATTAAAAACTAATTACCTCTCTAACAGCTACCCTTATATCTTCTAATGACTTCCTCTCTCTATCCACCTTGGTACTCCCCCACTTTCTCTTTGTAAAGAAACAAAAGAAGTGGAGGGAGTATCTGTGAACCCGTCCTTCCCAAACCGTTTGCCTACTCCTGCAAAATTGCTCGTCAAAAATGGTTGAAATTACATAAGAAGATAGGAAGGAAATATCATACTCATTGTACGATGTACCAAATGAAAACCACAAAAGAAGTCAACATATAAAGAGAATACCATAACATATGCTTAATTTGAAAGAGTAACTCTCGCAATCTTCTTGAGATTTGCAAAAGTGGATAAGAAGCACAACTCAATTCACTCTTCTTGCCTGCATGAACTGGATCCAGCGATAATATCAATAGTTATAGGTACTAAATTGCATTATTCTCGGAAACCGTAAGCTACATAGACAAATGAGAATGGACAATTACTCAAGATTACAGGAAAAACAATGTTTGAAAAAACATGACCAGTTTTGGATTGTAACCTTAATAATCATATTATGCGTTGACGCACATACCTTACCCATGAATCCGCTCTTCCAAATCGATTGCCTGGTCCTCCTCGAAAATAGCTGAAATAACATAAGAAGTTGGGAAGGCAATAACACACTCATTGTTATATGATTCGAAGAAAAACTGCAAAATAAGTAATTCTACCAGATTAGAGAATAGCGTAGCAAATGCTTGATGTGAGAAGAGTGATTCTGACATTTTTGTTGAGATTTGCAAAGTGGATGAGAAGCACAACTGAATTCCCTCCTCTTGGTTGCATGAACTGGATCCAACGATTATATTAATTGAAATCAGTATTGGATTTAACCATTCTCCGAGAACGCAAGCTACATAGACAAATGAAAATCAAATACCAAAAGCATATAACATTCGAATGAAAGTATTTAAATTTCCCAGACCTCTTGTTCAAACTAATTAGTTTAATTTAAAAATGTCCAACCACCTGACCTTTGAATGTCTCTGAACTTCTCTTCCATAATTACACATAATCGAAAACTAATTTTAGCGTACGACAATGCGGATAAAAAATAAACTACATAAAACGTCAATCAACCATAACAATCATAGCCAATGCGGATCAAAAACAGGAGGAGCTAAAGAGAAGAATACCTCCGAAGGCGAAAAGAGGCTGAGTTTTGTGGAACTCGACGCCGTGAACGGAGCCGTCCTGCTCGTCAAGGCGATCAATGAGAGTTCCCACGCGATAATCCCATCATTGGATGACGCCGCTGTTTAACCTCGCCACACTGGAGCACTATCACATTCTCTTAGAACATACAAAATGCTAAAAATTAAGTGATTAACACAGCATATCAGGTAAACCTTACTAAACAACTCATCAAAAACAAACCCACTCAAGATGGTTCATGAACAAACCTAAGTTGAGAAAATCAATTGATTATTAGAGTGGGAAATCTGTGAATGAATTCATGCCAACAACAAAATTACTACAAAATGCTGGACCAAGAGCTTCATAAGAGGCACTATGAGGAGCTTGGAAGACAAATTACTTACTGGGCAGCAGGTGCATTAGATGAATTAAACCACGGAGGTAACTCTGCCATAGGCTTGGCTTTCCACTTAAAAGGATTGTCTCGAATTTCGTCAACATCTTCCTTCTTCTTCACTCAACTTCCTTATTCTTCTTTTCCTACCCAAATAAGATCAAGTCCATCAATATCACAAATAATAATAATAATAATAATAAGAAGAATATTCAGAAATTAGCGAATTTCAGATTTATTAGTTCGAGTGGTGATTGAATAGAAAATTAGAGTACAAACTGAAAATCACTGGAAAAAAGAAGCTAAATCAGATAAAAACACAACAAACATAGAAGTCGTCCATTAACGAATAGAGGGGAGAGAAAAATTAGCGATTTAAGGAGGGAGCAGAAGAAGAATATTGCGGCGATCACTGATGACGATGAGACAGGATTGTTGATGGTGAAGAGGAAGAGGAAGACGAAGAAGAAAAATAAGGCATTTAAATTCCCCAAAATTGAAATTCAATGGTGAGGGAACACGGAAGTAGATGAGACGCCTTTAAGAAGTTAACAGTTTCATCTTGTACAATTTATGGCAGAAGGCCAAAGGTGGAAGGAAGTCGAGGAGTAAAACGCCCAAAATAAAATCTGGTTTCAGACATAAGGAGGAAGCACGATGACGTGGAGAGAGTATAATGAGGCAAAACAATGGCACGACACCTCATCGATGACCTGGCTTTTTTTCTAAAGTATGCGTGCATATACTGCCACGTCAGCGCAAATGGTAGCCTATTAATAGATAAATATAGATTTCTTTTTACACCATTAAAGCATGCACCACAAATGGTAGTTCCAATTCTACCTGTCACGCTCAAAATGAATATTGGAACATAAGTACATAACAGACGGCTACCCACAAAAGTAGGCTAAGCCTTTCTTATTCATCTATCGTCGATGGTCAAGCCCAAATACTACAAAGTATTGTGCATCCGACAATTAATATACAAACAACTATAATCGTCATCTAAAGGAATTTACAAGGTTAAACTGGTCCGAGTATCTCACTCAATTCCCCACTCCAAGCTAGTGACGGTCACCTGAAAAGAGTTTATTATTGAAAGGGTGAGCTCCACAGCTTAGTAAAAGGCAGTCTCTAATTTAACAGGATCAAGCAAGTGCTAAAACAGTTAAACGGATAATAATAACAAAACATAGAAGTATAATCGCTCTCAATAGGGGTAGTAATAGTTGTGGTTAGTTTAAAAGTTCTCAGTCAGTGCCAGTTTAATCCCTTGGTAGGGCCAGATGGATATCCTCAATTCCCAGTTAGCCAGAACATTAACTAACCCACAATTCAAAAGAAGTTTTAGAAAATATTCAAAATTCACAGTACTTGATCCTCTTTCAAAAATAGGCATTTATAGAGTATATGAAAAATAATACCATAAGCCAAATCAGAAGAAAGTCCCTTACCTGATTCCTGAACTGCCGTGAGGTTACTTCTGTGCGTTCGCTCGCTCTAAGTAATGAAAATCGCGTAAGTTATTATTTAAAATTACTTTCTTTTTCCAATTATACAGTTGATTAATCTGGTAGTTTTACTGTCCAAGGTTCCAACGACGTCCGAATTCTAAAAGTAACGATTATCAAGTCAAATTGTTAATTTACTATTTATCGTCCTTTAGTGGAAATTATTCACTCTAAGATTATTTTCACCAATGGGGTAATTCCGTCGGGTTACTTTATCATTATGGAGTTACTATTTACCACTAACATATTTTGTTCTTGGGTTAGTTGTTAAATTTCATAACAATTTAAGAGTTATACCTTGGTTACCTTAAGTGACGATAACTATTTCTACAGAGCGTCGCTAATAAGATGTCACTTTTCGCACGTACGTAACAACTACTTATTTCGTAAATTATCTTTACGAAATCTTATAACACTCGGAAGTCATTTTATGTGGTGTGCTTATGGTTTGAACCACTTCAGTTTATTGTAACACTCGAGTGTTTTGGTGCGACAAAAAACGAAGGAAGGACGAAGTTATTTATAGGCAGGTGAAAGAAACGATCGAATTAAAGTACCAAACAGTGTAGGGAAGTAACAGGAATTCTGCAACAAGGGGATTGACTTTCCCAGACTATCCTAAATCTAGGGGAAAGGACAAGTTTTGGCTAAAGTTTTACGTTTGTGAATCTGTTCCTTTTCCTTTTTGCCTTATCTAATTCTTGTTTGCTATTCCAACCTTTTCCTCCTTATGCAAAGCTCAGCAGTACAACCTGCAACTCTATCAGTGCTACTATCTTATGAGATTAAAAGATGGGTCATTACAGCATCAGAATAACCGATCACCTTTCTCCTTAACGCAGCTTTATGACATGCAACAAACTTCATTACAAATTCAGCTACTCTAACCCATTGACTTCTTAGCATGGCTTCCATCCTTGGGTTCAATTCATTTGACCTTTATTATTGTGCTTCATCATAACTCTTTTTGATTAACC
>OY734944.1:18373580-18391080 GCA_963457585.1 Spergularia bocconei
AGATATAGAAAATATATAAAAAAATTAAAATCCCTAAGAATCTCTTGATTCATTGGATTATTCTGTGTATATCTTAATTATATCTCTTAATTAATTAAATTTTTCATTCGTGAGGAGCCGGATGAGAAGAAACTCTCACGTCCAGTTCTGTAGTAGAGATGGACTTATGTAAATAACCATCAACTATAACCCAAAAAGAACCAGATTCCGTAAACAACATAGAGGAAGACTGAAGGGAATATCTTATAGAAGAAATACTATTTGTTTTGGACGATATGCTCTTCAAGCACTTGAACCCGCTTGGATCACGTCTAGACAAATAGAAGCGGGGCGGCGAGCAATGACACGAAATGCACGTCGTGGCGGAAAAATATGGGTACGTATTTTTCCAGACAAACCGGTTACAGTCAGGCCTGCGGAAACCCGCATGGGTTCGGGGAAAGGCTCGCCCGAATATTGGGTAGCTGTTGTCAAACCAGGTCGAATACTTTATGAAATAAGTGGAGTAGCAGAAAATATAGCCCGAAGGGCGATAGCAATAGCGGCATCTAAAATGCCTATACGAACTCAATTCATTATTTCCGGATAGGAACTCGTAACATAAACCAAAGGAAATATATCTTTTTTTTTTGACAAACAATATTTCTTTTTCTTTTTAGTCCTTTGCATTAATTTTTGCATTATAAAGAACGGATAAAAAAATATGATTCAACCTCAAACCTATTTGACTGTAGCAGACAACAGCGGGGCTAAAAAATTGATGTGTATTCGAATCATAGGAGCTAGCAATCGTCGATATGCTCGTATTGGCGATGTGATTGTTGCTGTGATCAAAGAAGCAATACCCAATTCGCCCTTAGAAAGATCAGAAGTAATAAGAGCTGTAATTGTACGTACCTGTAAAGAACTCAAACGTGAAAACGGTATGATAATAAGATATGATGACAATGCTGCAGTTATAATTGATCAAGAAGGAAATCCAAAAGGAACTCGAGTTTTTGGTGCGATTGCCCGTGAATTGAGACAAAAATTTACAAAAATAGTTTCATTAGCTCCTGAGGTATTATAAGAACCAGAAATAGACTATTTGAATGAGATAATAGATTCTATATCACGTATATACTTTTCGTTTTAAATTTTATTAATTTTTTTTTTATTTTATGAATAAAACAAATTAATAAAAAACATGTTGATTATAACAAAATTTGGAGACACCGCTGATTTGAGTTCATCATGGGTAGAGACACTATTGCTGATATAATAACCGCTATACGAAATGCTGACATGAATAGAAAAGGAACGGTTCGAATAACATCGACTAATATCACCGAAAACATTGTTAAAATACTTTTACGAGAAGGCTTTATTGAAAACGCGAGAAAACACCAAGAAGGAAACAAATATTTTTTGGTTTTAACTCTGCGACATAGAAGAAATAGGAAAGGACCGTATAGAAATACTTTATATTTAAAAAGAGTCAGTCGACCTGGTTTACGAATCTATTCTAACTATCAAGGAATTCCAAAAATTTTAGGCGGAATGGGGATTGTAATTCTTTCTACCTCTCGCGGTATAATGACAGATCGGGAAGCTCGACGAGAAGGAATTGGCGGAGAAATTTTATGTTATATATGGTAATCTCTCTAATATCTAAATTAGATAAAAAATTGCCTATATTGTGATTGTGAACAAAAAAAAGAAAAGAGAGGTTATCTAATATCTCTGCTCGATTAGTTGATACATTAAGGAGGTTTTGCCTAGAATGAAAGAACAAAAAAGATTCAGGACGATTTGATTACTGAATCACTCCCTAACAGCATATTCTGGATTCGTTTAGATACTGAAGATCTCATTCTAGATTCTAGTTCATAAAAAATACGACGGAGTTCTATACGGATCCTACCAGGGGGGCTTGAGGCAAGCCTTTATGATTGAACCAGAGGTCATATATCTCAGTTTTAACTCCGCACGTAAGGATTCAAACGATTAAGTGGTTTTTGAATTTCATCACTCCTTCTTGCGAGAGTACAACACAAGATTTCAAATATAAGGAAACTTATTTTCTTCCAAGACCTAAATTCAGAATTAAACATAAGGAATGAGAAATATGAAAATAAGGGCTTCTGTTCGTAAAATTTGTGAAAAATGCCGGCTGATCCGCAGACGGGGACGAATTATCGTAATTTGTTCTAACCCAAAACATAAACAACGCCAAGGATAACTATTCTACTATAACTAAAAATACTATAAAGGCACTCGCTAAAATATTTAAATAATATAATGTAAAAAAATTGTTTTGACATGAAATTGATATATCCATCTATCTCTGACTCATATTTATGAAATGATCAAATATGGCAAAACCTATACCAAAAATTGGTTCACGTAGAAATGGACGTATTAGTTCGCGTAAAAGTGCACGTAAAATACCAAAAGGCATTATCCATGTTCAAGCAAGTTTCAACAATACCATTGTGACTGTTACAGATGTACGAGGTCGAGTTGTTTCTTGGGCTTCCGCCGGTACTTGTGGATTCAGAGGTACAAAAAGGGGGACACCATTTGCAGCTCAAACCGCAGCGGGAAATGCTATTCGTACAGTGGTAGAGCAGGGAATGCAACGAGCCGAAGTCATGATAAAAGGTCCTGGTCTAGGAAGAGATGCAGCATTACGAGCTATTCGTAGAAGCGGTATACTTTTAAGTTTCGTACGGGACGTAACCCCTATGCCACATAATGGCTGTAGGCCTCCTAAAAAAAGACGTGTGTAAAAAAAAAATGTAAGAGATTTCAAGAGAAATAAACGATTAAAAGATATATTATAATATTCCTATGGTTCGAGAGAAAATAAGAGTATCTACTCGGACACTGCAGTGGAAGTGTGTTGAATCAAGAACAGATAGTAAATGTCTTTATTATGGGCGCTTTATTCTTTCTCCACTTATGAAAGGTCAAGCTGATACAATAGGCATTGCAGTGCGAAGAGCTTTACTCGGAGAAATGGAAGGAACATGTATCACACGTGTAAAATCTGAGAAAATACCCCATGAATACTCTAGCATCGTAGGTATTCAAGAATCAGTCCATGAAATTTTAATGAATTTGAAAGAAATCATATTGAGAAGTAATCTATATGGAACCTGTGAAGCATCTATTTGTGTTAGAGGCCCTCGATGCGTAACTGCTCAAGATATCATCTTGCCACCTTATGTAGAAATAGTTGACAATACACAACATATAGCTAGCTTAACGGAACCCATTGATTTTTGTATTGGATTACAACTTGCGCGAAATCGTGGATATCATATAAAAACGCCCAATAACTTTCAAGACGGAAGTTATACTATAGATTCTCTATTCATGCCTGTTCGAAACGTGAATCATAGTATTCATTCTTATGGGAATGGGATTGAAAAACAAGAAATTCTTTTTCTCGAAATATGGACAAATGGAAGTTTAACTCCGAAAGAAGCACTTTATGAAGCCTCTCGGAATTTAATTGATTTATTGATTCCTTTTCTACATGGGGAAGAAGACAACTTACATTTAGAGGACAATCAAGATAAAGTTTATTTACCACTTTTTACCTTTCACGATAGATTGACTGAAATCAGGAAAAACAAAACAACAATAGCATTGAAATCGATTTTTATTGACCAATTAGAATTGTCACCTAAGATCTACAATTGCCTCAAAAAGTCCAATATACATACATTAGCGGATCTTTTGAATACTAGTCAAGACGATCTTATTAAAATTGAACGTTTTGGCATAGAAGACGTAAAAAAAATATTAGTCACTCTAGAAAAACATTTGGTAATTGATTTAGATTTAACAAAAACTAAAAGATAAAAACAAATTAATTTAATTTTACAGAAGAAATAAAAAATGCAATTGAATAGATAGATGTATCTAGGGAAAATTCACTTTGACGCGACTATTCCCTAGATACACATGTTGTGCTACTTTACAATTGAATCAATTTAAAAAAGACCTAAAGTTAAGGATTTATCAATAGGTAATGTTGCTCCAATACCTAACCAAAGGGCCACTGCGGTACCAACCAAAAAGACAGTTGTAGCTACTGGACGACGAAATGGATTTTGGAATTTATTAACATTCTCTAAAAAAGGAACTGTTAGTAATCCCGCAGGTACTGAAACCATTAAAAGAACGCCTAATAACTTATTTGGTACTGTACGAAGTATTTGAAATACGGGAAAAAAATACCATTCAGGTAATATTTCCAAAGGAGTTGCAAACGGATCTGCTGGCTCACCAATCATTGATGGTTCTAAAACCGCTAAGCCCACGTTACATGCAATCGTACCTAGAATTACTACGGGAAAAATATATAAAAGATCATTAGGCCATGCAGGCTCCCCATAATAATTATGACCCATTCCTTTTGCTAATTTAGCCCTTAATACAGGATCATTTAAGTCAGGTTTTTTTGTTATTAGGATAGGTGAATTTATTTATTATAAATATTCAATTCATCCCCCGAAAGAGCCGGACATGCTGATTTTTCATCATCCGGCTCGAGCAAGAATAAAAAGAACCGAACGAATCCAGAATATATATCTTAGCCATATGAATGGTTATTCGGGAAGGGTTTACGTTCTTACAAATATATGCTCAACACCCAAGTAGGCTTACAAGATTGATCATAATCAAACGCTTTCTGGGTCATCTCATACCTTGTGGTTGGTTTTTATCTCCAAAATAGTTAGAGATTTTGATTTGACTTTACAGAAAATAGAATGTCGATTTGTATATCAGATAAATGATATACAAATTTAAACGTCTATTTAAAATAAAGGGTTTACTTGTTACTGAAAGTTATTTAGCCCCTAATTAGACTCCTCTAATTAGTACTTAATTACCCCTAATTAAGTTTAGCTAGGATCTTTTGTTGCATGCAAGATTAAAGCATAAATAAGGTAATAAAACATATTTTTTATACCTTAATCAAGAGGAATTTAGACCTTCCTTCAAATGAAGGATCTTGAGCTGCTAATTTATGGGGATCCTCCTCCTTAGTCTTGAGTTTCCAAGTTAGGAAACCTCCTCTCTTGATCCACCAAAGAAGCTCTCCAAAAAAATCTCACTAAAAGACTAGTTTTTATGAGATTTTAACCCTAAAACCAAAATAAAATTAGCTAACACTTTAGCTAATGTTATTCTAGGTTTAGTGAAGTGTTTTGATCAAGTTTTTATTGACATGCAATGAAGAAAACTTGATCTTAAAAGAGTTGGAAGTAGGCTGAATTTCTAGAGAAATTAGAGGGTTTTCTCTCTATTCTCTCTCTAAAACAAGTTTTTGTGTATGTAGAAATGATGTGTTGTGTTTATTTGACATAAAACACACTATATATAATGGTTGTGGCAAATGACCATTTTGCCCTTACTAATTATACCCCTTAACATCTTATGTTACAATTTGGGTATAATTTCTACACTTATTTCTTTAAGTGTTAGTTACTTATTATATCTCTATATAATAATTACTAATTACATCATTTTAAGCTAAAATTACAATTCTTTGTAATTTAAATAGCTAATCGTCAATTTTGACAATTTACACAAAATCCATAATTTATCCGACTCGAGTTCCGAACTCGTAAAACACTATCCAACATAATCAGTTAACTCTATTACTGATACATTAGGGTTTATATTATATTGTATTAAATACAAATATAATATCTTTTGGAGAAACTATCTTTATCAGTGTGACCGGGAGGGATCAGTTGATTACCGCCGTCAAAACGACAATAACGTCAAACTCTAGCCAGCCAAGCGTTATCGATTTACGTTAATCAACTGACTTAGTATTTATAATATATCCCAGGTTTATTCCTAATTAGATTTAATTAGTCAACGCATTATTGTCGGAGGACACCTACTCCAACAATCTCCCACTTGTCCGAGACAAGTCATGCGTTACCGATTCTCTTGTCCGTTATATCTCCCACTCAATGCGAAGTATCTTTCAGGTCGAACTTGCATTGGATCTTTATCAAAAGTGGTTTTCTCGATCTGGATTATGACTGTCTGACCGGAATATCTATCATAGATCTCTTCCGAGCGTGGCCACGCATTTCCAGTCACAATTCCTCGAGTGGCCCAAAGATATTATACCCTGACGTGGGTGGACGATCCCTTCTTGAATTATCTTCTTCGTTTCATACAGTCGGTAATGACCCAATAGATGTTCTTTTAGCCTCCTTTTACGGCACGACTTAGGACATAAATCAAAGTCACCACCTGCTGTATAAACTTGGACAAATAATCTCAGGTCAAAAGAATCGACTAATAGGAATAATATAGATTACCTTGCCACGACCAGGCACAAAGGTTCTATAATTGGTCAAATGTCTGACAAGGTGTCTTCTACAGCCTGTCTATGTAATCGGTATTCATCTCTATGAATCCATGACTATTGAACTAGTCATCAACCGACTTACAATCTAGTCAATTGAGACGTCACCTCATTTTATGACTAGAGACAGAATACACTGTTGATCCTGATCACTTAATAGGGTTCAAATCGTCTCCACGACCTATTAGGAATCAACAGAGCATATATATAATTCAGCATTTTCTTAAAACTGAATTAATAAAAGAGTTCAATAAAACTTAAAACGATGAATTTAATTATCATATATGTAAAAGGTAATACACTTATTAACTATTACAACATATAATCTAACACATGTCAGGCATACGCCTCAAACCCATCGAGACAATATGACCATTGTGTTTAGCCTGTGATAATGGCTTGGTTAAAGGATCAGCGATATTATCATCTGTCCTAACCTTACAAATCGATATATCTTCTCGTTCCACAAAGTCTCGAATTACATGGAACTTCCTGAGTACATGTCTAGATTTGTTACTAGATTTAGGCTCTTTAGCCTGAACTATTGCTCCACTATTGTCGCAATAGACTGGAATAGGATCCGCTGCTGTAGGGACTACATTTAATCCTTCCAGGAACTGCCGGATCCAAACTGCCTCTTTTGCAGCTTCTGACGCCGCAAGATACTCAGCCTCCGTTGTAGAATCCGCAGTCACCGATTGCTTGGTGCTCTTCCAGCATATAGCTCCACCATTCAGTATGAAAACATATCCTGATTGAGATTTTGAATCATCTCGGTCTGTTTGGAAACTAGCATCCGCATAACCCTTTACACGAAGCTCAGAATCCCCTCCATAAACTAAGAACGTGTCCTTAGTCCTTCTTAGGTATTTAAGGACGTTCTTAACGGCTATCCAGTGGCTCTCGCCTGGATTGGCTTGGTAACGACTTGTCATACTCAAAGCATATGACACGTCTGGACGCGTACACATCATAGCATACATGATCGAACCGATTGCGGAAGCGTAAGGTTTCGATTTCATGCGTTCAATATCCTCAGGTTCAGTTGGACATTGAGATTTACTCAAAGTTATCCCACTTCCCATAGGTAAAAATCCTCGTTTAGAGTCTTTCATATTGAACTTGTCAAGAATCTTATCAATATAAGTTTCTTGACTTAACGCTAGTATTCTTTTTGATCTATCTCTATAGATTCGAATACCTAGGATGCGTTGCGCTTCTCCTAAATCCTTCATCTGAAAATGTTTCCCGAGCCAGTCCTTAACAGAGTTAAGCATAGGGATATCATTTCCAATGAGTAATATGTCATCTACATATAGGATTAGGAGAGTTACTTTACTCCCACTAAATTTCATGTATAAACAAGGTTCCTCGACACTTCGGGTGAAACCATTTTGTTTAATCACATGGTTGAACCGATGGTTCCAACTCCGAGATGCTTGCTTAAGACCATAAATGGATCTCTTAAGTTTGCAAACTTTCTTAGGACTGTTTGGATCAATAAAACCCTCAGGTTGTGTCATATACACTTCCTCTTCCAGAAACCCATTCAGGAAGGCGGTTTTAACATCCATCTGCCATATCTCATAATCATGAAAAGCAGCAATCGCTAATATTATCCGAATAGACCTAAGCATTGCAACTGGCGCAAAGGTCTCGTCATAGTTTAAACCATGAACTTGTGTGAAACCTTTAGCTACCAATCGAGCTTTGAAAATATCTTGATTTCCATCCATGCCGGTCTTGATCTTAAAGATCCATTTGCACTGAAGAACCTTGGTTCCTTCAGGCAAGTTAACCAAGTCCCATACTTGATTCTCGTACATGGAATCTATCTCGGATTTCATTGCCTCCAGCCATTTAGCAGAATTCGGTCCAGTCATGGCTGCTCTGTAGGTTGCAGGCTCATTGCTTTCTAGAAGCAAAAGGTGATCACCACCATCCTCGATCACACCTAGGTATCGATCTGGTGGGTGGCTTGATCTGCCTGACCTTCTAGGAGTGGAAAATGGAACCACAGAGTTAGACGATTCAGGAATGTCTTCTGGCAAAACATCCTGAGCCTCATTATGCATTTGTGGCTCCTGAACTTCACTAAGTTCAAATTTTCTCCCACTCTGTCTTTTAGAAATAAATTCCTTTTCTAAAAAGACAGCATCTCGAGACACAAAAACTTTGTTCTCTAGACGATTGTAGAAGTAATGTAAAAGGAATATCCTCGAGTATGTAAAGGATAACCTACAAAGAGACATTTATCAGATCTTTGTGCAAGCTTATTGTCAGTCTTATTTTTGACATATGCTTCACAACCCCAGATCTTGATAAATGAGAGGTTCGGAACTTTTCCTCTCCATAACTCATATGGAGTTTTCGGAGCTGATTTAGTCGGGCATCTATTGAGTGTGAAAATGGCAGTTTGGAGAGCAAAACCCCAGAATGAATCAGGAAGCTCAGTCTGACTCATCATTGATCTTACCATATCCAACAGGGTACGGTTTCTTCTTTCGGCTACACCATTTAATTGTGGTGTACCAGGAGGTGTAAGCTGTGATATGATTCCACAGTCTTTCAGATGAATATCAAAGTCATTACTGAGATATTCACCTCCCCGATCAGATCGTAAGGCCTTGATCTTCTTTCCTAATTGGTTTTCTACTTCCTTTTGAAATTCTATAAATTTCTCAAGTACCTCACTTTTATATTTAATTAGGTAGATGTAGCCATATCTACTAAAATCATCTGTAAAAGTGACAAAGTAGTCATAACCTCCTCTAGCAGTGATTGTCATTGGACCGCAAACATCTGTATGAATGAGGGCCAATAAATCACTCGCTCGTACTCCTTTTCTTGAAAAAGGTGCTCGAGTCATCTTGCCTAAAAGACAAGATTCGCATGTTCCATATGATCCAAAATCAAATGGTTTGAGAACTCCATTGGCTACGAGTCTCTCAATGCGTTTTTCGTTTATATGCCCTAAACGACAATGCCAAAGGTAGGATTGATCGGGATCTCCTATTTTGAGCTTTTTATTTGTTACATGATAGACCTCATTTATCAAATCTAAAACGTAAATACCGTTTATAGATTTGGCTGTTCCGTACACCATATCATTAAACGAGAAGGTACAACTGTTGTTTCGTATTGAAAATTCAAAACCTTCAGCGTCTAAAACAGAAACCGAAATTATATTCTTACTTAGAGTTGGTACAAAATAGCAGTTATTTAGATACAACTCTAGCCCTGAGGCCAGTGACAGAATATACGTTCCTACTGATACGGCGGCTACTTTAGCTCCATTCCCGACACGGAGGTCAACTTCACCTTTTGCCAGCCGACGTGCCTTCGTCAGCCCCTGCAAGTGATTACAAAGGTGAGATCCACATCCAGTGTCCAATACCCAGGACGTGGTACTTGCATAATTAATGTCTATCATATATATATCTGGTTTCGACTTCTTCTCCTCCAGGTACTGTGGGCAATTTCGCTTCCAATGGCCGAAATTTCCACAATGGAAGCATTTTTGTTCAGGAGTCGCGCCTCTCTTAGCAATAGAATTGTTGCCCGAAGCAACTTTTCCTTTTCCTTTGCCACGCGCGGGTTTCTTACCCTTCCCCGCACCCTTCTTGAACTTCCCTTTTTGTTTTACCGCCATGGATAAAACATCTTTATTCGCGCTCCCACTTGACACCAAATCCCTCTCATGTTGTACAAGCATGGCATGCAATTCATGAAGATTTTTCTTTAAATCATTCATGTTGTAATTCGTCCTAAAAGGACCGAATGTTGCAGGCAAAGAATTAAGCAGACGGTATACCGCAAAATCTTCAGAAATTGGGCATCCTAACTTCTCAAGAGTTTCAACATTCTCGATAAATTTGAGAACATGAGGACCAACTGGTTGGCCCTTTGAGAGCTTAGTCTCAAAGAAACTCGAAGCTGCTTCGTATTGAAGTATTCGCGGCTTTTGCGAGAAACTAGTCGTGAGCCTAGCGAATATTTGATATGCACTAAAATCAATCATGCGTTTCTGTAAACGCGGGTGCATAGCAAAAATCAATACATTCTTAATCTGGTCAGATTCATGCTTGTACTCTTCATACATTTGTATCATATCAGGGGTGGCGTCGTGACCTGGAGCGGGAATCGGGGGTTCGTATAGAAAACGTTGTTTTCTATCAGATTGAAGGGCTAATCGCAGGTTTAACTCCCAATCAGTAAAATTGCTTCCATCCTCCTTTAGTTCATTCTTTTCCATAAAATTACGAAGCCAGGAGTCTTTGGATATTACTGAATTGGACATTTGAGCCATTTTCGACTTTAAACTACAACGTGGGAAAAACAATCGATTAAATTCATCGTCAAATTCACATTAAAATAATTATTTGTGAATTTAGGCATTTATATAATGATCTCTCTAAATTATATAAATGATTCCGAGATCCGATCTTATATAAATCTAGGCACGCGGAGGGCGATACATCCTAAATTTATGTAATTTCGGTAAACCAACTCATGATTAATTCTACACTTAGAACTCTCGGTTGATCGATTTCAACTAAATCAATCCTTTAGTCCCGTATTGCAAGACTTGTATTGCAAATCACGTCAAGATTAAACCAAAATTCACTCGTAATAACTCTTTATTAACCTACTCCCCAAGGTAAAAAGGAAACACCCCGCTAGGGCGAGCGTGCCCCTAATGAACAAGGGTTGCATAGGTATGAATTGTGGAAGGACTAAATCTCGATTTTAAAATTTTTGTGAGAGATCTTGTCATATTTTATCTATCGCTTTTAAGTGAACTAAATCTAGCGAGTCGTGGATAATGGATATGACAATGTGGGATTTGCGTTTGGTTATAATTGTGCAGAAATTAAACCAAGCATGCATCAAATAAATCCAAGTCCTAGTATGGCCATAAGACTAGAACCTAATAAAAGCAATTAAACCTAAACTAGGCTTCAAAAGCTTCAAAGGCTCCGTCTTCAATTCGATCTCGAGTCACCAACTATTGGCTCCGTGAAAAGCGCCGGTCTTCAATATAAACAAATGTACATATGGACTATCCTATTATACATTTTTGAAAAAATAAGGAAATTAAATATTATTACAAACCGGCGATACGAGATCGCAATTATTACAAACCAATCGGATACCGTCCTTACATTTCGGTACAGTACCGATACTATAGTACTCTATGGCCATACTATACTTAGAATCATGCAAATAAGACCGAAAATCAGATTTTCAACTTTACAGTACAAGCAACCCGATAAATTTAGGAATTTCCGATTCTAACTTATTAGAATCAATAATCAACACTTAAAACACCTTTCAAGTTTAAACTAACCACCAACAAATTAGTTTTTCAATATTTAGTCTCCACTAAAATTGAATTAATTAGTTTAATTTGATTATATTTGCTAACTATTTGTCCAAAAAACACATAATAAACCCGAAAATATCTAAATAAATCATAACTAATTATGAAAAAAATTTAGAAATTATTTCATTATGTGATTTAAGCTCACAACCAGTAGCTAATTAAGGACAAAAATATGCAAAATTATTTTGGTCATTTTTTCTTAAGAAATCAATTTTCCACCATTTACATTATTACTAATTAATAACAAATGGCCAATAAAAATTATGAAATAAATTTATGGAAATTATACTCATTATAATTCTGGAAAAATTATAAATTTCTTAAATTACAAAAATCAACATGCATGTTAATCTAATTACCCATTAATTAGAAAATAGCATTAATCTTGTAAAAACAACCAAAAATAAGCAAAAATTAGCAAATAAATTCCTAAAATATCATAATTTCGGTTGGAGCATCCACATGCCCAAAACATCACATGCAACTTTAGTTTGTATGATAAAACCAATTTTTATCATTAAAAATTAATTAAGTTACCAATTAACCTAATTAAAGCTTAAAATTAACATGCAACTTAAACCGATGCTCTGATACCACATGAAAGTTATTTAGCCCCTAATTAGACTCCTCTAATTAGTACTTAATTACCCCTAATTAAGTTTAGCTAGGATCTTTTGTTGCATGCAAGATTAAAGCATAAATAAGGTAATAAAACATATTTTTTATACCTTAATCAAGAGGAATTTAGACCTTCCTTCAAATGAAGGATCTTGAGCTGCTAATTTATGGGGATCCTCCTCCTTAGTCTTGAGTTTCCAAGTTAGGAAACCTCCTCTCTTGATCCACCAAAGAAGCTCTCCAAAAAAATCTCACTAAAAGACTAGTTTTTATGAGATTTTAACCCTAAAACCAAAATAAAATTAGCTAACACTTTAGCTAATGTTATTCTAGGTTTAGTGAAGTGTTTTGATCAAGTTTTTATTGACATGCAATGAAGAAAACTTGATCTTAAAAGAGTTGGAAGTAGGCTGAATTTCTAGAGAAATTAGAGGGTTTTCTCTCTATTCTCTCTCTAAAACAAGTTTTTGTGTATGTAGAAATGATGTGTTGTGTTTATTTGACATAAAACACACTATATATAATGGTTGTGGCAAATGACCATTTTGCCCTTACTAATTATACCCCTTAACATCTTATGTTACAATTTGGGTATAATTTCTACACTTATTTCTTTAAGTGTTAGTTACTTATTATATCTCTATATAATAATTACTAATTACATCATTTTAAGCTAAAATTACAATTCTTTGTAATTTAAATAGCTAATCGTCAATTTTGACAATTTACACAAAATCCATAATTTATCCGACTCGAGTTCCGAACTCGTAAAACACTATCCAACATAATCAGTTAACTCTATTACTGATACATTAGGGTTTATATTATATTGTATTAAATACAAATATAATATCTTTTGGAGAAACTATCTTTATCAGTGTGACCGGGAGGGATCAGTTGATTACCGCCGTCAAAACGACAATAACGTCAAACTCTAGCCAGCCAAGCGTTATCGATTTACGTTAATCAACTGACTTAGTATTTATAATATATCCCAGGTTTATTCCTAATTAGATTTAATTAGTCAACGCATTATTGTCGGAGGACACCTACTCCAACAGTTAGTAATATAGCCTAGCCTCTATTGTTCTTTAGATCCTTTGTTTCACTCCGATAGTATCATAGATCAGGTCAATGCAGAGGAAATGGATGCATTTCAATACTATTCAAACTATTCTCAAAAAAGAAACAATTTTTGATTCTATTATCCAAAATCACACACTCGACTGGATCTTACGGAGCCCATTCATGCATAACATGATTAAAGGTTGATCATAGAATAAAATCTCTTCACACGAACCAGCCCATCCTATGTATAGGACTTACTTATACGGTGGTTGGACAAAAGACACATTGGATTATTAATTTCAATGTGGCAGATAAGGGGCATAAACCTGCACAGCTTAATAAATAGTTCAAGTCACACACTCCCATAATCCATTTTCTTTTCGGAGAATTACCTTCAACTAGTGATGTTATGTTAAATAACTAAATACAAAATCAATATTATATAGAGAGTTGAAGGAAAATTCCAAATACATGGATTATTGATTTCAATAATCCATACATGTAGCAATGAAATACTATTGTTCTTCCCCCAAATCAAAATGATAAATTCCAAATATCTATGATATACCCCTTTAAAATTCTATTAAAATTCTATAAGGGACCAGAAATACCTTGTTTACGTATCATTAAAAAATGCATTAACATAAATACGGCCGTAAGAAGAGGCAATACAAAAGTATGTAAACTATAAAAACGAGTCAAAGTGGATTGTCCTACACTAGCACTTCCACGCAATAACTCTACCAAAGGCGCACCTACTACAGGAATAACATTAGGTACACCTGTTACAATTTTGACTGCCCAATAACCAATTTGGTCCCGAGGTAAGGAATAACCAGTTACACCAAAAGATGCGGTCAATACAGCCAGAACCACTCCTGTAACCCAAGTTAATTCTCGAGGTTTTTTAAAGCCACCGGTAAGATACACACGAAATACATGCAGGATCATCATTAGAACCATCATACTGGCCGACCACCGATGAACTGATCGTATTAACCAACCAAAGTTAGCTTCCGTCATTATATATTGAACAGAAGCAAAAGCCTCGGTAACGGTTGGACGATAGTAAAAAGTCATAGCAAAACCCGTAGCTACTTGTACTAAAAAACAAGTAAGTGTAATTCCTCCTAGACAATAAAAAATGTTGACGTGGGGAGGAACATATTTACTAGTTATATCATCTGCAATCGCCTGAATCTCGAGACGTTCTTCGAACCAATCATAAACTTTATTGAGATAGGTAAAACGCTAACCGCCCCCCTCTAAGAACCGTATATGAGAATTTTATCTCGTACGGCTCAAGCAAATACACCCCAATAAACCCTTACTCTCTGGTTTTTTTTTTCGTAAGATGCGAAATCCTAAAAATCCTAAAATAATGTTTGTGTCTTTGCAGTGATAATGCCAATATATCAAGTCGGCTCATCCATCTTCTGTTAATTGTTACTACAGGCCTCTTGAATATTCTCGTTTCCTATTTTTTTCTTTTTTGTTGTTATTTTTTTGTAGTAAGGAGTCTTTTTTATCAGTGATAGGAATTTTTCTTGTTAAGACCCTATGAATTGATTCAAACCCGAGATTCATACTCTAACCACGATGACTCAGTAAAACCTAAAAGCTAAGCCCAAAGATTCCTTGAGTAAGAACCATTGGATCATCATTTATTCAATCAAAATCAATAGGATAAGTATAATGATGAAAAATACCCCAAAATGTGTCTGTTTATAAAAAAAAATAAGAATTTATAGACATTTAGAGGTTTCAAAGAAGAAAAATTATACCATCTAATTATTTTTTTGAAAATAAAAAACTTGATTGAATCCGATCGCGAGGTCGTAATATTAAATAAATATGAATCATAGTTAAAAAAATTCTTCATCTATTTTAGATATTTCGTGTTCCAGATAAAAAAAAATATCCGACGAATTAGAACCATCTCTCTCAGGATAAGATGACAGACTAGTTCTCTGTATTATCAATAGGATCAATTATAACAAGTCACACACTCATATTCCGGAAATACAGAAAGAAAGAAATTCCGCGATCGAACTACCCAAAGGGGGTTAGAAATAGAAACCGGAGACCTAAAAATGCCTTTTGTATTGAAAGGATAGAACTTCGTGGTTATTTTTAATTCCCTTTTCTTGTGAATTTAATTCATTGAAATTCCATCCAATAAAACGGAAGAATTATAAATTTCCAAAATAATACATAGGAATATTGCAAATAAACCCATTGCAACTCCCATCAAAGGAGTAGTTCCCCATCCAGGAGCTACTTTACCATATTCCGAATTCAACGGTTTCAATAAAACCCCTACGGTAGTTGGTTTTGGACGAGATCTAGAACTACCCTCAACGGTTTGTGTAGCCATAAATCCGATTTTTTATTGAGATCTGTTGACTTTGTATACCATTCCATTGTAAATAAATGATTTTATCATAGATCCATTGAGGTCTTGAAATTATATAATAATGGAAACAGCAACCCTAGTCGCCATCTTTATATCTGGTTTACTTGTAAGTTTTACTGGGTATGCCTTATATACCGCTTTTGGGCAACCCTCTCAACAATTAAGAGATCCTTTCGAGGAACACGGGGACTAGTTGAAGTAATGAGCCTTCCAATATCAGAAGGCTCATTATGTCAATTGAGATAATGAAAAATCATTTCACCTTTTTAGTTGGAACTTTAGGAGGTTCCCTAAAAAAGATCGCGAAAAAAATTATCCCTAGAGTCGAGACTAATAAAAATGTATAAACCAATGCTTCCATAGATTTGATTGTGGTTTACAATTATAGCTTCCATACCTGTTTACTCGAGATTATTTTCTCGATAATGATAAAAAGTCAAAAAAATAACGGTGATTCAAATCAAGCTTTATTTAGTATCCTATTCACAAGAAAAATAGAGGAAAAATTTTTTATTAGACTCCCTGTCTTTTTGTAGTTGGATCTCCAAGTTTATGGAATGCTCCAAATTCTACCTGAGCATCCAAATCGGGGTCAATACCAGCAAAAACATCTCTGAATAAGGTTCTAGCCCCATGCCAAATGTGTCCAAAGAAGAAGAGTAGGGCAAAGGAAGCATGTCCAAAAGTAAACCAACCCCTTGGACTACTACGAAAAACACCATCCGATTTCAAAGTAGCACGATCTAATTCGAAAATTTCACCTAATTGAGCACGTCTGGCATATTTTTTTACCGTCGCGGGATCGCTATAACTGACTCCGTTGAGTTCACCACCATAGAACTCAACAGTTACACCTACTTGTTCAACGCTATACTTAGATTCGGCTCTTCTAAAAGGAACGTCAGCTCTAACAATCCCGTCCCCATCTATCAAAACGACCGGAAATGTTTCAAAAAAGGTAGGCATACGGCGCACAAAAAGTTCACGTCCTTCTTTATCTCGAAAAATGGGGTGTCCTAACCATCCAACAGCTATGCCATCGCCGTTGTCCATTGATCCCGCCCTAAATAATCCTCCTTTTGCCGGATTATTGCCGATGTAATCATAAAAAGCTAATTTATCGGGAATTTTCGCCCAAGCTTCTGATAAACTTTTATTTTCGGCTAGCCCAGCACTTACTCTTCGGTATATTTCTTGCTGAAAGTATCCCTGATCCCATTGATAACGAGTGGGGCCAAATAATTCGATCGGAGTCGTTGCTGAACCATACCACATAGTTCCGGCAACAACAAAAGCTGCAAAAAAGACAGCAGCGATACTACTAGAAAGAACTGTTTCAATATTGCCCATACGTAATCCTTTGTAGAGACGTTGAGGTGGACGGACACTAAGATGGAATAGACCTGCTAGTATGCCTAATGTCCCTGCGGCAATATGATGAGAGGCTATCCCTCCTGAAACAAAAGGATCAAAACCTTCCACACCCCATGCTGGACTTACAGGTTGTACTTTTCCAGTTAGTCCATAAGGGTCGGACACCCAGATTCCGGGCCCATACAAGCCTGTTACATGAAATGCACCAAAACCAAAACAAGCCACTCCGGAAAGAAATAAATGAATTCCAAAA